>CM043880.1:37899818-38061709 GCA_024034495.1 Camelina laxa
AAACTGAAAAACAAGTGCAGCAGTAATAACGCTCATAATTCATGTGTTTTGAAATTTTGTATGCGGTTTTTTAAGCATATATATGTATTGTATGCTAATGTTTTTTATATATATCAGAAATGTGTTTCTCTCATTTTTTTATAAAATAAATTATATTAAAATTGTATTTACAATAATAAAAGATTAATTTTAGGATATTATTTTGTAAAATTTGTTATCTAATTTACTTTAGTTTGAAAAATGACAAACACATACAACCAAATAGTGTATGTTCCACATCTTTATCATTTTTTTCTAAATATTATATATATGTGTATAACCAAATATATTGTTAAAAAGTAAAATAACATGCTTAAAAATTTTCTTATTAAGAATCAAAACATTTTCTTATTAACAATACCGTTAGTAGTTATTTACCAATCAAACATTATTTTAAATCACTTATTTGTCCTAAAATGTATTTATCCCGCAAATATTTTTCTCCCGCACATACTTTAGTTGATCCGTACAGTATAATAAAACTCATTTTCTCATACAACTAAATAGGCTGTTACCATTTACACTCATAGTTTCAACGGTACATAACTATTAAAAATATGCAAGTGATCAGAACATAAAAAATCGTGCGAATCGATTCGAAAACCAATCAAGCTGTCAAATATATTAGTTTATCATTTTGGGTATCACTTAATTTTATAGTTTGATAGTTGGAGATTACTAATTTGGATTGTAAGCGGAAAACTTACAAAGTTCCTAACCCGGTATAAGAGCCTCAAACTACTTATGGTTTCATAAATCTCAGCGCTAATCTTGATTGGAAAACCATGTATAGACATTATAGATTTTCTTTTTGGTGAGAAAGTATATAAATTATAGATAGCAGACACAGATTTTCACAAAACTTGATGACACCGTACCAAACCTCAAAATACTTTATTAGAGATATCTAAACAACTAGGAACAAACTTTTGGTGTATATGAAGAAACAGCTTTCTTGTTCATGAACATTCAATATTATTATTCTTTTAGTTTGGGCCTTCATAAATTATTACTAGGTTCGGACCCATACGGTATGTGCGGGGTTAATTTCAAAAACCAAATTTGTTATAAAGTTTATAATATATTATGTATGTGTGAGATTGTGGTTGTAAAAATATTGTTTAGGAGTATTAACAGTCATAGTCCAAATTCGAGAAGGCGGGCCAATCGTCAGGAGACTACACCATCGCGACTAACTCTGAGCAATCTGACTCAAAATTTTAACAGTCAAAACCAACCGCCAGGAGGGACTCCATAGTCCAAATCAAAGCTTGTAACTCCGAGTGTAAGGGTGTAGGACTGTGCTAAGACTTCGTGCTCCCAAGAGTGAAGTTGTATCTTCACTATTACAAAACAGTGTTATCTTATTTTCAGAATTACCCGTTTCCGTCTCGTATCTTTATACTTGTCCTGAATTTTTTTGAATATATAACCAACCCGTCTTGTCTTATATATATTTCTCAAAGCTTCTGAAATTATTATATTTCATTTGAATAAGTTTTTTAATTTATTGTGACTATGTGTTTTATATTTAATGGATTATATAGGTTAGACCATTAGAATTTCTTTAGCTTTTATAATTTTAAATGGTAAAGATCGTAAAAAGATTTTAGTTGCATTGTGGTTATTTTCATTTTTAGGAATCCTTGGTCTCGTCAATCTCTAATACGGAAATTGTTTTTATACGGTTAGTCCTATATATTAGGAAATACATATATATATATATATATATATATATATATATATATATTGGTCGATCTCTAATACATAAATGCTGAAATTTAGGATTTACAAATATGTTCTTGTTTAAAATAAAATTATGATATTTCCATATATTCGAATTTAATTAAATTTAGTGAAAGATATTGAAATTGAATTGAGCATGTGGCATAGGAGATACAGTTTTTAACTTTTGTAGGATAATCGGCAAATTAAGAAATTGTTACTTGACTTTGCTGAATTCGATTCTAAAGACTGCATGGTGAGAGATATCAAATTGTGAGTGCTATCTTCAACTAAATTATTGATTGAGCAAAACTTATGAAATAAAATACTTTGATCGACCAGTGATGACCAAAAACTTCGGTGTCTCGCATGTTTTCCTCGAAGCTTCAGTTTGTGATATGTGGCCATGATCGACTCTTCATTCATGCAGTTGTTTTTTGGGTTATTGGGCTTGTTCTTGTATGGGCTTTGGCCTTTAATCTCATTTTATTTTTTGTCGATAATTTTCATTTTGTTATCTGTATAGCCCTTTCTATTTTAATAAAATGAGATGAAAAAATAAAATAACTAAAACCCCAAAAAAAAAAAAAAAAAAAAAACTAAAACCCCAAAAATAAAGAAACTGTATTCCTCATTTTCTTAGTTAATCTCTTGTCGGCTACATAACCTTCTGTTCTGTGTTTTGAATCTATTGTTTTGATTCGCGAAATTCTTAACAAAACATGAGGAAGCGCGTGCACTTGACTCATCTTCACGGGAAGGCCCACCAAACAAAGTTAGAATCAAAAGTTTTTGGGTGATGTTGGAAACCAAATCTCCAAATTCAATATCAATTACAAAAAACTCTCTTTTGAATTCAGTAATGAGGTAATCCTATTCTGCATATTTTATTTCTATGTCTGAATTGTTATTTTGATTTTCGTTTGTTTTCATATCTTATGGGTTTGTAATCCCCTCTGTAAATATTGAAAAAGATGTGAATTGGGATTTTTGATTTGAGAGATAGATGATTACTCAAATTGTTTTTTCGGGCCTCGAATTTAAGTCCGGTTTGGTTACTCTGTTTACATCAATTTTCATCTCCGATTACCATTTGGTATTTGATTTGGATTCTGATTTTTTTTTATTCATCTGAATTTGCAGAGCTAACCAAGGAACTTTATATAACTACATTCGATTACTGGGTAAGAAATATAGATCTATTTAATTTTTTGATTAAATTCAAACTTTTTAGAATTCAGGACAACGATAAAATATCAGAACCCAGAAAAGAAAATTATAAGATTTTCAACTAAAAATCATAATATTAAGAAAAAAAGACATTTCTTTTAATTGAGTCTTAAAAATATTTTTCTTTAAGGCGAGTTCTTCACTAAAGTCTCTAAAGGTTTGTTAAGAACACAAGAGTAAAAGTATATCTCTTTTATTAGCTTAAGAAAATCTCTCAAAACTTAAGCTCTTCTCTCTCTTTCTCACAAAACCTTATAAGTTGTGTCACATCTCAACACATCCTTATATACTACTTTTTAAATCCTAATCATTGGGAATCCTTGATACTTAGATAACTCCTAAATACTTTGATCCTTATCTCTTAACAAACATAACTAATATAGGATTAGGACTAACTTCACTCAAGCTTCACTTCAAGCTTATTCCAACATTCTCCTCCTAAGCTTGAACCTTATGTCTTGAACTCCCATGAGACTCCTCATTTCCTTGAACTTGTTTTTGTCTAATGCCTTAGTAAGAATATCAGCTCTTTGCTCCTTGCCTGGTACATGCTCCACCTCAATTTGCCCATTCTCAACCCTTTCTCTTATGAAATGATACCGCTATGTATATGTTTACTCTTTCCATGGAAAACAGGGTTTTTGTAAGAGCAATTGCTGATTGATTATCAATCCGAATGATAACCTTTTCTTCCGCAGCTCCTGTAATTTCAACCAATAAATCTTGTAACCAAACTGCTTGTTTTGCCGCCTCTGTTCCAGCCATGAACTGCCTCACAAGAAGATAAAGTTACAACATCTTGTTTCTGTGAACACCAAGTGATAGGACTGTCCCAAGGTAGAAAATATGCCGGAAGTACTCCTACCATCATCTTCATCAATGTTATGGCTCTGTCACTGTAACCAATGAGCCGTGGCACCTTCTTCTGCCGTAAGACAGACCAAGAGTAGTGGTTCCCTTAAGATATCTTAAACACTGCTTCATTGCCACTCCATGTGACTCTCTTGGGCTTTGCATATACCTGTATTCCTACACAGTATGAAAGATCGGTCTAGTATGCAACAAATACCTCAAGCATCCGACCTTCTTCCTGTAAACTGTTGCATCTATCTCCTTTTCTTTCTCAGATTTAGACAGCTTTAGCTCCGGCCCATGGGAATCAAAACCGAGTTGCAGCGAGACATACAGTCTCTTCCAAAATCTTACAAGCATATCTCGCTTGACTTAAGTTGATTCCATCCGAATGCTGATCAACTTGCATTCCAAGATAATAAGTTAATCTCCCTAGATCACTCATTTCAAATTTAGAAGCCATCTCCTCCTTAAATTTGTTAACTACGACCAGACTCGTTCTGTAACAAATAAGTCATCCACATAAACGCCTATGATAAGCATATCAGTTCAATATCCTTCCGATAGACAGAGGGTTCTTTTGAACACTTCACAAACTTTAACTCCATCAAGATATGGCTTAACTTATTATTCCAGGCTCAGGTGCTCCTTAATCCATACAAAGCTTTGTTGAGTCCGTAAACCTTCCCTGCCTTTTACCTCAAAACCCTCGGTTGATTAACAAAAACGGTCTCCTTAATCTCTCCATGAAGAAAAGCAGTTTTGACGTCTAAATGATGTATCTCCCAACTATGTGCAGCCGCAAGGTCAATAAGCAGCCTTATGGTTTCAATCCTAGCAACAGGAGCGAAAACCTCTTCAAAGTCCACACCATATTTCGTACATATCCTTTAGCAACAAGACGAGCCTTATACTTGTTAATGCCATCGAGTTCCTTTTCAGCTTGAATACCCACTTTAAGCCAATTGGTTTTGTTCCAGGTAGATCAACAGCTCCCATGTTCCAAGCTTCTCAATCGAACCTATCTCCTCCTCACAAGCCCGTGACCACTCCTTAGACACTATCGCTTCAGCAAAATCGCGAGGTTCATTATTAAGACTAAGCAACAGGAATTCTCCTTCTTCCTCTGCAAGTAAGACATAGTCTTCTAGGTGTTTAGGCTTAGTTCTTGGTCGTGTTGATCGTCGGAGCTCAGGCTCGAGCCATTCGTAGGTATGGCTTCTCTTCCTTGAAACTGCTCTGTTTCTCGTGACTGATGCTCTGTTTTCGCTTTAAACTCCTCATGTTCAGTTTTCCCTCGCGTGTTGCTTCTTCTTCTCGTTCTGGGATTTCTCTGTGTCTTTATTTTGGTTTGTTCTTCATCAAACTCACGGAGCCCGTGATTTCCAAATTCTCCCAAGCTGATCGTAAAACTCTCACTACTATCTTCCGCAGATAGAGTTTTGTCCCAATCCCAGCCTTTAGATTCGTCGAACACAACGTCTCTACTAACTACTATCCGCTTCGTCTGAGGATCCAACAATCGATATGCTTTGGAACCAGGTTCAGTTCCTAAGTGGACAAGCACTCTTGTTCGATCATCCAGCTTCTTAAGTTTGGTTTTTCGACTTTTGCATAAGCAATACACCCGAAAATCTTAATGTGTTCAACTGTTGGCTTCTTTTCGCGGAAAAACTCGTAGGGTGTCATATCTTTCAAGGCTCGTGTTGCGACTCTGTTCAGTAGATAGGTTGAGTGTCTTAGAGCTTCTCCCAAAAGATGATTTGGCATGTGCATATGCTTTAATATGCTTCTAGTCATCTCCATTAAAGTCCGATTTCGTCTCTCAACAACTCCGTTCTGTTGTGGGGTGTATGGTGCCGTTAATTGTCTCGATGCCTGCCCTTTCACAAAACGTGTTGAACTCAGTTGACAGGAACTCTCCTCCTGTCTGATCTAAAAGTCTGTATTCTTTCAGCAACTTCCTTTTCATCATAGCTTTGAATTTCTGAAATTTGCAGAACGCTTCTCCCTTTTCTTTTAACAACATGGTCCACATGTAACGAGTAATCATCAATGATTACAAACACATATCTATTTTTCAGCAGGGTTTTTGGTGTGATTGGGCCACAAAGATCTCCATGGATGAGTTCTAGTCTTTGTTTGGCTCGAAAAGTTGTAGCTTGAGGAAACACACGCCTTGTTTGCTTCCCTAACAAACATGAAGTGCAAATCTCTTTTCAGCTGATATTTTTGGAGCTCCTAAGACTAGTTCCTTCTCTAACATTGATGTCAAAGTTGCATAGTTGATGTGCCCCAATCTAGCATGCCACTTGCTTGACTCACTCGAATCGCAAAATATAATCGAATGTTGTTCTGTATTCCCATACAAACTTTGTACATCGATTTTTAGACTTCTCTGTCTTGACCAGCAAATTACCCTCTTCATCATTCATAGTCAAGTAATTTCCTCTTAGACGTATGTCACAACCAGCTTCAGTTGCCTGACCAAGGCTTATAATATTGCTTTTAGATCGGGAATGAAATAAACATCAGTCATAATACGGGATCTTCCATTCTGATCAATGAAAGCAATTGTCCTTTCTTTTTGATGTCGATCCTAGAATCATCACCAAAGCGAACTTTTCCATTACTGAGCTGTCCAACTTATTAAAATACCTTCTATCACCAGTCATATGATTACTTGCCCCATTGTCAAATACCATATGTTATCTCTTTCGAATTCTTCTCAACCTCACTTGACATCATATCCTTTTCATACTTGCTTGGTATACAATCCTTTTCATTCAAATAGACCACTTCGTGCATTAGCACTCGTCTGCATCTTCTGTATCTTTGTTGTTTTCTTCTGTTTCCTGTAACTCAGCAATCGATCTGGACAATGCGATGCGAAGTGGCCAACTGATCGCACCGAAAACATGTGTCTGAGACATGTTGATTCGTCCACCGTTACGTCCTCTCCCTCGTCCTCAAAAACGATCTTCCACCTCGACCTCTTCCCCTGAAACTTCCGGCTTCATTGTTGTAATCTCGGTTGTTGTAATCTCGGTAATGTTGATTTGTTTGTGACTCTGTGTACATCAACTTTCCTTGATCTCTTGTATGTCTTCTTCTTCACGAATCCGTTCCTCATATGTTTTCAATCTACCAATTATATCTTCAAAACTTTTATTCAGATCAAGGACTTGTTAGGAAGCTACTATTTGTATAAATTTCTTTCGAGGCAGGCTATTAAGAAACTTCTTGACAAGTTTAGGCTCTTCAATGTTTGCTCCTAGAGCAGCTGATTTTGAAGATATTGTGGCTAACTTTCCCGAGAACTCATCAATAGTTTCGGTATCTTTCATCTTCAGTCTCTCAAATTCTGCCATTAGCGTTTGAAGTCTAGCTTCTCGAACTCTCTCAGCTCCAACGTTTCTAGAACTAATTGCATCCCATACCTTTTTAGCTGTGTCTAGCTCTCCACTTGCAGAGTTAAATTCTCAGGTATTGATTGAAATAATAGAGCCATTGCTATATCATTATGTTCGAGTTAACTTGCTCTGTTTCAGGTTCTATGGCATCCCAAACTTTATGCACTCTAAGCGAGTCTCATCTTCATTGCCCAAACAGTGTAATTGGTCGACGTGAGCATAGGACAAACGATAGGAGGAGTTCCTCCCCCTCCTTCTTTAGGTTTCGGTGCAGTTGCGACTATCTCAGACATGGTTTCGGTGGTGGTGCTGCTCTGATACCAAATAAAGTCTCTAAAGGTTTGTTAAGAACACAAGAGTAAAAGTATATCTCACTTTTATTAGCTTAAGAAAATCTCTCAAAACTTAAGCTCTTCAATCTCTCTTTCTCACAAAACCTTATAAGTTGTGTCACATCTCAACACATCCTTATATACTACTTTGTTAATCCTAATCCTATTGGGAATCCTTGATACTTAGATAACTCCTAAATACTTTGATCCTTATCTCTTAACAAACATAACTAATATAGGATTAGGACTAACTTCACTCAAGCTTCAAGAAGCTTATTCCAACATTCACTAAACTGGATTGATTGATATGAACAATGACTATTCTCATATTTCACTTAAATTGTTTAACGAAACAAAGTTATACAGATTGATAATTTTCTAACATACTTGAGAAAATACAAACAATTAAAGAATGGAAAACTAAGATAAGATTTTAGATTTTCTTTTTAAAGAAGTACCATATCATTCGTCAAAAAGACTTCTAAACATGCTTCCTTGTATGTATTGTAGACAAATATTTGTAAGTCCTTAAATCTTCACCCCATGTTGAACCTTTCGGAACAGGAATAGGAGTTTCAAATGTGATTCTTGTTCTTTGCCTTCTTTGATTGTTGTGTTTCCCTATTTGAGTGGATTCAAATATGTTTTCATTTTGTTATAAATGTTAGTAATAACCTGTTGTAACTTTTATGCTAAATGAAATGTAGATTAATACACATTCAGCAATGAAATAGTTAGATACATTGAAATAGTTAGATACACTGAAATAGTCTAATAAACAGGAAATACATTAGAAAATTTAAGTTGATGTTTGATTTAATATTATCGTGGTTTTAAAAATAATTTTACCTCAATCATCTCAACGACTCCTTTGATTTGCTTCGTGGGGAACTGGAGATAGAAATCCTGCTTCTGTTTGCTTTCAAGTATTGATGAGTTATTATAAAGCTTTACAAATAATAATATATAACCCGCGAGACATGCTATGATTGTACCTGTAATAAGATTTGTGACTTTGTGAGTATTTGACTATGATGTTTTAAAAAGAATAATCACTTCATAGACTCATCTCACCGATGCTTGTTGGTTATGATTTTCAGGTATGCACTTCAACTCACCATGTTGGGTATCACACTCTCAAAAATGCATCATTGCTAGATATTGAGTGATACTTCTTTAACATGGCATGAATAAGGGAACCCTAAAATGAAACAGTAAACATAGTTATTAAAACTTGTAAGTTCTTGGTTAGTTGTAGAGAATACATTTAAAAGTTATAAGCAAAAGGAAAATAGCTTACTGCAGAATCAGCCAATACTATCTCTATGCACGATCTTGACTCTTATTTTCCATATTGTTGTGAAGGCCTTGAGCTCGGAAACATGTGTGAAACCATCGGTGGCAGCCATGACTTATACCAAAGTGAATTTTTATTCTCTTTGTTCTTATGTTTGATGAGTTTTAAGATTTCCAATGTATTCTATGGTTTATATAGCATTTGAAGTTGGGTTTGGTTGAAAGGTAAAATATTTGATGCAAGGAATATAAGATATTATGTTTTTGATTTGATTTTGGGGTTGATACGATATACCATATTAAGAACCGGGATTGTATCAAACTGTTTCTTTTTAGTTCGATTCCATTAATTACGAAGAACAAAAGGTAATCCGCAAGAAACTGGTTGTTGTGATTGTTTGCAGTGATAATATTTGTGATATTAACTGTAAATATTTGCAGTTAATGTTTTGATATCGTTTTGATATCATTTTGATGATTAATTAGATACGGAAGAGAATCATCGGGGATAGCATATTAGTTGCCATTTTTTGGTTTTTTGCGGATTTTGATGTCGTTTGTATTTGATTTCCCATACAGGTTTAAGGCGAAGATAGTGTTTGGATACATATCTTATATATCTACAATCCGAATGGAATAATACCAAACAATAAGGATCCGCGTCCCATCTCCAAATATAATGACTTTGTTGCCCTTAATTTTTCTCTTCTTCCTTGCTTAATCCGTAGGGGCAATATGTGGAATTTTTTGTAAAAGTTTTTTTTTTATTTTGCTTTTGTACTCCCCATTAATAGTATAGATATTTACTGTCATGTTGCAACAGTGGATTTGATATCTTCTCCGACGAAATCAACGCCGAAAGAACTGCTTTTTCGGGTAATGACTTTGAGCTTCAACCCTAACTAACCAGGCAAGTGATACAAATAAGGGTTTCTCTTCAATAGAAAAGCTTTCTCCTTTATCGTTTAAATTAGAATAGTCTACTGTTCTTCTTGCGGCTGCTCTACCATCATCGTATGAAATTGAATTTTAGGATTCCTCATTCGCTTTATCTCATGTACATTTCCTCCACTTCTCTTTGAGTTTTTCCCACCTTAAAATATACCGTTATTGTCCCTATCCTCGCAAATCCAAGTTATTCTTTTGATGAGTTTATCGTCGTCTACAAAGCTTTCTCCTTGATCGTTTAAAATTGAGTTTTTAGGGTTTTCTCGTTTTTAATCAGTAACATGGCTTTGGGTTTTTCAATTCAAAACCTTGACTGATTTTTTCATGTTTCTTTGCATTCTCAAGGTTTGTGGTGCTCATGGATACAAGAAAGATTCCGGTGTTCTGTTATTGGAATGAATGTATAAAAGATGGTCTTGATGGTCCATTCTATGAAGGATCAAGTCCAAGAGTGATCAGAGTTGATAGAAAAATCGAATTATCCCAATTGTTGGAGGATATGCATCGAGTTACTGGTTTTGAGAAGGGAAAGTTTCAGATTGATTTGATTGGTAGGTACCCTTCCATTGTTCAACAACCGATGGTCAAGTATATGTGTTTCCATGTTGTGGATTATTGTAGCCTTGAGACTATCCTAGAGGTTCCATTCTACCATCCTTGTATCAACAGTGTGGAGTTGTATTTAGATATCAAAGTAGTTAAATCCGATGAAGGAACTGTTCCTATATCTCATGATCAGTCACCATTGGAAAATAATGCAAATCGAAAGCCTTCTCGGCAAGAGAAGGCTAGCGTCAATGCAGATGTAAATGTGAGTGAGGAATACTAAACTAAGAAGTCTGCCAGAGGATAACCATAATGGTTGGATTGAAGATGAGGAGAGTACAAATGTGCCAGGGGATAACCATAATGGGTGGATTGAAGATGAGGCGAGTACAGATGTGCTGGAGGATAACCATAATGAGTGGATTGAAGATGAGGAGAGTACAGATGTCGGAAACTGTTGTGATAACGGGGTTGCACAGAAGGATCCGAAATTGAAAAATCCAACTCTAATGAAAGACATCAGTGAACGCTGCAAGTGTCAAAAAAAAACACCGCCTCCCAACCTTCCACCTCCACCCCACCGCGCAGCCCGACCACATTGCCTCTGTTGAGTATTCCTCCACCTCGCGGCCTCTTCTTCAGCTGCTACAGGTCTATCTTGTCCTCTTTGGGCCAAGCTTGAAGGTAAAACGATATGTTCTAATAGAGTTTGGGATGATTGTGTTAGGAAGGAGTTTGAAAAGGAGGAATACATCAATTGGCCTGCCTTAGATGATTGGGATGAGTATGATACTTTGTTCTATAATGCTTGGCTAGGGGTAGAGCTTAAGCCTACTAGGGTTCTTGATCGGGTTGTGACGAGACAAATGGGAATTGAGACTGCGGTTTTGTCTTTGTTGAATAAGATTGGTTTAGGGACCATTGCATATAAGCAGAATGAGAAGTATCCTGATCTTGTTTGTCAATTTATGGCCACAGTGGGCGTTTACTATCAGAATGGGCGATCGAAGAATGCACAGGAAGGTATTTTGTCTTTCTTTATTAGAGGTATTCGTTATAGGCTACCACTCAGGGATCTCAGCGGGATTTATAGTTTTGAGAGAGACTTTACATGTAAGTACTTCCTGCTCATTTTCCTACGGCGCAGGATTTCTGGAGCCTGTTCGGACTGTATGATTCCAAGGCATCTACATAGACAGGCGTTAGACATCAGGTCCTAAGGTATGTTACTCGTCTCATTGGGCACACATTTTTGTGCAAGATGGAGCCTGGGAAGATGAGGGTCACTGAGATGGGTTTATTGTACTTTGGATTGAGAGACTTGATTGCTGAAGTTTGCCCTAGGTCTAAGTTGGATAGGCCTGTTAACATGGGTGCTGTTTTCGCGCATCATTTGGTTTCTTTGAAGACCAAGCCTTTCACTGAAAAGGGGAAGAAGATAGAGAGCGTTGGAAGTCTTTTGACCCCGATCTTCAGACACTTTAGGATCAACCTAGAGATTTGTAGGATTGTTACTAACTGCCCTGTTATGGATGCTGAGTACATGATGCATGCTCAGTGGATGAAGAAGACTTTGTTGTGGTGTTTCAGTGACAGTAGGGGGCACATATGGTTCAGTTGCCACATGCTGATCTTACTGACATTGGAGAGGATTATCATCAACTTCAATTTGAGCCCGACCCGTGTGACCTTGTTACTCAGCTGACCACTCGACGTCGCAGAGGTGCCCCTCTCGTGCTGCTCCTACACTGCTGAGGACTTTATGACTACTAACTCTGGGGGGTAAACACAAAGCCTCTTCGTCTTCACACCTCCGTTTTGAGTTTCCATAACTTCCTGCAGCACCCACGGATCAAGACCCATTCCAGTAGTATGTTGTTGAGTGTCTGTGGAGTGTGCTGAATTCTATTGATGGGTTATCTCGTTGTGGGTGTGTTTGTCCAGTACGTCGTCGTGCACCTTCTCCAGAGGTACCACATGAGCGCGGATCCGAAGATGATGCGGCCTAGTTCTCATATTATCATTGGTTCACAAGTTTCCTTTTTTTCCTTTGATTCAATTTTTATTACATTGAGTCAGTTTGTTTTCTACATTTTTTGCTTTGAAATTTGTATGAAATTATGAACTATTTGAATTTTGTATAGAATTATGAACCATTATCTATAGTGTTGTGTTTAGCATGTGTTTGAGTATTCTTAATAGTGCTAACATTTGGAAATCAATAGATTCACATTAAACAATAGTTTAAACTTTGATTTTTGAACTTTATGTTTGTAGTTGATAACATTTGGACATCGTTGTTTAAGTCTGGGAAAACCAACGCTGAGTTTTTATTTTTTTTTTCGGAGAGTTTTTTGTCAACCATTGGGTCACAGGCCGGCCCATTAGCTAAATCCCTACATTCGTAGGAAGCGGGACTCGATACATGGTGTAATGGTGCTTTCTACAATCGGACTTATCTTCCGCTGCACTAAGGTCACTTCACTTTGGAAAGCCTTATATGAGTCAAAAATTGTTTTATTGAGTCAAAATTTTTGTTGGAAACTAGTTTTTGTGATTATTATTTTTATGTTTTAAAATAAGTGTTATTTTAGATTTTAGAGAAACTTCGAAGCGGCGAGAATTTGGTGCATGAACCAGTTAGGAACAATATTTGTTTGTAAAAAGTTTAGGGTTAATGTAGATCTTTTGAGGGTGTATAAAACCGGTTTTGTTCATGTAATGTTTACTCAAAAGTAGTTTTGGTTGTTGTGCCGAGATGTACTTTTGTATTTTGGTAATGTACAAGTATTGTATTTTGTTGTTAGAAATTATTTGTTTGTGTGTCCAAAAAATAAATGAAGAAAAAAAAGAAATCAATAATCTAATGTTTTTAGGGAAGAGCCGCCATCGAAGCCTCAAAGGTTTTCGAACCACTGAAACACATATTGAATTGGTGACATAACCTCTAATTTAATTATACTCAAACGCTAAAAACAATATTCTGGTTTAGACTGGTTCGCTAAATAATTAAAATCATTTGTCTATTTTTATTTTACACTGGAAAATTAAATTGAGTGTTTACCGTCATCTCGCAACAGTGGATTTGATAACTTCTCCGACGAAATCAACGCTGGAAGAACTGTTTTTTTCCGGGTAATCTGACTCAAAACTTTTCTTCTGCTAAATGAGCTTTAACCCTAATTAACCAAGGGATACTAATTAGGGTTTCTCTTTTTATTTGACGGCTTACTACTAGTAATAGTATAGTGTTCCTCCGGCTACCGTCATCTTATGAAATTGAACTTTAGGGTTCCTCATTCGCTTGGACATTGCTTCCATAGTTTCTTCCACTTCTCTTTGAGATTCTCCCGCCTTAAAATATATCGTTGTTGTTGTCTTTATCCTCGCAGTTCCAAGTTATCCTTTTGATGGGGTTTGTCGTCGTTTTCAAAGTTTTTCCTTTATCGTTTGAAATTGAGTTTTTAGGGTTTTCTCGTTTAGAATCAGTAACATGGCTTTGGGTTTTTCAATTCAAACCCTTGACTGATTTTTTTTGTGTGTTTCTTTGTATTTTCTCAAGGTCTGTGGTGTTCATGGTCATGGATACAAGAAATATTCCAGTGTTCTGTTATTGGAATGGGTGTATAAAATATGGTCCCGATGGTCCATTCTGTTATTGGAATGGGTGTATAAAATTGAATTATCCCAATTGTTGGAGGATTTGCATCGAGTTACTGGTTTTGACAAGGGAAAGTTTCAGATTGATTTGATTGGTAGGTATCCTTCCATCGTTCAGCAACAGATGGTCAAGTATGTACGTTTGCCCATTGTGGATGATTGTAGCCTTGAGACCATCCTAGAGGTTCCAAGCTACCATACTTCTATCAACAATGTGGAGATATATCTAGAGGTCAAACCGGTTTCTGGTCCTGTTTCTCATCACTTGCCATTGGCAAATTATGTTATTTCCTCCGCAAACTTGATACATGTTATGGTTTTGATGATTTGGTCTAATGGTTTTGGTTTTAGTATCGGGTTTGAGAGTCTTTTCCTTTTAACATTAGATTAAGGTTTTGGGATTATCCTTTCTAATTATGCTAAGTCGCTTGTTATGGGGTCTTATATTAGAAAGCCTCTTATGATCAATAAGAATTAAGGCCTTCAATAATTAACCTAATTCTCTAGAAAGAGACTTGGATTAAAGGAAGGTTTAGCTTTATTCTCTTGTTCTAGTTTCAATCACGGCTCCAATCACTAGATCAAAGTCGGCTCATAACAACTTGGTATCAGAGCAGGACTTCCAATGACAGGGAAGCCATGAAAACATCCCAATTCGAGTAGAAGATGTTTGAAGAGTTGAAAGTGAATGGAAAGCAGACCTGAACATGAGTGTTGAGCCGATGCGCAACGCCATCGGCGAACTCAAGGAAGCTTCGACGTCCCCAAGCAAGCAGCCCTAGCAGCGACTACCGAAGCTGTACATGAGGAAAGGGAGCAAACAAAATTGATGGTGGAAGAGCTGCGAGAAGAGAACAACAAAAATTTAAGAAGGAAGTAACGGAGAAGCAAGGAGAACTTTCTGCCAAGATTAGTTCTATCTCTTCTGGGATAGGAGGAGATGCAGACTTAGGAGAAACGGAAACGTGTCGGTATCTCAGATAAAAAACAGAGGAGGAGAACATAGGGTAATTCAGGCAGAGGTCCCTAGGTAAAAGGTTCAGTAGGCATGGACAGGGGACGTCGACTAACTGATGGAGGGGGAGAGTGGCCTGTAAGGCAGATCGGGGTTGCTTCCTTGGATGAAAAATTGGGGTCTGAAATGGGAGATCCCCGAGGCTACAAAAAGGGCAGAGGTTGGAGGGGCTCCCTCAAGGGGAAAGAAGGCGGAGGAAGAGGACTGAGGGTTATGTGGTGACTCCAGTTAAGATGGAGTTTCCACCTTATGATGGAACAACTAATGCAATCGAATGGTTGCAGAAGTGTGAGGATTATTTTGAGGACCAAGGAATATTTGATGATGACGCAAGAGTACAACAAGCTACGTTTGTATTAACAGGATAGGCTTACCATTGGAATGCAAATTTACGAAGGTTGATCACACATAGATTGGGGTGGATAGAGATTAAAAGAATTTGTAAAAGTAGATTTGGGAGGGCAGATGCTGTTAATCCTGTAGGTGAGCTTAGTAATTTGTGACATACAGGGTCCGTGGATGAATATTGCAACCAATTTGAAGAATGTCTAGGGAAGAAAAACAAGGCTGATGGGGACCAACAGTTATGGCAATTTTGTGCTGGTTTAACTGATAGTTTGCGGAAAGAAGTTGAGTATCTACGACCCGAGACGATTTTTAAAGCCATGGAGTATGCGAGGGACAATGAATATAAGATTGATGGGGACACACGAGCTCGAACGTTTGGAGGACACTTGGCCCCAACGGCTCGACAGTTCGTCTTGTTCACTAAGCCAGTAGTGGCTGGGAATCGAGATAGCCAAAGCGGACATGACAAGGAATCTCTGTTGCCTCAACAATCGGAACTGAAACAAGTTTCTCAACAACCATTTTGAAGAAATTGACTAGCACAG
This sequence comes from Camelina laxa, assembly GCA_024034495.1. Taxonomy (NCBI): domain Eukaryota; kingdom Viridiplantae; phylum Streptophyta; class Magnoliopsida; order Brassicales; family Brassicaceae; genus Camelina; species Camelina laxa. Next base: position 37,915,768 of record CM043880.1, read on the forward strand.
AGATGTCGGAGCGACGAGCAAAAGGTCTATGTTAGTTGTGACGAATTCTTCACACGAGGGCATGTTTGCAGACCAGTTCTTTTTCAAATCATATTAGTTAATGACGGAGCTGATCAAGAGGATGAACCGTATGCAGCAAAGGAATGGGTGGAATATGTGGACAGACGCGGAGCAGCTGCGAGGGGCACACCATGAGCTGAAGCTTGAGGACAAGCTTCAAGTGAAAGAGGGGAATAATGATACATGTTATGGTTTTGATGATTTGGTTTAATGGTTTTGGTTTTAGTATCGGTTTGAGAGTCTTTTCTTTTTAACATTAGATTAAGGTTTTGTGATTTTCCTTTTCTAATTATGCTAAGTCGGCTTGTACCTGGGTCTTATATAAAGACTTCTTATGATCAATAAGAATTCAGCCTCTGATAATTAACCTAATTCTCTAGAAAGAGACTTGGATTAAAGGGAAGGTTTAGCTTTATTCTCTTGTTCTAGTTTCAATCACGGCTCCAATCACTAGATCAAAGTCGGCTCATAACAAACCAGGCGACCTGAAAGCGTTCTCGGACAGATGCTTCTGTTGATGCTGATGTAAATGCAAGTGTGAGAGATAACACACTACTAACTCCGCAAGAGCAAAACAATAACGGGTGGATTGAAGATGAGCAGAGTACGGATGCTGACAACTGTGGAAGTCGTAGTAATAATGAGGACACTGTAAAGAAGAATTCTAATTTGGAAAAGGCAGGTCCAACAAAGGTCCTCAGCGATAGTGTGTCAAAAGCAGTTGATTTTTTCTAGTTTATGGCTCGATGAATGGGAGTTGCATGTTGGAATGTTTTTTTAGAGATAAAAAAGAATTGGAGAAAACAATGAAATTGTACTTTTCTAGAAGGCAACGAGGGTACTTTACACGGGAATACAATTCTCTAGAATACATGATGTGTTTACTCAGGAAAGTTCCTCCTTTTCTATCCTATTCCTGCGGAAGCCCTGGATGCAACTGGTTTCTCAAGGCAAACAAAACAAAGGGAAATTTCTACGAGATAACAAAATCTAGAGGTCCTCATACTTGTGCGCCAAAGGATGTGGACTCAGATTTTCTGGCAGGTGAAATCGAATGTCTAATCAGGGAGCAGCCCTCGTTCTCAATTACAGCGCTGAGCAAGTGGGTAAAAAGAAGAATTTGGCTACACAGTCTCGCATTCTAGTATGTCTGATGCTAGAAAGAAAGCGACTATTTCAATCTTTGGAGATTTGGAAAGAGTTTTGGCGTATTGCCCAAGTTCATGGCAGCTCTCTGCTCATCTAATCAAATGCTTTTAGATTGGCAATATGATCTGTTTCCTGATCCCGAAGATGCATCCTTTTGTTCTGTGTTTTGGGCGTTTCAGCAGTCAGTTGCAGGATTTCCACACTGCAGACATCTCATTTTAGTGGATACGGTAGACTTGAGTGGTAAATACCCTGAGAAATTGTTGGTTGCAGCGGGGTTAGATGCTGAAAACAGTCTTTTCCCACCTGCATTTGCCATTACTACCCAAGAAAGTTTGTCAGCTGATACTTGGCGTTAGTTCTTTGCATGCATCAGAAAGAAAGTAACGCAAAGGGAAGACCTTTTCTAATTACAAGTCCAGACCCTGACGTAGTTGCAGTTGTTAAGGAACCTGAGTGTTAGTGGGCACAGCACCGATTCTGTCTTAGGCATTTGTGCTTCAGGTTTTATAATGTTTTCAGTACCAATCTCATGACAGAGTTTGTTTACAGGGCTGGATCCACGAAGTACATATCAACTTTTGATCACTACTTGAAGAAAATCGAAGATATGAATCCCGACGATCGGAAATGGTTAGGCAAAATTCCTCTGCATCAATGGGCCTTGGCTCACGATGATGAAGGGCTGAGATTTGGAATCATGGACACAAACTCAATATTTACAGCTTATGGTTTTGTAAACAGTGCCCTTGATCTTCCAATCACAACTTGCATCTTGCTAATCTTTGATCAACTGGCAGAGCTTTTCAAATCTCGATGTGGTCCTCTACGCGAATCACTGAACAGAGGAGAGGTCTATGCTAAACATGTCATGACAAAAATTGAAGAGTACAAGCTAGCTTCAAGAACTCACGATGTATTGCCACTAGACCAGACCGGAGAGAGATTTCAGGTCACGAAGTGATGCAAGTTGGAAAGAAGAAATTTTTGGTTCATCGCAGCCATCGGGCTTGCACGTGTGGGATATGGCAACTTTACAAGTATCTGTGTCCGCACGTGATAGCGGTTTGCAAGAGCCTGAGCATTGACCATATGCAGTATGTAAATGACTTCTACAATACAGAAAGTTCTCTTGGCATTTATGCAGCTGGTTTTAATCCGGTTCTGGGAGTCTCTGATTGGCCAGAAGATTCGGAGATTCTGATACAGCTATTGAATTAGCTAGATATTTTGCGGAGTCGCACGTGTGCTTCTCACGTGTGAATTAATCGAGCAACACGTGGATGGCTGGAAGGAGAAGGCCGTTAGAGGATGGAATCTTTTATCTTCTATATGAGCAATTGTTTAGCTCTTTTTGCATTTTTATCCAGAAAATAATCAGAGTAAACCTTTTTAAGTTCCGATATCGTTCGCCGGGTTTCTCTCGTTTTGAGGGCCGGTAAGTAATCCTCCGTGTTTCATGAACATCGAGTGATTAAGTTTTAATAAAAATGTTGTTTAGCGAATCTCAAATTGGTTGTGGGTGTTTCCTGTGTTTAAGGTATCAGAGCTAAACGATCCTTGGATATGGTTGGAACGAGATCTCAGGTGGCGGAGGTTCAACCGCAGGAGGTAGTATCGGAGGAGCCAATGGAGTCTCGAATGAATCGTTTGGAGGAGTTCGTCAAGGAGCAGAATCTTCGGATGACTGAGATGATGGCAGAGCAGAATCAGAAGATGATGAAACACATCGCTGATATGTTCGATGCTATGAGTAGATCTACGGCTAACCATGGAAAGGAAATTCAGAAGGATGAAAAACGAGCTGATGCAACCTTCGATCGGAGCAACCAGAGATCCTCATCACCTCAAGAGGTTCGACCTGGTAAGGAGATTCGGAAGGAAGCTGAGTGTAGTGAAACATCTTATGGTCGGAGTCATCGGAGATCGTCGTCTTCTCAAGAGGTGAGGTTTAACGATCTGGATCCACCAAAGGTTGTTAGATCTGAACCGGTAAGGCCCGAACCGGTAAGACCAGATCCTCACTATCACTATGGTAGTTTAACTCGTTTGGGAAAAATAGATTTTCCTAGGTTTGATGGGAATCAGATACGGGAATGGTTGTTCAAAGTGGAAGAATTCTTCGTAGTGGATTATACGCCTAGAGAAATGCGTGTGAAAATGGCAGCGATTCACTTTGATGGGCACGCTGCAACTTGGCACTATTCGTTTGTACAGTCTGGTATAGGCCTTGAGGTGTTGAATGATTGGGATGGTTATGTGTTGTTGTTAAGAGAAAGGTTTGAAGATGAAAGTGATGACCCTATGGCTGAGTTAAAGCAGTTGCAGGAGACGGATGGGATCATTGACTACCATCAGAGGTTTGACCTTATCAAGACTCGAGTCAATCTTTCTGAGGATTATCTGGTAAGCCTCTATTTGGCAGGATTGAGACTAGACACGCAAATGCATGTACGGATGTTTGAACCACAGTCCATTAGGCAGTGTTTGCGTCTTCGAAGGCTATACGAGAAGGCTCATCCCAAGAGACTCGGGTCTCAGCCTTGGGGGTCTTCTAAAGGAGGTAATAATGGTAATGGTAATGGTGGTCGAGCGATTACCACATATGCTAAGGAAAACGTTATGCAAGGAGCTCGAAATGGGGAAACTCCTAAAAATGCAACGAAGAAGTTTTTAACTAAAGAAGAAATGAGTGAAAGGAGATCTAAAGGTTTGTGTTATTGGTGTGATGAGAAGTTTACTCCTGAACATTATAAGCAGCACAAGAACACTCAGTTGTTTAGTGTGGAGGTTAATGAAGAGGAGATGGCAGAGGTTGAGGTTGAATGTGAAGAGGAGGATGACAATGTTATGCCTCGGGTATCTGTCAATGCAGTTACGGGTATCGGATTACGAACAATGAGAGTCAAGGGGCTTTATGGAAAGAAGGCAATCTTTGTGCTATTGGATTCAGGTTCTACTCATAACTTTGTAGATCCCAGAATGGCTTATAAGATGGGGTGTAAAGTCCAACCTTCAAAGTTGACTCAGGTGTCGGTGGCTGATGGACGTAAGTTGGGTATTGAAGGAAGGATTGAAGGGTTTCAGTGGCGATTTCGAACCACCTTTTTTGAGTCGGATGTGTTGTTAATACCATTACGGGGTTGTGATATGGTCTTGGGTGTGCAGTGGTTGTCGACACTAGGACCCATTACGTGGGAGTTTAAGCAGCTTGAGATGAGTTTTATGTGGAATAAGAAGAGAGTTATGTTGTATGGAATCCAAAATGGTTCTGTAAGAGATGTAAAGGCTCAGAAACTTAAGAAAAAAATGGATGAAGAGGAAGTCCAGGTTTCTATGATTTGTGTGAATGAAGTGGATTCAAAGGAGGTTAAGCTGGAGCATGCAGTTGAGTGTACGAAGGTGGCATTAAACGCGGTAGATGGGAACCAGAAGACTTCCATTGAGGTTGAAACAATAGTAAAAAGTTACCCCGAAGTTTTTGCGGAACCAACGAGTTTACCACCGTTCAGGAAGCATCACGATCACAAAATCAAGCTTCTTGAAGGTGCAAACCCTGTCAACCAGAGGCCTTACAGATATTCCATTCACCAAAAGAATGAGATAGACAAAATCGTTGAAGATATGTTGACTGGGGGAACTATTCAACCGAGTTCAAGTCCTTTTGCATCACCAGTGGTGTTGGTAAAGAAAAAAGATGGCAGCTGGCGTTTATGTGTGGACTATAGGGAACTCAATGGGTTGACAGTGAAGGATAGATTCCCTATACCCTTAATTGAGGATCTGTTGGATGAGCTTGGGGGATCTAAGATATTTTCAAAAATTGATTTAAGAGCTGGATACCATCAGGTGCGAATGCAAGAAGAAGATATTCCAAAAACAGCCTTTAAAACTCATGGGGGACATTATGAGTATTTAGTCATGCCTTTTGGATTGACAAATGCCCCTGCAACCTTTCAAAGCCTCATGAATTCGGTGTTTAAACCATTTCTTCGGAAATTTGTTTTGGTTTTTTTTGACGATATCCTTATATATAGTCGAAGTATGGAAGAGCATGTGGAGCATTTGTGCAAGGTGTTTGACGTAATGCGTGAAGAAAGTTTGTTTGCAAAGATGAGCAAATGTGCTTTTGCTGAAGACAGAGTGGAGTACTTGGGTCATTTCATTAGCGCAGATGGAGTTGCTACTGACCCAGCGAAGATCAAGGCAGTAGCAGAATGGCCACAACCATCTACCCTCAAACAACTTCGTGGTTTTCTGGGTTTGGCTGGTTACTGTCGTCGGTTTGTAAAGAGTTATGGTGCAATTGCCAGTCCCTTACATGCATTGACAAAGACTGATGCTTTTATATGGAATGATGAAGCTCAGGACGCTTTTGAAAAGTTAAAACAAGCTCTGTGTCAATCTCCAGTGTTGGTATTACCATTGTTCGACAAGGTGTTCATTGTGGAAACAGATGCTTGTGGTAATGGAATTGGTGCGGTGCTGATGCAAGAAGGTCACCCTATCTCGTACATAAGCAGGCAGCTCAAGGGTAAGCAATTGCATTTGTCGATCTATGAGAAAGAACTTTTAGCAGTGATTTTTGCAGTACAAGAGTGGAGACACTATTTACTTCCTGCACACTTCATTATTAAAACCGACCAACGAAGTCAAAAGTACTTATTGGAGCAACGTTTGAACACTCCAATTCAGCAGCAATGGCTTCCCAAATTGTTGGAGTTCGACTATGAAATTCAGTATAAGCAAGGAAAAGAAAATTTGGCGGCGGATGCTTTATCTAGAGTGGAAGGTGCGGAAGTGTTACACATGGCCTTGACAGTGGTGGAATGTGATCTGTTGAAGGACATTCAGGCAGCGTATGAACAGGATGCAGAATTGCGTGATCTTATTGCAGTGCTCCGGGCCAAACCTACTGCGAAGAAACATTATTCGTGGGGACAGAATGTGCTACGGCGTAAGAGTAAAATTGTGGTACCGAAGGATGTGAAGTTGCGTGACACTATTTTGCAATGGTTACATTGCTCTGGTGCTGGCGGTCATTCAGGAAGGGATGTGACTTATCAGAGAGTTCGAGGTATTTTTTATTGGAAGGGAATGGCAAATGACATTCAGGCGTATATCCGACGCTGTCATGTGTGCCAACAATGTAAGAGTGACAATGCCGCGTCCCCCGGATTGTTACAACCACTACCGATTCCAGAGGCTATATGGAGCGATGTTTCAATGGACTTTATCGAAGGTCTTCCCTTGTCTGCAAATATGTCAGTTATCATGGTGGTTGTTGACAGATTGAGCAAAGCAGCGCACTTTATAGCATTATCTCATCCTTACAGTGCGTTATCAGTGGCTCAGGCATATTTAGACAACGTTTTCAAGCTCCATGGATGTCCAAACTCTATTGTTAGTGATCGTGATGCAGTGTTCACAAGTGAATTTTGGCGGGAGTTCTTTACCTTGCAAGGTGTGTCACTTCGGATGTCCTCAGCTTATCATCCTCAGAGTGATGGGCAAACTGAAGTGGTTAATAGATTCTTGGAGAATTACCTGAGGTGTATGTGCCATGCTCAACCACATATGTGGTGTAAATGGTTGGCTCTGGCGGAGTTTTGGTATAACACTAACTACCATACCTCTACTAGATTGACACCTTATGAAGCTGTTTATGGTCAAGCTGTTCACGGTGCATTTACCTTATCTACCCGGCGAGACTAAAGTGGCAGTGGTGGCTCGCTCGTTGCAGGAAAGGGAGAACATGATTAAGCTCCTCAAGTTCCACTTGTTGCGTGCTCAACACAGAATGAAGCAGTTGGCTGATCATCACCGTACTGAAAGGGAGTTCGATATTGGTGATTTTGTTTATCTTAAACTTCAGCCGTATCGACAGTCTTCGGTTGTTGTTCGCCTGAATCAGAAGTTGGCGCCAAAATACTATGGTCCTTATAAGGTTGTGGATAAATGTGGTGCTGCAGCTTATAAATTGGAGTTACCAGTCGGAACCAAGATTCATCCAGTCTTTCACGTCTCGCAGCTTAAGGAGTTGGTTGGTAATGTTCCGGTGGCAACTACTTTGCCTACGGTGTTGCAGGATGTTTTTGTGAAAGAACCAGAAATGATACTTGAAAGGAAAATGGTTAATAGACAGGGTCGGGCGGCTACTAAGATTTTGGTGAAGTGGGTTGATCAACCAATCGAAGAAGCGACTTGGGAGTTTCTGTTTGATATTCAACGGAAGTTTCCAGAGTTTGACGCTTGAAGACCCTTGTGGACAAGGCTCTGCAAAGGAGGGAGATTTGATACAGCTATTGAATTAGCTAGATATTTTGCGGAGTCGCACGTGTGCTTCTCACGTGTGAATTAATCGAGCAACACGTGGATGGCTGGAAGGAGAAGGCCGTTAGAGGATGGAATCTTTTATCTTCTATATGAGCAATTGTTTAGCTCTTTTTTGCATTTTTATCCAGAAAATAATCAGAGTAATCCTTTTTAAGTTCCGATATCGTTCGCCGGGTTTCTCTCGTTTTGAGGGCCGGTAAGTAATCCTCCGTGTTTCATGAACCTCGAGTGATTAAGTTTTAATAAAATGTTGTTTAGCGAATCTCAAATTGGTTGTGGGTGTTTCCTGTGTTAGATTCCAAGACTGTTTCCTCCTGGAAGTCGTCCTGAAATATGAATCAGCTCAGCTAAGTAAGTTTAAAGGGAACTTCGGATATTGGGAAGCGGGCCAAGCTGCTAAAGAAATTGGAAGATCTGGAATCAGATAGCAACGGATTTTGGTTGTTAAATATGCTAACCGGTTTCAGTGTAGGTTTTTGGGTGGGTGTACAAAACCGGTTTGGACAAAGTAGTTTTATTTTGTGCGGAGATGTACTTTTTTTATCGCTACGTAAATATTAGAATCAATGTATTATATGTTCCTATCAGTTGTGTAGTGCGTTAGAAATATTTTATTGTCGGAACCATCAACCAACTCAATCAAGCTAATGCATATCTAGTCCGGTTCAGTTCAATGTCCCAATGTTGTTATCATTTATAAGTCTTTTTCCATAATTTCCCTTTTGAGATTTGTATAATTATTTCAGTCACACTCCAACATTTCCAGAATATTTATTACGGCGACGGTTTCGCATGCACAATCCATTATTCATGTGTATTGTGCAACGTCTTTCTACCAAAATCGAATATTTTTGCCAAACCCAGGATGCAACCGAACGGGCTGGTCTATCACCTATACAAAAATGTACTGCAGCAATTCGTCAATTGGCATATGGTAGTTCGTCTGACAGTGTTGACGAGTATATACGAATTGGTGCTTCAACAGCTCGGAAATGTTTGCACGAGTTTACCGCCGGCATCATCCAAGTGTTTGGAGATGAATACCTAAGACGTCCTACACCGGAGGACCTAGAAAGACTACTCTATCAGAATGAACAGCGTGGATTTCCCGGGATGAATGGGAGCATTGACTGTATGCATTGGGGGTGGAAGAATTGTCCCACTGCTTGGAAAGGCATGTATTCACGGTCAACCGGAAAACCTACAATCATGTTAGAAGCGGTAGCTTCGTATGACCACTGGATATGGCATGCCTTTTTTGGAGCTCCAGGTACTATGAACGATCTTAATATTCTTGATCGATCTAATGTTTTTGATGACATAATAACCGGTCAAGCTCCGGAAGTCAACTTCGTTGTCAACGGAAGGGAGTACAATTTGGCGTACTATCTCACTGATGGGATTTATCCAAATCGGGCCACTTTTATTCAATCTATCCAACTTCCACAAGGTATGAAAAAATATCTCTTTTCTAAAAAACAAGAAGCTGTGCGGAAAGATGTTGAGCGTGCATTTGGAATCTTGCAAGCTAGATTCGCCGTTATTAAAAATCCATCTCGTTTATGGGATAAATACAAAATGGCAAATGTTATAAGATCATGCATAATACTCCATAATATGATTGTCGAAGATGAACGCCATGCATACAATTACCGAAACATTGTTTCTGAATATCAACAAGGAGAACATGTGGATCAAGCATATACCATTGGTGCCGCCGGTGTGGGTTCAAATATCAGCACTACGATTACTTGTCAAACAAGACTTCGGGATAAACAAGCCCATGACCAACTAAAACAAGATTTGATTGAGCATATTTGGACTAAATTTGGACATCTTCAAGATAATGAAGATTAATTTTAAAATTTCTATGAATTGAATAAAATGTTTGTTTTTCTTTTTATGTTTTTATGTTTTATGTTTTATGTTTTATGTTTTCTGTTTTTAAGTTGAATAAAATTTCGAAGTTGTATATTTTTGTTTTTCAACTTTAAATAATTAATGTTTAAACTTTGAAAATATTATTAATTTATTCAGGCGACCAAATAAAAATAGACACCAATGCTCATACTAAAAATAAGAAACTCTCATAATAATATTATTAAATTTTGGGAACCAAAACGAAGTATACCAATGCGCATGGTCTAAGACTTTGATTGGAAGAGCATATGAAGAAGCTTTTTTAATTTTATCATCCAATCAACATTTATTGGGAGAGCATATAAAAAAGCATTTAGAAGCTTCAGATGCTCTCATATGCTCTATTCCTGTATGCTCTCATTTGAAGCATTTCCCAAGCATTTAACTCTAAAATATTAATATATATTAAAATAATTTCAAATAATTAATTTCTTTTATAAAAAAAGAAAATTTATGATTTTATAAAAGATAAATTTATTTGTTATAAGATAATATATATGAGAAACTACTTAATGTTATTATTTAAAATAATATAATAATTTATTTAATACATTAAAATATTAATGTGGATATAACGTTTGTACTATATATTATTTTTTATTTTACTTTAATGTGTTATATTATATATATTTCAAAAATTATTGAAATATAGATATAAACATTTCTAAAAAATTATAATATATATTAATTATTTGTAATTAATGTGTTACATTATAAATATATATAACTAAAATTATTAATTACACATTCATATATATAACAATTTATAAGATTTATTAAATGTAAAATATAATTTTTTAAAAAATATATAACAATAAATGATAATTAATTTTTAATGAAACACATTTAAATTATATGTTTTAATTAATATTATATATTAAATTAGATATAATATATAATACTCAACTGCTATACCAATCAACTAAATGTGTTATATTAATCAGAGCATACAGCTTATGCACCTTAAGAGGTATTGTATTTTATTTTACTTTTGGTTTCAGTTACAAATTCATTTAAAATAAAATAAAAACTAAAAGGGAGAATTACTAGATAACTTTTTATTTGCGATAATTGGCGATTGAAACGTCGTTACAGACAATAACGCAGTGATTCGGTTTCTTCTCTGACGAAATCACCTGAAGAATTGCTTTTGTTTTCCGGGTAAATTTTACTTCAAACATTCTTCTGCAAATTGAGCTTTAACCCTAACTAGCCATGTAATACAAATTAGAGTTTCTCTTTTGCCAAAGCTCTCTCCTTTAATGTTGCCCGCGAACTTAGTATAGTGTCCCTGCTGAAATTGAGTTTTAGTTTAAGGCTCCTCATTCGTTTACATTGTAATTGTCTTTGTCCTCCTAGTTTCCAAACCTTTTTCCTTTGCGGTTTGAAATTGAGTTTTAAGGTTTCTTGTATATAATCAAGAATGTGGAGGTCAATTGGTGACAGCTTGTCCTGTGGGAAGGTTGTTAAAGGGTGGAGACCAGGGTTCGAGGAACGCCTGACGCACCAATAAACTACTGTGGATTTGGATGAATAGTTCCATTTGCCTAGTGAGGGGTTAGGATCGATGCCCTGCAGGGCCAGCTTCGGGCCTATGGGGGCAAGCTAACGGTGGGCTAGTGGGGTCAACGGGACGGGTTGTCACATAAAAATGAATTTTGTGTGCGTTTCTTTGCATTTTCTTAAGGTTGTTGGTGTTCATGGATACAAGAAAGATTCCAGTGTTCTGTTATTGGAATGGGTGTATTAAAGATGGTCCTGATGGTCCATTATACCAAGGGCCAAGTCCAAGAGTGATCAGAGTTGAAAGCAAAATTAAACTATCCCAATTGTTGGAGGATCTGCATCGAGTTACTAATTTCGAAAGGGGAAAAATTCAGATTGATTTGATTGGTAGGTACCCTTCCATTGTTCAACAACCGACGGTCAAGTATATGCGTTTGCCCGTTGTGGATGATTGTAGCCTTGAGACCATGCTTGAGGTTTCAAGCTACCATCCTTGTATCAACAGTGTGGAGATTTATTTAGAGGTTAAAAAGGTTGCTGATCGTGTTTCTCATCAATCACCATTGGTAAATATTGTTAGTTCTTCTGCAAATAAAGTAACCCGAAAGCGTTCTCGGATAGAGGATGCTTATGTTGATGCTGACGTATATGCGAGTGTGAGAGATAACACTTTAAGAACGCCGCAAGTGCATGACAACAATAATGGGTGGATTGAAGATGAGCAGAGTACGGATGCTGGCAGCTGTGCAAAATATGGTAATAGTGAGGCTATAAAGAAAAATTCTAATTTGGAAAAGCCAGGTCCAACAAAGGTCCTCAGCGATAGTGTGTCAAAGCAGTTGATTTTCTCAAGTTCATGGCTCGATGAACGTGAGTAGCATGTTGGGATGCTTTTTAAAGATAGAGATGAATTGGAGAAAGCAGTGAAACTGTACTCTTCTAGAAGGCAACGAATGTACTCTGAATGGGTACTTTCGTCTCCTTCTCATTTCACTGGTTGCTGCGAATTCTGGAGTCAATGCAAATGGATTCTCAGGGCAGATATAACAAAGGAAAATGGCTTTGTGATAACGCAATATAGAGGTCCTCATACTTGTGAGCCACTAGATGTGGACTCAGATTTTCTGGCAGGTGAAATGGAATGTCTATTCAGAGATCAGCCGTGGGACTCAATTGCAGAGTTGAACAAGTGGGTGTAAAAAGAAGAATTTGGCTACACAGTCTCGCATTCTAGTATGTCTGATGCTAGAAAGAAAGCGACTATTGCAAACTCGGGGAATTTGGACAAGAGTTTTAGCATATTGCCCAAGTTCATGTCTACCCATTGCTCCTTTAATAAGATGATTTTAGATTGGCAATATGATCCTTTTCTTGATCTCAAAGATGCATCCGTTCGTTCCGTGTTTTGGGCGTGTCAGCAGTCAGTTGCAGGATTTCCTCACTGCAGACCTGTGATCGTAGTGGATACAATAAACTTGAGCGGTAAGTGCCCTGGGAAACTGTTGGTTGCAGCGGCACTAGATGCCGAAATCATGCTTTTCCCACTTGCGTTTGCAATTACTACACAGGAAAGTCTGTCAGCGGATACTTGGCATTGGTTTTTTGCGTGCATCAGAAAGAATGTAACGCAAAGAGAAGGTCTTTGTCTATAACGAGTCCGAACCCTGACATGGTTGCAGTTGTTAAGGAGCGTGAGTGTCAGTGGGCACAACACCGATTCTGTCTTTGGCATATGTGCTTATAGATTTTATGATGTTTTCAGTAACAACCTCTTGACTAAGTTTGTTTGCAAGGCTGGATCCTCAAGCTTCATATCAAGTTTCAATTACTTCTTGAAGAAATTTGAAGAGATGAATCCAGAGGCTCGGAAATGGTTGGACCAAATACCTCCACATCAATGGGCTTTGGCTCATGATGATGGCGGGATGAGATTCGGAATCATGGATACAAACTTAATATTTACAACTTATGGTATTTTAAACAGTCTTCGTGATCTTCCTATCACGACTTGCATCTTACTAATCTTTGAGCACTTGGTAGAGCTTTTCAAATCTCGACATGATCTTCTTGGCGAATAAATGAGCAGAGAAAAATACGCTAAGCATGTCGTGAAAAGCTTGAGGGAGTACAAAGTAGTTTCTAAAACATATGATGTATTGCCATTAGACCAGACTAGGGAGAGGTTTCAGGTCACGGAAGTGATGAAAATTGGAAATAAGAGATCTTTTGTTCATTGCAGCAATATGGGATATGGGATATGGCAACTTTACAAGTATCCGTGTCCGCACGTGATGGCGGTTTGCAGGAGGCTGAACGTTGACCATTTGGTGCATGTAAATGACTTCTTCAAGGCAAAAAGTTTTCTTGGAGTTTATGCAGCTGATTTCAATCTGCTTCCTAGAGTCTCCGATTGGCCAGAAGCTTCTGATGTTCCAAGAATGTTTCCTCCTGGAAGTTGTCCCATACATTAGTATCCAGCTAGTGACAACACAGCCACCGCGCAACGACTCAGGCCTATAGTAAGTAAGTAAGTAAGTTTAGGGGGAACTTAGGATTTATAAGAAACGGCTAAAGAAGCTGGTGGATGTTGAACCAGATAGAAACGATTTTGGGTTGTTAAATATGTTAATCGGGTGTAATGTAGGTTTTTGAGCGGATGTACAGAATAGGTTTGGTTCAGAGGGTTCATGTAAATGTTTGGACGAAGTAGGCTTTTGTATTGTTTATGGACAATGTACATGTTCCTTTCAGTTTAGTTCTATTCCTTTGAATACATTTTTTCATATGTATGGTTTAGAAAATAATTATATTAACTGTAAACTAGAGGATTCAAAGGCTGAAAACTCTTGTTCTTATTAATGGTAATCGAATGAGGTTACATATTTATATAGGATACAAAGAGTGTTTAGGTTAAACCGACTAAGTATAGATAACAAGTTAAGGGCCATTGACCATGGGCCTTATGGACTGGACTAATGGGCTTCATGGCATGGACAGTAAACGGGCCGGTCTATAGAGTCCACTAAGTGTTTTACATCCCCTTGGACGATATGACCGTGCCGATGCTAAGGGATCGATGCAATACGCTTGGGGGTGCTGCCTCATTAAAACCTTACCAGGAAAACCCATTGGGACAAAACCATGGTGAAGGAAAAAGAGTACAGCACGCATTGCTCCCTCTATTCTAAGCATCACTCTAAATCCTTAAGCCTCCGCATTCCAATCTGATGCATAAGCTTCTTGAATGTAGTAGTCAGTAGCGATTTGGTGAAGAGGTCGGCTGAATTGTCACATGATTGAACTTGCACCACTTGAACTTCTCCGGCATTTTTTAGTTCATGTGTGAAGAAGAACTTGGGCAGTATGTGCTTCGTCTGATCTCCCTTGATGTAACCTTCCTTAAGTTGTGCGATGCAGGCCGTATTGTTTTCATGTATGACTGTTGCTTCCTTACCGTCGAGCATTCCACAATCTGCCTTGATATGTTGAGTCATCGATCTCAACCAAACACATTTCCGGCTGGCTTCATGAATTGCTAGGATCTCCGCGTGGTTAGATGATGTTGCCACAATGCTTTGCTTCATAGAACGCCATGAGATCGCCGTACCACCATGAGTGAATACATAGCCGGTTTAAGATTTTGAGTTGTGTGGATCCGACAAGTAACCTGCATCAGCAAAACCAACTAAACCTTGCTTGTTATGGTTAGTATAATATAAACCAAAATCAGCTGTTCCTTGCAAATATCACAAGAGATGCTTAATACCGTTCTAGTGCCTTTTCGTTGGACAAGAACTAAATCTTGCTAGGAGGTTCACGGCAAAACTTATGTCTGGTCTAGTGTGGCTAGCCAAGAACATTAACGTTCCTATAGCACTGAGGTATGGCGTTTCAGGACCGAGAACTTCCTCTTTGTCCTTCTTCGGAACGAATGGATCTTTATCAAAATCTAAGCTTCCAACTACCATTGGGCTGGTCAATGGGTGAGCTTTGTCCATATTAAACCTCTTGAGTACCTTTTCTGTATATGCCATTTGATCCACAAGGATCCCATTATTTATGTACTCAAGTTGTAACGCCAAACAGAATTTTGTCTTGCCTAGGTCTTTCATCTCAAATTCTTTCTTTAAAAATTCTATTGTTTGGGCGATTTCACCAGGGGTTCCAAATATGTTTAAATCATCAACATACACTGCTATAATCACAAACCCTTTGTTTGCAAACTTCTTTATAAAAATACATGGACTGATCGAGTCAGTCCTATAGCCTTCCTTAACTAAATAATCACTCAACCGATTATACCACATCCGACCACTCTGTTTCAGTCCATAAAGGGATTTGTTCAGCCTAAGACAGTACTGTTCTCGAGAACCACTCTTATCTTTGAGCTCTATACCCTCTTGCAATCTCATATAAATTTCATTTTCCAGTGGACCATACAAGTATGCGGTTACAACATCCATTAACCATAGATCCCGTTTTTCTCTTATAGCCATACTTATTAAGTACCTAAATGTTGTTGCATCCATCACAGGGGAGTATGTCTCCTCATAGTCTATTCCTGGTCTTTGAGAGAATCCTTGTGCTACAAGTCGTGCCTTGTATCTCAAGATTTCATTGTTCTCATTTCTCTTTCTTACAAAGACCCATTTATGTCCAACTGGCTTTATATTCGGTGTTGTCCTTATGATCGGACCAAACACACTTCTCTTCTTTAAAGAGTTTAACTCCACGTCAGTGGCTTCTTTCCATTTTAACCAATTTTCACTTTAAGTGCACTCTAATATAGATGTGGGTTCATGATCCTCATTTATCTCAAGTGCTACTTTGTATGCAAATATTTCATTAATGTCGACATCTTTGCTGTTCCATTGTATCCGGGACATGACATAGTTTATTGGGATCTCATTGTTATCAATGCCTACGGGATCTTGAGGTTCAGCGTCCTGAACCACATCATGTGCCTTAGGACTTGTCACGGTCATGTCGGTTAATCCCTTAGCCTCGGTCTGTTTTGCACCTCTCTTAGTTTTCCGAGGATTCTTATCTTTCGAACCTAACGGTCTACCTCATTTCAAACGTGGTTTAGACACTGTAGCTACTTGATTGTGTTCCTTCTGAACATCAATACGTACTGGTGCATTGCAAGATGGTATGTACGATTTTGTTACTCTCTTTGGGTCAACAAAGGAATCTGGCAATTGATTAGCTAGCTTTTGCAAATGAATAATTCTTTGGACTTCTGCATCACATGCTATAGTCCGAGGATCTTGCCAATTTAAGGATGTTTGATTCCATATTAATTCTTTAACCAGCTTGCTAGTCTCACCACCTAACATAGGGAATTCGGACTCAACGAATTGACAGTCCGCGTATCTGGCCTTAAATAAATCTCCTGTAGTCGGCTCAAGATACTTTAAAATAGTGGGAGACTCATATCCAACATATACTCCCATCCTCCTTTGAGGTCCCATTTTGGTTCTCTGTGGTGGAGCAATAGGTACATATACGGCACACCCGAATATTTTGATATGGGATGTCTAGCTCATGACCCGATTATAGTTGGGATGGTGAATATTTGTGTTCACTAGATGGCCTGATGCGTATTTGTTCTGCCGCATGCAAGACTGCGTGTCCCCAAGCCGACACATGGAGCTTCGATCTCATTAACAATCGAGCTATTAATTGTATTCGTTTAATGAAAGACTCTGCCAAACCATTTTGTGTATGGACATGTGCCACGAGATGTTCCACACTCACCCCCATTGACATACAATATTCATAAAACGCTTGGGATGTAAATTCACCAGCATTGTCTAGACTATAGTCTTAAGTGGGAAATCTGGAAAATGTGCTCTTAGTCTTATAATTTGAGCTAACATTCTAGCAAATGCTAGGTTTCTTGTGGATAACAAGCAAACATGTGACCATCTGATTGATGCATCGATCATGACCATAAAATATCTAAACGACCCACAAGGTGGGTGTATTGGTCCACATATATCACCTTGTATCTTTTCCAGAAAGTTTAAAGTCTCTTTATTGACTTTTACTGGTAATGGCCTTATGATAAGTTTCCCTTGTGCACATGCTACACACGTGAGATTTTTAGGGATAACTTTCCTTTCTTTAAGAGTGTGCCCATTCGAATTCTTAATCAGTTTACGCATCATGTTCGAACCCGGATGGCCAAGCCGATCATGCCATAGAGTGAATTGTTCATTGAACATTTTATGCTTTGCCAAGTTTGCCTCTATCATGTTAATCTTACCATGGTATAAACCAGTGGCTAGTGTGGTATAGTCTCTAGGACTTTCTTATGGCCATTCTCGATTTCGGTTATGTATAGAAATTCTTTATTTCCTTCACCCTTTGTTTCAACATGGTAACCATTCAATCGAATGTCTTTAAAGCTCAATAAGCTTCTCTTAGAGCTGGGTGAGTATAGAGCATCACTTAATTCAATATGTGTGCCATTAGGCAACAAGATGTGTGCTTGGCCGTAGCCTTCTATCAAACTTGTTGTACCCGCAATTGTACTAACATTGGCACTTTTCATTATGAGGTTTATAAAATATCTTTTGTCCTATAATATTGTGTGGCTGGATCCACTGTCCACCACTAGTACACTCATGTCCTCGGCCATTTCTATATATAGGACAATAATTTTTGTTTTAATTTTAAATAACACAATCGAGTATAAAATAATATTCTTTGAATTCAAACCAAAATAATTATCCAATACATAACCGCAAATTAAATAATAAAATCAAAGAAATTAAACCAAAGCAAAAACCGAAATTATTCATTATCCTTGAGGCAATCAGAAGTCTCATAGGCTAGTGAGTCATCATTCTCATGGTCGAAGTCATCTTCACCATCGAGATGCACATAGTTGGCTTGTGGGTTCTTCTTCAAACTCTCTTGGTATGCATCAATGAGATGTTTAGGTGTTCGGCAATTCTTGTCCCAATGGTTAGACATCCCACATCGGTGACAACCCGATTTAGCCTTGACTTGTGATTTAAAGGACCCATGGCCCCTACCACCACGGCCACGACCTCCACGGCCGTAACCATCAAAACGGCTAGTTTGGTACTGTCCGCGACCACCACGTCCTCTGCCACCACGGCCACGGCCATAGTGTCTTTCTCTGTGGACATAGTTGGTCTCCTTGGGCTCTTTAGGTTCCTTAGGCTCTATAGGACCTTTCTCAACCTTGTGTGTTTTTGGCAATGGAGCTGTACCAGGAGGTCTCATAGCAGTATTAAGCAACAACAGCTCATTGTTCTGCTCGGCTAGCAGCAAACACGAGATTAGGTCCCCATAGGTTTCAAACCCCTTTTCACGATACTGTTGTTGAAGCAGTATGTTATTGCTGTGAAAAGTAGAGAATATTTTCTCTAGGAGTTCCTTTTTGGTGATTTCAGTACCACACAACCTTAGGAGTGAGACAATCCTAAAAAGCTCAGAGTTATACTCATCCACGGTTTTGTAATCCTGGATCCTAAGGTTTTTCCAATCGAATTGTGCCTTTGGAAGGAGCACCGTTTGTTAGTGTCTGTATCTGCCTTTCAGCTCTGCCCAAAGGGCACAAGGATCCTCTATCGTGAGGTACTGATTTTTGAGACTCTCAGCAAGGTGATGTCGGATATGCATGATAGCTTTGTATTTGTTCCTTTCGTTACATTCGTACTCCTCATCAATGCATTCACTTAGTCCTTTTGATTTCAGGAATATCTTGGTGTCCAATGCCCATTGCAAGTAATTATCCCAGAGGCATTCAAAGCAGCATAGTCTAGGTTGTTAAGCCTTACCATCTGCATGATACAAAAATAGACAACCGATCAGCATGCGGTATTTGAGACCGAACCATGCAATAAATTTTAATTTTTAGGTCATGCGGTATTTGGGACCGAACCATGCCTTAGGCCATGCGGTTTTTGAGACCGAAACATGCCTTGCCCTTTCTTATTACTTTCGGCTTTGGTGTGCATGAAAAACAAACAAACCTAGATAGGAACTAGCATGCATGCAACAATTTTCTTTTAACATGATTTCCTTTTTGCAAATTTCCTTTTCTTAAATTTCCTTTTACTTAGCAAAACTTCCTTTTACTACTAGGAACTAGGTTCAAATCTATCAGCCCTAAACAATAACTATCAAAATTCGATTTTAGGGTTCATGCAAATAAACGATTCTATACAGCCCTATTCATGATCCAGTTTCAACTTTATGGTGCATGCAACAATCAAACAATCAATCGGAAATAAACAAACAATCCATGACAAACAATTTCAATTTTAGGGTTTTAATAAACATGGGTCTTAACCTTTTTATTTAGCTTGTGCAATTGCAGGTTTTAGGGTTCAATAGTTCTTTGGTCCGATTTCGATTATATGGTCCATAAGTTTTCGATTTTACCTTAACACCAAACGGATTCAGACCGGATTTGATCTGGAGCTAAAGACCTCAGATATTCTTTGATCACGAACCACGAACCTCGAACAAGACTACAACCGCTTTCCTACGAACAGATCCCGAACCGCTTCCTTGTTCCGCTCATGTACCGCTCTCGCACCGCAACTCGTACCACAACTCGTCCCGGAACCGCGAACCTCGGATTGGTATCGGATAGAGCTTTGATCACGAGCACATGTTTTCTCGTGAACTCCAAGGGATCTTCGAAACAAGAACTAGGTCTCGAACAAAGGATAGGATCGACGGTGGTTTAGGGTTTTAGTGGAAGAAGAGAGATGATCGGCGGCGTTTTAGGGTTTCGAGTGAAAAGAGAAAGATGAACGGCGGCGGTTAGGGTTTTAGGGTTTTGACTCAGCTGGATTATTAGGGCAATTGTGCTCATAACGTGTTGTAAACTAGAGGATTCAAAGGCTAAAAACTCTTGTTCTTATTAATGATAATCGAATGAGGTTACATATTTATATAAGATACAAAGAGTGCTTAGGTTAAACCGACTAAGTATAGATAACAAGTAAAGGATCATTGACCATAGACCTTATGGACTGGACCGATGGGCTTCATGGCATGGACAGTAAACGGGCCGGTCTATGGAGTCCACTAAGTGTTTTACAACATACTCTTTTATTTTTTATTTAAAAAGTCTGAAAAAAGCAATTATATTTATAAAAAAAATTCTAGATAAACAATAACTTATTATCATTATTCTTTTGTTGCGATTATTACGAATTCGTTCAGGTTAAGTCTTTCATAGTCCGAGTAAAAAGGGAAATAATCAACGGAAGAAGAATTGTAATCAACAGTAAATGGAAGGCTTATC
This sequence comes from Camelina laxa, assembly GCA_024034495.1. Lineage (NCBI taxonomy): Eukaryota > Viridiplantae > Streptophyta > Magnoliopsida > Brassicales > Brassicaceae > Camelina > Camelina laxa. The sequence goes on from CM043880.1 coordinate 37,936,037, forward strand.
TTGTAACGCTCAGATTTTATGCTATTAGTCTTCATATCATAAAGACCAACCCAATCAAAACCACACATCACTGCAACGTTGGTTTCTGGGAGTAACCACACAGGTTTAACTAATTTATCTTCTTCCACTATACTTTTCTCTTCTTTCACATTCACCCATGTCTTCCCAAAACTACTATCCAATACCCAAACTCCCTTTAAGTTTTCTCTGCTTTTCTGTTTCCAAAGAATTATGCCTAGCTTGTCTTTGTACTTAGCTAAGACTAGAGGACTAGTTCTTGTAAAATCGTTCGGAAGCGGAAGGAGAGACCATGTTTCGGTTTTCATACAAAACCGGAATACATTCTTGTTCGAAGTCGTTAACCAATGCAAGAACCCGTTAATCAATACTGGTACACTTGAAATCCTTAAGAATTCTCCTTCTGGTAGCTTCACATCATCGTCTAATCGTTTCCAAGTAAACGAATCAGAATCGAAAACTTCGCATATGAGTGTGTAGCAATTATCATTCTTTAAAAACGTTATCTTATTTTGGTGAGATAGTTTGACAATCTTATATCGAAAAGGATTTGCTCGAATGACGATTAAACCCATTACAGTTGTCCGAAAACATCCGGTTTCCGGGTTTGGTATAATATGGTACTGTTTTGTGGTTGGTTTACAAACAATATACGTTGTTCTTCCGGACCACTTAGGATCAACACAGAGCAAAATCCCATGACTTGGGTCACAAGCTTCGATCTTTACCTTCTCTACCGGTAGAAAATCGAGGGAGACTTTAGATCTATCATGAATGTTCTCAGAATTGTGGACATAATAAGTGGCATAAAATGTTGAAAGAGAAACTTGGTATTGGAGAAAAACTCCAAAGACAGAATTGGTTCTAAGGAGATTCAGGTTGATAAACCAAGATTCAGACAGTCGTTTACAGTAATCTTTGTTTAGCAATCTGAATTTTTCAATTGCTGACACCGGACAGTAAGACAAAATTCCTAAGATTATGTCTTGGTTCAATGCAGGATAACTCATTTTGATGATAGAGAGAAGTTAGCAAGATGACTTGTTTTGGGTATATATATATTTTGTTTTGTGAACTTTTAGCTTCTGTAGTTTTATAGATTTGGTTTAACAAATGTGTTAGTTGCATTAATTGTTGGTCCACGTCTGTTTAGAGAAACATATTATAACAAAATTGTCTATTGCAAATTTGCTACCATCTCTAGAATTGTTTTCTTTTAGGTGTCATTAGGAAATTTATTCACACTTATTACATGCAATATTACTTTATTGTGATATTTTAAAATATTAAGTAAGGTCTATCATATAGTACTTCATATGATATCATTAAGAAGAAAATTATAAATATAACCTTTATTTTGTAAAGATGACATCTCATTTTTTTTTTATATTGGGTTAATCTGTTTTAAATAGATTCATATATAGTCAAATCTTCCATAAACATTTTATGAATCATCACATATCTTCCATTAATATCCAAAATATAAGATTTTCCATCATTTGTTGTTTTACTATTTCGGTTTTTAGAACACATGATTTAATATTCATATATCAAAACTAAATCTAAATTTACTTTAGAAATTAAAACTTCAAAATTATATCATTTGTTATCGGATTAATCTGTTTTAAATAGGTTAATATATAGTCAAATCTTCCATAAACATTTTATGAATCATCATATATCTTCCATTAATATCCAAAATATAAGTTTTTTCATCATTTGTTGTTTTACTATTTCGGTTTTTAGAACACATGATTTAATATTCATATATCAAAACTAAATCTAAATTTACTTTAGAAATTAAAACTTCAAAATTATATCATTTGTTATCGGATTAATCTGTTTTAAATAGGTTAATATATAGTCAAATCTTCCATAAACATTTTATGAATCATCATAAATCTTCCATTAATATCCAAAATATAAGTTTTTTCATCATTTGTTGTTTTACTATTTCGGTTTTTAGAACACATGATTTAATATTCATATATCAAAACTAAATTTAGATTTACTTTAGGAAATAAAATTTCAAAATTTTAATAGAATAAATCTTTTAAATATGTTCATTTACAACAGGGAAAACAAGATAAAAAAAAAAAAAAGAGAGAGAGACACAATCTATCCGATTACAACAAAAAAGGTCTTACTTAACAATCATCTTCTATGTTTTTTTTACTATTCTCTTGACCATATTAAAGCTTACTCTCTTCATCTCTCACTCCTTTCGTATCTTTTCTTTCAGCTTCATCTTTATCCAAACAAGCTCTGTCGTAGTTTGAGTAGAAAGGTATAAGATGATAACTGGGTGGGTGGCCGGACGAGAACAAATTATCCTTATGCGAATATATTCGACAGTTGTTGCTATTCATGTTGTAGAGACCGAGCCGATCACTAGCCGCCACCGATACGACGTCGCTACTTGGGAACCAAAAGGGTTGTGCATATTCATCTTTCAACGCTGTAATTTTTGCGTCTTCCACTTTTACCCAAGACTTTCTCAAACTGTTCTCCAAAACCCATAACTCAGCTCCGTTTCTTGATTCCGAATGTTGAGTAACACCTAGCTTTCTTTCGTAGCTGACCAAGATGAGACTGTTATCGCCTAATAGTACGTCCGGAACAGAGAAAACAGACCAAGTTTCGGTTCGCATACAGAACCGGATCACGTTGTTCTTCCTTGTTAACCAATGCAAGAAACCGTATGCTGATACCGGTATAGCTTCTCTCGGGAAAAACTCTGATAACTCGAAATCATTCAGTCGCTTCCACGCGAAGGAATCTGAATCGAAGACCTCACAGTTGTGAATATAGAAACCTTCCTTGGTCATCCATGTCCTTGGTTCAGAAACCCTAATGATCTTATACCGAAACGGGGTCAAAGAAATCACCATTAAACCGGTTGCGATCGTCAGATATCGAGTTTTAGGGTTTGGTATGATCCGGAACTGCTTTGTAGCAGGTTTACAAACGATGTACTCTGGTATCGTTTTCACTCCTTTAAACCTATCACCGATACAGAGCAAAATCCCATGATGTGTATCACAAGCTTGGATCTTTGCCTTGTTCGGAAGAAACTGAAGCGAGATTTGGGTTTTATTTTCTTTTTCTTCTTGTTCTGCTTCAACGCCGGGGACAAAACGGGGGCGATACGGAAACCATTTGTCCTCGTAATGAACAAAATACCCGAAAACAGAGTTGGCTCTATGGAGATGATGATCGATAAATCTCAACTCGTAACTTCGTTTGTTGCACTCTTTGTTTTGTAGACGGAATCTTGCAATCTCCGTCGCTGAACAATGAGAGAGGATCTCTTGAATCACGTCTTGGTTCAACATCGCGCGTGGCCAGAGAAAAAACCTTTGAGAGGATTGTTTTTAGATTGATCAGAGAAAAATAAGCTTTTCGTATCTGAAAGTTGGATAGCTCTATCTTTATCTATATATAGAGAATAGATTAATTACCCTAATCCGTAAAGAAATAGTAATTTGTCGAGGACGACAAGACTTGGGGGTACAAAGTTTCCTTTTCCTGTTTGGGATTTTCCAAAAAAAATTTAAAAAAGAAGCAATACAACATCATCAAATCACTTTTTTCATATAATTAATAGTATATTTCATTTTTTCCTTTTCTCTTTTTTCCCTTGCAGGACATGTCAATCTTTTTAGATTAAGTTTCCGTTTCTAATAGCAGTAAGATTTTAATGATTTTATTAAATGTTAATGTGTCTCTGTTATTGTTTTTTTTTGTTGAATGTCTTTTTGAAAAACTTAAACAATTGTGTGTTATAATTTTTTTTTTTTTTTTTTTATCATAGAAATAAAATTTATTTGATCTATCACAATTGTTCTTAAAAAGAGTATATAAGAATTATTTATGAAATATTTAAGACTAAAAAACCAAATCTTTGATTGGTTGTTCAATGTTCTGTTTTTGTCAACAACACCAATTTTAAATGGTTCAAGAACCTAAACCAGAGGAATAGAGTTCACATAATTGAATAATGTCATTGGGTAAATACTTGAACTTTGTGCTAAATTATTTGTCTTGGAATTTAAGGTATTTGAAATTAAAATAATAATAAAAAATCTTAAAATCGCCATGCATCAAGGTAATTGTTTTACAAATGTATCTAACTTACCCAAGATATATTTTAGAGAGTTGAGGACATGAAAAAAAAAGAGATTTAAATAACAATATAATAACAAAAAACAAATACTTCTACAAGAGTGTTCATATACTTCTACAAGAGATTTCAAGCTCTCTTTCGATGTTTGATGTGCTTTCAAACTTGAGCATATTCTATTTCAAATTTTCTTATCACAGTTACTGCATTTACTTGAAATTATGTTTAGAAAGTAATACTTGTAGGATCTTTTTTATGAATCGTATTTCTATTTTATTATGTTTTAATGTTTTTTTTTGTTTTAAAATTTTATGAAATGCAATAATTTTATAAACATATATCTTAAAAAAAAAATTAAATTAAGGACTCAAAATTAAAACCTACCATTGGAGAGCAAAATTTAAATTAGGATTCCCAAAATTCTTATCCTACCAAAAGTACAAAATACAGTAACTAATAATTTTAAGAGCTCCAAAAATATAACCCCATTGTTTTTTTTTTTGTTTTTTTTTTAAGAGAGATACCATTTCATTTATTAGCCCATAACTGGGATGTACCCTATTAGAATTTTCGGAGGAAATAAAAAGTTAAGAAGGAATACAAAGGAGATAAGACTGAATCCTTGATATTTGTTAAGGAGTTTGAAAGTGAGAGTACCAAAAGCAAAGATAGGTGTCTTGTGTGGTTGTTACCGATGCTGTGTTTGTTGAAGCAGCACGATCAAGCCACAAGAGTGTTTTCCTAATAGTTAGCTGGATTTCCTTCTGAAGTTGAATTTCTGTGTGCGAGTTGGAGGTATGTATCCTTGCATTACGCTCCTTCCAAATGAAGTAAATAAGAGCATGAAAGACCAATTTAGAAATTGAATTAAGTCTCCTATTTGTGGTGGGAGACTTAATCTAATTTAATAGTTCTTCAAAAGTTGAGGATGGCGGATTAGGCATTGAAGCAAAGAATAGAGACCAGAGAGTGTTGGAGTAAGGACAATAAAAAAATAAGTGGTCCCTTGTTTCATTACCCGATAGGCAGAGTAGACAGTGCGGAGGGACTGGAATATGCCATCGGATGAGTCTATCCCGAGTAGTAAGTCTACCATGAACTGTTAACCATGTGATAAAAGCCATTTTTGGAATTCTCTCTTTAAACCATACCTTATAGGACCAGGAAACAGTCGGACCAAATGGATGTAAGTGACGCCATGTACGCATTGAGGAGAAAGATCCCTGAACTTGATCGGGCGTGAGGTTCCAGTAGTAAACATCAGCACTAGCATCTGGATTGGGTGGACTTTGGTCATGAAGGCAAGTTCTGAGAAGTTGAGCGAGAGGATGGCATCCCCTTGGAATATTCCACTCACCATTCAATACTGCTTCACTAACCGATGCTAGAAAGTTTATGCCAGTTACCCGAGGACCAACATCTCCAAGTAAATCTCCAAGACCAGTCCAGTTGTCATGCCAGAAAAGAGCAATATGACCCGAGATAACACTGCAATAAATGAACGGCCTCACAAGAGCTCTGAGCTTACATAGTCGCCTCCATATCCAACTACCTGTGTTACGAAAGTCAGCATCCCAGAAGCATTTGTCTCTGATCAGATGCTGCTTTACCCAGGAGACCCATAACAATCCAGCTTGCGAGAATAATAGCCAGATCAATTTGAGGCCAAAGATCCTGTTCCACTCCAAGAGCCTCTTTAGACCTAACCCTCCTGCAGTTTTTGGAGAGCAAACTGTTTCCCAAGAATTCTTTGCTCCTCGAGCAGAGTCAGCAACACCGTTCCACAAAAACGCACTGCAGATTTGCTCAAGCTTCTCCATACATCTGTTGGGGAGCAAGAATATTGACGCCCAGAAGTTGATTGTATTGTTAATAACCGATTGAAGAAGTTGTAATCTGCCAGCGAAAGATAGATGGTTGTTCGTCCAAGAGTTTATACGACCTTTGACCTTGTCTATGAGTGGCTGATAATCGGATTCTGAGAGCTTATGAGTGATGAGAGGAACCCCCAGGTACCGCATTGGCAGAGAGCCATGTGAAAGGGTGTGCCTCTAAGAGATTTCCTTGAGTAAAACCCTGTTATCTCCATCCAGGTAAAGACAAGTTTTATGCAAATTGATTCCAAGCCCAGATGTCTCCTTGAACTGAGCAATTATGTCGAGTATATGAACCAGGGAATCTTCACTCCCGTCAAAAAGACAAGAATGTCATCTGCAAAGCTGAGATGCGTTATAAGAGGGTTTGCGCACAGCGGATGGGTTCGAAAATATCCTGAAAGAGCCGCCTTATCAAGTTGCTTGAAAGGATGTCCATGACAAGGGTGAAGAGAGGAGCTGAGATGGAGTCACCCTGTCGCAGTCCTTTCTTTCCAGGAAAGAATCCAATTAGCTCACCTTGAAATCCTACAGAGTAAGTAGGGGAAGTATAACGAGCCTTCAGCCAATTGATGTAAGTAGGAGGGATATTATACGCTTCTAGAATGTTTGACAAGAATCCTCCATCCACATTATCGAATGCCTTGTTCAGGTCAATCTGGAGACAACCTCTTGTCACTGGTCCTTCCTTATTGAAATCTGCAACCAACTCTGATGCTAAAAGAACATTTTCGCATATTAACCTACCAGGAATGGAGGCGGTTTGGTTACACTGAACAGCCTGACCAGTGGAGAGCTTGGGCCGATTAGCAAGGATTCTAGAAATCACTTTGTAAATGGTATTACAGCAGGAAATTGGCCTGCAGTTAGAGAGTTTTTCCGCTGCAACCATCTTGGGTATTAGGGCAAGGATTGTAGCATTGACTTGCTTAAGAAGTCTTCCAATCTTGAAGAACTCAAGAACAGCTTCTATAACAGTAGAGCCTACAAGCGCCCACGAGCCAACGAAGAAGTCAACCGTGAAGCCATCTGGGCTCGGGGCTTTGTTCCTTGGAAGGAAAAAAACGGTGGATGTGATCAGTTCCGGGGTTGGCATGGCAGTGAGAGAAGTTGACATTTCTCCTGAGCATATGAAAGGATGTAGTTCTCTTATCATCTCAACTGAGAGTGGAATGAAATGTGGATCATGTGTTCCAAGCATCCCGGAGTAGTATTCAATTATCATATCCTTAAGAAGACCTTTATCTGAGACTCTGGCTCTAGTGGAGTCTAGGAGTGATCTGATTATATGCCTGCCTTGATGATCCTTCACCGCATTATGAAAGAACCGAGTATTTGAGTCCCCCTCTGAATTCCATCTAAAATGTGACTTCTCCTTGAGAAAAGACTCCTCTGCTGATATAGTTAACCATTTAGACCTTGCCAATTTCACCTCTTCAAATAAAGCTTGGTTGGGGTTGGATAGAAGTTGTCTTTGAGTGCAATTCAGAGCTTCAAGCGCTTCTGCTGAGCGAGCTTGGATATTGCTGAAATGGGTACGATTAAGTGTCTTACAGGCCACTCTTACTGCTCTCAATTTCTGACAAAACTTGAAAATGGAGGTCCCCGATGCCAATGGTGAATTCCACGCCGTTTCGATAAGATTAGGATAATCCGGATGAGTCGTAAAAATGGTATAAAACTGAAATGGAACCTTACACTTATCAACAATCTCAGTGGTCGCTACTGTTGATTTTAGAAGTTTAAATACCGAAAGAATTTTTATAAAGAATCACTCTCTTTATTAAGCCTTAGAAAATCACTCAAAACTAAGGTAACAATTCTCTCAATCTCACAAACTTCTCTCTAAAAACTATGAAGGAATGCAACACCCTGCATTCTTATTTATAATAAAAATCTCTTAGTCCTAATCCTATTGGGAAATATATTATTTAGATAACTCCTAATAATATTAAGTCCTTATCTCTCTAGCAACTTAATTCCTAATAGTTTTAGGACAAAACACACACACTCACTTCAGGCTTAGTTCAAGATTCTCCCTCTTAAGCTTGAAGTGAGTCTCTTCCAAATTCTGAACTCCAATAAGCTCCATCATCTCCTTATGCTTGACTCTTCCCAATGCCTTAGTTAATATATCAGCTTTCTGTTCTTCTCCTGGTACATGCTCCACCTCTATGAACCCTTTCTCAACGCATTCTCTGATGAAGTGATAACGTGTATGAATATGCTTACTTCGACCGTGAAATACATGATTTTTAGTAAGAGCAATCGCGGACTCATTATCAATACGAATGACTGCCTTTCCGCACGAGTGTCCAGTGACTTCTTCAAGCAAATCTTTAAGCCATAATGCCTGTCTCGCTGCTTCCGCACCCGCCATAAACTCTGCCTCACACGGACATAGCTATCGTGTCCTGTTTCTGCGAACACCAGGTTATCGGACTTCCATTCAAATAGAACACATGACCTGCTGTACAACGACCATCATCCAAGTCTGCCTTGTAGCTACTGTCACTATATCCAATCAAACGAGGCACTCTTGTTGCAGACCTCTTGAATATTAAACCAAGACCAGCTGTGCCTTGTAAAAAACGTAAGCACTGTTTCATAGCAACACCATGGGAATGCCTTGGACTCTGCATATATCGACTGAGAACACCAACGACATATGACAGATCCGGCCTTGTATGCAATAGATACCGAAAACATCCAACATTCTTTCTAAAGGCTGTCGCATCTATTTCTTCTTCTTCCTCGGACTTACACAGTTGTAGACCAGCCTCCATTGGTGTAAGAACAGGATTGCATTTGTCCATCCCTGCATCCTCAAGAATCTTTCGTGCATAGCATTTTTGACTCAACATAATGCCTCCGTTGTATTGTAACACTTCAATTCCCAAGTAATAAGTCAACTTCCCGAGATCACTCATATCAAATTTTGCAGAAATCTCCCTCTTGAACTCATTAATGATGCTGAAGCTAGCCCCGGTCACAAATAAGTCATCAACATATACAGCTATCACTAGTAGCTGTCCTCGAACTTCTTTTCTGTAAACTGAGGGTTCCTTCGAGCACTTTGTAAATTGTAGATCGAGCAAAATTTTGTTCAGTTTATGGTTCCATGCTCGTGGTGCTTGCCTTAAACCATACAAAGCTTTATTAAGCTTATACACCTTTCCTTCTTGTCCTTTCTCTTCGAACCCTTCTGGTTGATAAACAAACACAGTCTCCTTTAATTATCCGTGCAAGAATGCTGTCTTTACATCGAGATGGTGAATCTCCCATCCGTTTGAAGCAGCAAGGTTGATGAGCAAACGTATTGTCTCTAGTCTAGCTACAGGTGCAAAAACTTCCTCAAAGTCCACACCATAACGTTGTACATAACCTTTTGCCACCAAACGAGCTTTGTGTTTATTGATGCTCCCATCTGAGTTTCGCTTGAGCTTAAAAACCCATTTCAAACCTATAGGTTTAGCTCCTATTGGCAGATCAACAAGATCCCAAGTGTGATTCCTTTTAATGGAGTTGATCTCATCCTCACAAGCAAGACTCCATTCGCTAGACTCTTTAGCTTCATTATAGTTCAACGGTTCATTGTTTAAGCAAAATAACAATGCTTCTCCTTCCTCTTCTGCTAATAAAATGTAATCATCAAGATATTTAGGCTTGATAGTTTCTCTTGTTGATCTTCTTAACATTGTTACTGATTCATCACTTACACCCTCGTTATGAGTTTCCTGTTTAGCTGTAATAACCGTAACTGCATCATTTATTGCAGGCTCCTCTGTAATTTCTTCTGTGAGCTCCTCTGTTTTGGGTCTTGTACCAGTATTTGCTTCTTCTTGAATTCCACGATTTCCAGATATCTCAAAACCAATACTAAAACTTCCACCACTCTCATGTTCAGAGTCATTGTGCCTCCAGTTCCAACCTCTACACTCATCGAAAACCACATCCCTGCTCACGACAATTTTCTGTGATTGTGGTTCCAGTACTATAGGCTTTGGACCCTGGTTCAGTTCCAAGATGAACAAGTACTCGTGACCTATCTTCTAGTTTCTTTAGGTGGGGTTTGTCGACTTTTGCGTAGCAAATACACCCGAAAACACGAAGGTGATCAATCCTAGGCTGTTTGTTCCTCAGTAACTCATACGGAGTCTTATCCCTCAAAGCTCTTGTAACAACTCTGTTTAACAGATAGGTGGAGTGTCGAACTGCCTCTCCCCATAGATAATCGGCAAACACATGTGCTTCATTATGCTTCTTGTCATTCCTAGCAATGTTCTGTTTCGTCTTTCAACTACCCCATTCTGCTGTGGGGTGTATGGGGCAGTAAGATGTCGCTGAATGCCTGATTCTGCACAGAACAAGTTGAATTCTTGTGAAACAAACTCACCTTCTCTGTCAGTTCTGAAAGTTTTAATGGGAGAGCCAACTTCTTGTTCAATCATTCTTTTGAACCTTTTGAATTTCTCAAACGCATTGCTTTTCTCCTTTAGTAAGATAGTCCACATATACCTAGAGTGGTCATCAATTAGGACAAAGATATATCGGCTCCCTGTTGGTGTACTTGGTGTTATTGGACCGCAAAGGTCTCCGTGTACCAATTCTAATGCTCTTGTTGCCCTGTATGCAGTAGCTTGTGGAAAAACTTGCCTTGTCTGCTTCCCTAACAAACAAGAACTGCATATTTCTTTCTCAAATACAACTTGAGGCGTTCCCTGAACCAACTTCTTCTCAAACATAGACTTGATGGTATCAAAATTGACATGTCCCAGTCTAGCATGCCATCTGCTTGAGTCACTAATAGATGTCAAGTGTAATGTCGCAGTATCCATTATTCCCATGTGGACCTTGTACAGTCGATTCCTTGATCTCACAGCTTTAGCAAGTAACTTTCCTTTGGAATCCCGCATTGTAAGATGAACTCCTCTCATCCGTATATCACAACCTGATTCTGTAGCCTGTCCTAGACTAATAACATTGCTTTTAAGGTCTGGAATGTAATAGACATCCTTCATCACTCTTGCTTCTCCATTCATGTCTGTAAAGGTGATTGTGCCTTTTCCTTTAATATCCACACGAGAGTCATCGCCAAATCTTACCTTGCCTGTTACAGAACTATCAATCTTGTTAAAATATCTTCGATCACCAGTCATATGGTTACTAGCCCCATTATCGAGATACCAGACATTGTCTTCACTTGTGTTAGTGTCATACTTGCTTGGTATGACCCTTTTCTCGTTTAAATACACGATCTCATGCATCATGAGCTCATCTGCTTCCAATGTTTCATCATTGTTGTTATTTTCTTGAACTTCCTGCAATTTGAGAAGGCAATCAGGACAACTAGACGCAAAATGACCCATCTTGTCACATCTAAAACATGTTATCTTGGTCAGATCAAACGCTCTTGATTGATCTCTCCCACTGTTCTAGCGACCACGTCCTCTTCCTCTAAAGAAACCACGATTTCCTCGTCCTCTACCTCTGTATTCACCACCATTGTAATCTCTATTCTGATTATACTCACGGTTCTGATTCTCCATATTCGAATACATTAATTTGTTCTGTCCTTCATGTGTTTCTTCCTCTGTTTCTTCATGGATACGCTCCTCATAAGTCTTTAGTCGGCCTATGATATCAATGAATGTAGTGGTGTTAAGGTCTAACACTTGTTCTAGGGATGCAACCATGTGTATGAATTTGCTTCGAGGTAGACTGTTTAGGAACTTTTTAACTAGCCTTGGTTCTTCGATACTTGCTCCCAAGGCGGCTGATTTATATGCAATCTCAGATAGCTTTCCAGCAAAAGTGTCAATGTTTTCAGACTCCTTCATCTTGAGTCGGTCAAATTCAGACATAAGAGTCTGCAGTCTTGCTTCCTTTACTCTCTCAGCTCCCATATGTCTTGATTTTTTAGCATCCCATACCTTCTTTGCAGTGTCTAGCTCGCCTACTTGCAAGATTAAAGATTCAGGTATAGACTGAAACAGCAAGGCTGTTGCTATATCGTTCTTCTCAGCGTCTACTACTCCTTCTTCGATTATGTCCCAGACTTTATGGACTCGAAGACAAATTTTCATTTGCATAGACCACACTGTATAGTTTGTAGGGGTCAGCATGGGACATTGAATCGAGGATGGTCCTCCTCCTTGCCGTTTCTCTGAAATCACAGCAATTTCACTCATGATGTCTTTCTCACAATCTCTGTTTGGCTCTGATACCAAGTGTTGATTTTAGAAGTTTAAGAACCGAAAGAATTTTTATAAAGAATCACTCTCTTTATTAAGCCTTAGAAAATCACTCAAAACTAAGGTAACAATTCTCTCAATCTCACAAACTTCTCTCTAAAAACTATGAAGGAATGCAACACCCTGCATTCTTATTTATAACAAAAATCTCTTAGTCCTAATCCTATTGGGAAATATATTATTTAGATAACTCCTAATAATATTAAGTCCTTATCTCTCTAGCAACTTAATTCCTAATAGTTTTAGGACAAAACACACACACTCACTTCAGGCTTAGTTCAACAGCTACTAGGATGGGGGAATGATCTGATCCACTCGGGGCATCAAATAAAGCACTTGACTGAGAGAAGGCTGTCGTCCAAGCTTCATTGACCAAAGCTCTGTCAAGTTTATGAGTGATGGGATTTAGTGGCTGTCCATTAGACCAAGTATGAGAAGTTCCTCGACTTGCCAGTTCAAAAAGCTCACAGCCGTCTATGCATTGTTGGAATTCAGCCATCCCCTGAATTGGTAGAGGATAAGGATGGAGAGAATAGTGCTCATCGGCTCTAAGTATTTGGTTAAAGTCTCCGATAATCAGTCAAGGATGAGATCTTTGAAAACTGTGTGAATGCAACTCCTCTAAAGTCCTCCATAAATCCCTTCTTGCTATCATACAGTTCCTAGCGTAGACAAAGGTTACTGAGAAAGATGTCGAAGAAGCCGGATCAAACACAAGACATGAGATGAGCTTATCAGTCCTCTTGAGGATGATGACATTGATAGATGGATCCCAGACTAACCAAATTCTGCCATTTCGGGCAAGAGGAGAGTAATTGAAATCATAGCGCCATCCCAAAAAGTGTCGAACTAAAATAGAAGAAGCATTTTCTTCCTATACATGAGTTTCCAAAATACCTCCAATAGAAGGTCTACTAGATATAACCCATCTCTTGAGCTCTAGCTGTCGGAGGATAGTATTTAATCCCTTTATATTATATGAAAAAATCTTCATCATCATCAAAAAGTGGGCAAAAGGATGAAAGCTAAGCTTTCAAGCATGATGAAGATGAGAACGGCTCTGAACCGGGAGCCGTCCGACCAGTGAGCTTGGATTTCTTAGTTATTGACCTCGTGGTAACATTCAACTTAGAAGGTGGCTTAGCAGCCTCCGTGGATGAAGAGGGAGCTACAGAGCGCTCATGAGAACCATGGTTTAGCTGAGTTGCCCTTATCTTCCATTTTTCTTCATATTCCTTATTCTCGAATCTCGATCATCTATAAATAATTATACTCCTTTATTTTATTCAACGTCATCTTTATGCAAACAAACTCTCTCGAAGTTTGAGTAGAAAGGGAGGTAATTGATATATCATGGTTTTTGTGGTTTTTAACCATGATATAAGGAGTCTTTTAGTGTCTTTTCATTTGTTTCTAGTTTGTTTTTGAGTCTTTACAGGTTTTCTAGGATTTTGGCATGAAAGGAGCAATATGGAGCAATTTGGATCGTTTTGGAGCATAAATCTCGGATCAAAGCATGGGCATCGATCGACACCAAGATTGGGGGCATCGATCGACACCCTATTCAGTCGATGAAGAATCACAAAATTGGAAGTTTTACAAAGTTGCCCGAAATTTTCCATATTTGCAACATAAGTCCCTGACGTGTTTTAGGACATATAAATAGTGTTATTAGGTTTTCCAAACACACAAGTCTTTTCTAGAGAGTTTTATTTTTCTGCAACCCTGTGAGATTTTGAGAGCTTTTGGGAGAGAGATCTGAACTGCTTTGAGAGAAGAATTCTTAAACTCCTTCCTTACTCTTTTAATTTCAATTGCTTATTATTCAGAAAGATGTTTTGTTCTTCATTGATCATGTCTGAGTAGTTTGCTTGTTAGGTTTAGGGTTTTTCACAGGGATTTTATGATTTATTAGATCTGTTTATTTAGGATTCTTTATCTATCTAGATCTTCATCTTAGGTTGTTCTTCATATTAATCCTTGATTAGCCATCTAGAATTAATACCCTAGGAAAATAAATTGATATGAGAATATAATTAATTTTCCTGATAAAACCTTTTGATGAGCAAAATTATTTCTTGCAAAGAGATTTGATTTAATAATTTTGTGAACAATCTAAACCTGATTTTATTGCTGATTTTTAACCTAGAATTTTACAAAAATATTTGGATTTTCTGGTTTTAAATTTAGATATTATTTGCAGTGAGAACTGATTTAATTTACAAAAGTGTTTAGTGTTCTAGATCTGTTCTTAATTGTTTGAATCATAATTTATTGATTGATTTAATATTTCATAATTTCCTGAAAAATTCCCTAGGCCTAGATTTTTGATCTTCTGAATTTACAACAAGTTTTATTTAATATTTTGCATTGCTTTTATTTTAATTTAATTTGTTTAGCATAATTGAAAAACTCTATAATTTATTGTGTAGTCTTGAGTCCTTGTGGAATTCGACCCCTAAGTACTGCAGTGACCTCTTAATTTGAGAGAGTAGCTCTAGGGTTAATTTGAGCATATCAAATTTTGGCGCCGTTGCCGGGGACTCTTTGATCTACCATTAGATTTGAGTTTTAGATTTTGTCTAAATTTTTCTTTTTATTTTCAACTTACACGTTTTGGTTTTTCTTCTCTTTGGTGTTTCAGGTGCATGCCTCAAAGACCTCACACAAGGAGTAACAAGTCTGGTCCTACTGTGAATCTTTTAAACCAAGAGTTGGGGAAGCTTGAGCGTGAGAACAGAAAAGCAGCTAAATCTCTGAAGATGGTTAATACGATCATTCTGATGCGTGATGAGGCTGGTGTTTTGAGGAATCAAGAGGGCCACTTGCGCAATGAGCAGGGCCAAAAGCTTGATGGGGAAGGAAATGTGATTGCTGAACCTGTTGTCAACGAGCAGGCTGTCGTGAACCAACAAGCTGGTGTCGTTGATGATCCAAACCTCGGTGTCGATCGACACCAACCAGGTGGCATCGATCGACACCCACCTGCAGACGTGCATGGAGCTGCCAACCACGTACAGAACCCAGTTGCTGACAGGACCAAAACCGGGATCTGATCAGGACCATTGCTGACTACAACCGGGCTGATCTTGTGTATGAGAACCGGTCTGCTATTGTTCCTCCACCATTCCAGAGGAATGACTTTGAGTTGAAGCCTGCTTACTTTCAACTAGTTGGGCAGAGACCTTTCTCTGCTTTGCCCAATGAGAAGCCTCTGTACCATATTGAGCATTTTGAGGATCTTGTGACCAGTATCAAGGCTAATGGAGTGACTGAGGACTTCATATTCTGCAAGCTCTTCCCATACTCACTTGCAGGAGAGGCATCTCAGTGGTTGAAGCAATTGCCAGCTGGATCTTTGACATCTTGGCAACAAGTCAAAGTGGCTTTCCTCAACCATTTCTATGATGATGCAATGTCAGATGAGCTGAGAGTCAAGCTCTCTTCATTCAAGCAAGGACATGATGAAGCTTTCAAGGCAGCTTGGGTGAGATTCAAAGCTTATCAGAGGGATTGTCCACACCATGGTTTTTCAAGGGTACAATTGCTGAGTATCTTTTTCAGAGGGTGTGACTGGAAGTATCAGTTAGCTTTGGATGCTGCAAGTCATGGGAACTTCAAGACAAGATTTCCAGAAGATGCTGAAGTTTTGATTGAGAATTTGGCTTCTAGCAATATCACTAAAAGAGCTGATGCTGAAAGAAAGAGACTGCATGGAGAGTTTGATTCAAACCAGTTAGCTTCTGTTAATGCTAAGCTGGATTCAGTACATAATATCCTTGTGGGTAAGAAGTCAGTCCAATTTGCTGCTGAAGTTGAGACATTTGAGCCAGAGCCAGAGAATACAGAGGAGAATGTCAACTATGTGTATGGAGCTGGATATCAGGGACAGAGATTTGGTAATCAGCAAGGCAACAGACCTTACAATGTTGACCAGATGCAGCAACAAAACAATGGCTACACAAGAACCTATGGGAATTCATCTTATCAGTCTCCACCTCCTAAGACTTCTTCTGAGAGTAGAATGGAGGCTATGCTTGAGCAGCTTTTGCAAGGACATGAGCATTTGACAGTGACATTCAATGGAAAGATTGACAATGTCTACTCCGAGCTGAATGGGAAGATAGAAGCATTGAACATTCATGTCAAGAAGTTAGAGAATCAGGTTATTCAGACTGCTGGGTCTGTCAAAAGACAAGAGGGTTTTCTTCCTGGAAGAACTGAGTCAAACCCCAAGCATGCTTGCAATGCCATATCAGTGAGAGATGAAGGTGATGGTGAATTTGTTTCTGCAGAAAACGGAGAGAAAAAAACAAATCTCTTGGTTTCAGATGATGGTGTCGATCGACACCACCTTGGTGTCGGTCGACACTCCTCTCAGACGAACCCAGAAACTGCAAAATCTCAGGTTCCAGCTGCTGAAAGGGTCTACAAGCCTAAGGTTCCTTTTCCCAAGCCAAGAAAGTCTAAGCAAGAGATGAAGGAAGCTAGATGCAAAGCAATGATGGACAAGGTGATGATTGAGATGCCTTTAATTGATGCAGTAAAGCTTTCACTACCTCTTAAGCGGTATGTGAAGAGAATGGTATCCAATGGTTTGAGCCCTGAGGAAGGAGCACTGCTTACTAAGGATGTCAGTGCAATTCTGTTAAACCAGCCTCCACAGAGGAAGAAAGAGAAGAAGCAGGAAGTGGTTGTCTCTAAGAAAGTGAGTGCAATCATTCAATGTAGGACTGCTAAGAAGCTACCAGATCCTGGAAGCTTTGTGCTTGATTGCTCAATCTCAGCAGGAAGGTTTTCTCACTCACTTTGTGACCTTGGCTCTAGCATCAACTTGATGCCACAATCTGTTGCCGTGAGACTTGGGATGACAGAATTCAAGCCAACTCAGATTTCTTTTATCTTGGCTGATCGCTCCCGAAGAATTCCTGAAGGTGTTTTAGAGGATATTCCAGTTAAGGTTGGCAACTTCATGATTCCCACTGACTTTGTGGTGCTGAAGTATGATCAAGAACCTAAAGATCCTCTCATCTTAGGAAGATCTTTCTTGGCTACAGCTGGTGCCATCATTGATGTGAAGAAGGGACACATAGCACTGAATGTGGATGGTTTGAGTTTGAATTTTAAGATGGATAAGCTGAGGAAGGCTCCTACTATTCATGGACATACTTTTTCTGTTGAAAAAGCTTCTGCAACACGAGCATCAGGCTCAGTGTCGATCGATGCCACCAAGAGGGTATCGATCGACACCCCTCCACGACCGAGAAAGAACAGCTCCAAGACTGATGTTCCAAGACAGAAACCTGTTCCCAAATAGAAAGTCTCCCATTCCACCCTCCAGAGCCCTCAGGTAAGGCAAAGGTACACCTCTCCTTCTCCTAAACTTTCTCCTATCATCAACAAGAATTTCAAAGAGATAAAAACTGTTTTGCAGTTAACCAAGCCACGATATTATTGTAGAGCGCTTGTTTCTTCTGTTGATGATTTTGTAGGGCTAAAAAGAGGCAAAACCATCCCTAAATCCCGCACTGGTCCTGTTCCTACTATCCTTGGCAGACCTCATGCACCTAAAGCTTATACACCACCTTGGATGAAGAGGACTTCAATGCCATGTTCTGATCCTCTGGATGCCTGAGCTCCAACATAGTCAAGCTAATGACTGAAACCAAGCGCTTAGTGGGAGGCAACCCACTGGTAGGTTTTCTTTTTCTTTTGATTTTGATTTTTGTTTATTTTATTTTTATTTTTGCTTTCCTCTTACTTGATAACACTGGGGACAGTGTTGTTTAAGTCTAGGGGAGGTTAGTTACTAACTATGTTTTCTGTTTTTGAGTTTCAGTTGTGTCAGTCAAAACCATAAAGTTTGAGTTAAATTTTTCAAAATTTTTCTTTTTGTCTTTGGGAATTATGATCTTGATTAATGATTTCTCTTATTTGGCTAACACTCTAATGATTATTTGTTTATGCTTGATCTCAGAACTGAAGCTTAGAAAGACTATGAGCCTTATCAACAATCCTGAAAGCCCTTATTAAATGGATATCTGATTGAACTAACGTTGTCTCAACCTTTATTAGAATTTTAACCGGACTTAATCGCTTACTTTGGGGTTGGAAATCAGTGGACTAGACTTCTTCTTCAGGCCATACAAGACAATGCAATTTTTCAAAGTATGTCTTCCCTCTCTCTTCCCTTCAGTGCTTAAGAAAAAAAAAGATCAGAAAAAAAAGAGAATAAAAGATGAGATGATTTTGATCAGTTTAGAGAGGTAGGTAAATTACCAGTGACCTCATTATTCTACTCTTGAGTCATATGATCACACAAAGCTTGGAAGCGAGGGGTAGGTAAATTACCGATGACCCCGGTATTCGCTTACACCTTTGATTAGAAAAAAAGAGAAAAAAGAAAAAAATTTGGAAGTGAGAAAAGGGAGAGGAAAGGAGATATAAGAAGAAAGTCTTGGCCTGAAAAAAGTCCATATGCCACTGATCAATACACCCAAGGTAAGAACTCACCTGTACTTACTTTAATTTATGTAATGAGATGACAATGAAGATTTCAGAGATTCCAAGGGATTGTGGGATTTGAGTAAGAAATGTTGATGCTTATCATGGTTAAGTATAAGAAGTAAGTTCTTGAGTCAGGTAAATGAAGAGTGTGAATAAAGGATGATCATGCAGTTGAGTGAGTTCCCTGTTTTCAAACCTCTTTCACAGGTCTAAGTTTATGTTTTGCTTGAGGGCAAGCAAAGGCTAAGTCTGGGGGAGTTGATATATCATGGTTTTTGTGGTTTTTAACCATGATATAAGGAGTCTTTTAGTGTCTTTTCATTTGTTTCTAGTTTGTTTTTGAGTCTTTACAGGTTTTCTAGGATTTTGGCATGAAAGGAGCAATATGGAGCAATTTGGATCGTTTTGGAGCATAAATCTCGGATCAAAGCATGGGCATCGATCGACACCAAGATTGGGGGCATCGATCGACACCCTATTCAGTCGATGAAGAATCACAAAATTGGAAGTTTTACAAAGTTGCCCGAAATTTTCCATATTTGCAACATAAGTCCCTGACGTGTTTTAGGACATATAAATAGTGTTATTAGGTTTTCCAAACACACAAGTCTTTTTCTAGAGAGTTTTATTTTTCTGCAACCCTGTGAGATTTTGAGAGCTTTTGGGAGAGAGATCTGAACTACTTTGAGAGAAGAATTCTTAAACTCCTTCCTTACTCTTTTAATTTCAATTGCTTATTATTCAGAAAGATGTTTTGTTCTTCATTGATCATGTCTGAGTAGTTTGCTTGTTAGGTTTAGGGTTTTTCACAGGGATTTTATGATTTATTAGATCTGTTTATTTAGTATTCTTTATCTATCTAGATCTTCATCTTAGGTTGTTCTTCATATTAATCCTTGATTGGCCATCTAGAATTAATACCCTAGGAAAATAAATTGATATGAGAATATAATTAATTTTCCTGATAAAACCTTTTGATGAGCAAAATTATTTCTTGCAAAGAGATTTGATTTAATAATTTTGTGAACAATCTAAACCTGATTTTATTGCTGATTTTTAACCTAGAATTTTACAAAGAGATTTGAATTTTCTGGTTTTAAATTTAGATATTATTTGCAGTGAGAACTGATTTAATTTACAAAAGTGTTTAGTATTCTAGATCTGTTCTTAATTGTTTGAATCCTAATTTATTGATTGATTTAATATTTCATAATTTCCTGAAAAATTCCCTAGGCCTAGATTTTTGATCTTCTGAATTTACAACAAGTTTTATTTAATATTTTGTATTGCTTTTATTTTAATTTAATTTGTTTAGCATAATTGAAAAACTCTATAATTTATTGTGTCGTCTTGAGTCCTTGTGGAATTCGACCCCTAAGTACTGCACAAAGCAAAATTCCATGATGTGTATCACAAGCTTTGATCTCTGCATTACTGTAACAGGGAGGAAGAAATTCCAGACTGATTCGGATTTTTTCTTTACAATCGAAAGCAGAGACAAAACTGGAGTGATTCCAATAATAGGGCCCAAACTGTTTGTCTCGGACCTCTCGGTAAAGAAATATATAGCCGAAGAAAGAGTTGGTTCTATAGAGATTACGATTGATAAAACTCAACTCGTAACTTCGTTTGTTGCACTCTTTGTTCAGTAGACGAAACTTTGCCATCTCCGTTGCAGGACAATAAGACATGATCTCTAGCATCACGTCTTCGTTCATCATCGTTGTCGGAGAATTATTCATCATCGCCATTGTGTAGAGGAATAATTATTCTGATTAGAACAAATAGGAAAAAAGAAATTTCGAATCTGAAATCTTTGATGATTAATTCTCTACTTATAGTGAAAAGGATACCATAACTTGTCAAGAATAATGAATTAGGTTATCTAGTGGAGATAGTAAACTATCTCCAATTTCTACTTTATATATTACTAGCATTGGATCCGCGCTATGCGCAAGAGTTAGATGAGGGTGTTTTTTCCGATTGTTTTGTTAATTTGTTAATTTGTTTTTTGGTTATGTATTTTTCCTCTTTGCGTCTAGTTATGTTGTTCATATGTTTTCCTTTGCTCTTTTGTTTGTTTAATTTTTTCTTTTATCTTTTTTCAGCTAGTATAATGAAGTCAATTTTAAGATATTTATTATATTGAAATTATCATGATTTTTTTTTATTTAGAAAAAAGGAATTAGAAGGTAAGTTTGTACAGTAATTGTTGTTCTCTCACTTTAGTCGTTTGTTTTGCTTAATTAAAATTAATTGCCTTTTTGTCGTTGTATTGTTCTTTGGTTTTATTATATGTGGTTGTATGTAATCTTTTTTTATTTTATTGTTTAATTAGTTACCTGTGCGAGTAGTTTTTTGTCAATTCTTTTGTGTTTTTAGTGATTTGATAGTGGTTTTTGATAAAAAGTGTATACAAATCTCGATTACTTATAATTCTGTTTTTTTTAGGTGTTTCAGCCGTTAGGCCTTATTTTCTGTAATCCTTAAAATTGTGTTGACCCATTGGGCCTTTAGTGGTAAGTTATTGAAGTGGGATTGACTTTGTTCCCTTTGAAGATATGATGTCTCATGAACGAATAGCAGAAAAGTCATTTTTAGGATCTACATGACAGTATGAGTTTTGAACTATTCTTGACGCTTGTAATCCTTTTGCAGTCATCTCTTTCATCGATGCACATTTTTTTTTTTGTGTGTCTTTGGGTATTTTCCTTTTGGCTTCGAATCCGTAGGTGGTAATTGGTTGCACCCTGATGTTTTCGCTCCAACTATGTGTTAACTAGTGTGCAAATCTGTTCTTCTAAAAAACTGTTTTGTTCCTTTCATTTCTTAATTAATGTACCCTTTTTTTTTTTGAGTTCTTAGTTCTAAATTTTGTTTCGGTTGGCCCGAGTGTGTGGGTTTTGAGTGGATGTGAATTTTGTGTTTTCAAATTAAATTTTCGCCTTTATTGGTCATAATACTTTTACACCTGTTTTTAAGATGTTTTGTAGGAACTTTCTTCAATATATGTTCATCTTGTATGTTCTGGTTTTGTTGTCATTGTAAGTGGTGGACTTTATTTTATTTTTCCCCAATCGTTTGTATTCTTGCTATCAGTTATGTTCTCTCGTTCTCCTGTTTAAATTGTTTTGGAGGCGTACGTAATGTTTATGAAGGAGAAAAACAAAAACATTTATTTTGAATTTTGGAAATTTTAAGAGGATGATAACATCAGTGAACCTTATTGTTATTCCTTAAGCTAAAAGAAAAAGACAAACTTGATCATTTGTTTGTAATAGTAGCAGTGTGCGCATCTATTCTCCATGTCATTGAGTGTGCAGATGATAGTTGGTTGAAGTTCTGCCAATGTATTGTAGTAGGATTGTAGTTTTTGGACATTGACTCTGTGTAACGTCTTCTTGATATCTTTCCAGCATTGATCACTCCTTGCTTTGTTTTGTTTCCAGCCTAGCTTGTCGAGCCAAAAATTTTCCTTCTGTTGTGTCACCCCTGCACAACTTAACAACTTCGTAAAGGTAAATATCGTTGTCGTAAGAACCTTCTGCTGCCTTTTTCAAGTGTGCCAACCCTTCTTCTGTGTTGTTCTTCTGAAAGTACTCCTGGATCCCGTTGATGTAGTGTGCCTGCACATCACTTGCAATGCATTTTTCCATGAGGTCTTGGTATTTCGTTAGTGCTGCTAGTGGATTTATGGCTAGTGGCCTTAGGTTGATTTTCTTGTAAACTCGGTGATCTTGGACTGCTTTGGCATGATGTGGTGATGCTTGCATAACATGCCTGACGGTTGTGCGTGAAATCTGAGCAACTCGAGAGATAACATCTCCGAGCACGTTGCATGGTAGTTCTTCAATGGAGTAGGCTGTGTTCCGAAACATTTTTTAGAAGTTGTGTGTGTATTTTAGTTTAGACTTTTTTCAGAGTTATTTATATGTTGGACGTGTGTTGCAGTTACGTTTCTGTGTGTTGTATTATTTACTGTTGGCCTCCCTTTTTTTCCTTATCGTTGTTCCTTTGATATTCACCTCTTAATGAGTTTTGCCGTTTTCTTCTTAATCATTAAATTATTGCATAATGGTGTGTGTAGTTTGGCCTTAAATTTGTGGCCCTCTAATTCTGAAACCATTGTGAACAATTAGAAGTTTGTTTAGAAAAGAATAATGGTAACACATGTGGCGTACTGTTGAAATCCATTTTTTTTTTTTAAGTTTTCTATCAATTGTTTTTTAAATGTATATGTATGATAACATATATTTGTGCCTGATTATATTTTGGTATTGTTATGAACATTAGTATACATCATATTAAGTATTATTGAATATTTAGCGTTTGTTGGTTGTCCGTTGATGTGTCGTTTTATTTTGGAATTATGTATCCTCTAATTTTTTTTTTTGTCAACCATTGGACCACAACCGGCCGACCCATCAGCCAAATCCCTATATTCGTAGGGAGCGAGACTCGATCCTTGGTGCGATGATGCCTTGTGCATTAAACACTTACCAATGACCACTACACTAAGGTCACTTCATGTTTCCTCTAATTTTTAAAAAGCTTTTTTTTTTTCAAATCTGTCCCTTCTTATTAATTCCGTTTGGTTTTGTGTGTTGGATAATTTAATTTCAAGATTTTTTGATTAAAGTAATGGGGTTCTTATTTGTAGCAGTATTTCTCATTGTTAAAATTCAAATAATATTTATGAAAATGAATTTTGAAGTTTTATATTTGTAGTTTGTTGTGAAACTAGAGAACTCGAAGGATGTTTCTCTTATTCTTATTAACTTATCAATCGATGAGGTTACATATATATAGTAATACAAAGGCTTTGTGTAAACCGACTTAGACTAAGACAATCAATCTGATGGGCCTTTGTGGTCTTGACCAATGGGCTTCATGTCATGGACTGTGTACAGGCCGGTTAATGGAAGATCCACTAAGTGTTTACAACACTCCCCCTTGGATGACATAACCGTGCCGATGCTAAGGGATCAGTACAATGCGCTTGAGGGTGCTGCCTCATTAAAACCTTACCAGGAAAACTCAGTGGGACAAAACCATGGTGAAGAAAAAAGAGTACTGCACGCATTGCTCCCCCTTTTCCAAGCATCACTCTAAGTCCTTAAGTCTCTGCATTCCAACCTGGTGCGCGAGTTTCTTAAATGTTGATGTCGGCAATGATTTGGTGAAGAGATCGGCTGAGTTGTGGCAGGATTGAACTTGTACCACTTGAACTTCTCCGGCCTTTTGTAGTTCATGTGTGAAGAAGAACTTAGGTAGTATGTGCTTCGTCCGATCTCCCTTGATGTAACCTTCCTTAAGCTGTGCGATGCAGGCCGTATTGTCTTCATAGATAACCGTTGCTTCCTTATTGTCGAGCATCCCACAATCTGTCTTGATATGTTGAGTCATAGACCTCAACCAAAAACATTCATGGCTGGCTTCATGAATTGCTAGGATCTCCGCGTGATTAAACGAAGTGGCCACAATACTTTGCTTCACAGAACGCCATGAGATCGCCGTACCACCGTGTGTAAATACATAGCCGGTTTGAGACCTTGAATTCTGTAGATCCGACAAGTAACCTGCATCAGCAAAACCAACTAAACCTTCTTTTTTATGGTTAGTATAAAATAAACCCAAATCCAATGTTCCTTGCAAATATCGCAGAACATGTTTAATACCGTTCCAGTGCCTTTGGGTTGGACAAGAACTAAATCTTGCTAGGAGGTTCACGAAAAAACATATGTCTGGTCTAGTGTGGCTAGCCAAGAACATTAACGCTCCTATAGCACTGAGGTATGGCATTTCAGGACCGAGAACTTCCTCATCGTCCTTCTTTGGACCGAATGGATCTTTATCCAAATCAAGGCTTCTCACAACCATTGGGCTGGTCAATGGGTGAGCCTGGTACATATTAAACCTCTTGAGTACCTTTTCTATATATGCCATTTGATGCATAAGGATCCCATTATTTATGTACTCAAGCTGCAACCCCAAACAGAACTTAGTTTTACCTAGGTCTTTCATTTCAAATTCTTTTTTTAGATACTCTACTATTTGGGCTATTTCACCAGGGGTCCCAAGGATGTTTAAATCATCCACATACACTGCTATGATTACAAACCCTTTGTTTGCAAACTTCTTTATAAAAATACATGGACTGATTGGGTCATTCTTATAGCCTTCCTTAGTTAGATACTCACTTAGCTTATTGTACCAACATCGACCACTTTGTTTCAGGCCATAAAGAGATTTGTTCAGCCTTATGCAGTATTCTTCTCGAGAACCACTCTTATCTTTGAGCTCAATACCCTCTGGTAATCTCATATAAATTTCATTATCCAGTGGACCATATAAGTATGCGGTTACAACATCCATTAACCGCAAATCTAGTTTTTCTCTTATAGCCAGACTTATTAAATAAGTCGTTGCATCCATCACAGGGAGTAAGTCTCCTCATAGTCTATTCCTGGTCTTTGAGAGAATCCTTGTGCTACAAGCCGTGCCTTATATCTCACGATTTCATTATTCTCATTTCTCTTCCTTACAAAGACCCACTTATGTCCAACTGGTTTTATATCGAATGGTGTCCTTAAGATCGAAACCAAACACATTCCTATTCTTTAAAGAGCTTAACTCCACGTCAATGGCCTCTTTCCACTTTGGCCAATTTTTACATTGAGTGCACTCTAATATAGACGTGGGTTCCTGATCCTCATTTATTTCAAGTGCTACCTTATATGCAAATATTTCATCAATGTCGACATCTTTGAGGTTCCATTGTATTCCAGACATGATATAATTGATTGAGATCTCATTATTATCAATACCTTCAGGACCTTGAGGTTCAACGTCCTGAACCTCATTTGGTACCTAAGGACTTGCCGCGACCATGTCTATAAATTCCTTAACCTCGGTTTGTTTTGCACCTTTCTTAGATTTCCAAGGGTTCTTATCTTTGGAACCTAATGGTCTACCTCATTTTAAACGTGGTTTAGACTCAGTAGCAACTTGATTGTGTTCCTTCTGAACATCAATATGTAATGGTGCATTACAAGCTGGTATGTACGATTTTGTTACTCTCTTTGGGTTGGATCAGCAAAGGAATCTGGCAATTGATTAGCTAGCTTTTGCAAATGAATAATTCTTTGGACCTCTGCATCACAGGCTAGAGTCCGAGGATCTTGCCAATTTAAGGATGTTTGATTCCATGTTAAATCCTTGACCAGCTTGCTTGTCTCTCCACCCAACATAGGAAATTTGGATTCTGCAAATTGACAGTCCGCGTATCTGGCCTTAAATAAATCTCTTGTGGTTGGCTCAAGATACATAATAATGGTGGGAGATT
This sequence comes from Camelina laxa, assembly GCA_024034495.1. NCBI lineage: Eukaryota > Viridiplantae > Streptophyta > Magnoliopsida > Brassicales > Brassicaceae > Camelina > Camelina laxa. The sequence goes on from CM043880.1 coordinate 37,962,158, forward strand.
CATATCTGACATATATTCCCATCTTCCTTTGAGGTTCCATCTTAGTTCTCTGTGGTGGAGCAATCAGTACATAAACGGCACACCCGATTGTTTTGAGATGGGATATGTCTGGCTCTTGACCCGTTAATAATTGGGATGGTGAATATTTATGTTCACTAGATGGCCTGATGCGTATAAGCTCAGCAGCATGTAATACCGCGTGTCCCCAAGCCGACACAGGAAGTTTCGACCTCATTAGCAATGGTTGAGCAATTAGTTGTATTCGTTTAATGAAGGATTCTGCCAATCCGTTCTGTGTATGGACATGTGCCACAGGATGTTCCACACTCACCCCATGGACATACAGTACTCATTAAACGCTTGGGATGTAAATTCACCAGCATTGTCTAGACGTATAGTCTTAAGTGGGAAATCTGGAAAGTGGGCTCGCAGTCTTATAATCTGGGCCAGCAGCCTAGAGGCTAGGTTCCTTGTGGACAACAAGCAAACATGCGAACATCTGGTCGATGCATCGATCATAACCATAAAATATCTAAACGACCCACAAGGTGGGTGTATAGGTCCACAAATATCTCCTTGTATTCTTTCCAGAAAGTTCAAAGTTTTCTAATTTACTTTGACTGGTGATGACCTTATAATAAGTTTTCCTTGTGCACATGCTACACACGTGAGATGTTTAGGGATAACTTTTCTCTCTTTAAGAGTGTGCCCATTAGAATTCTTTATTATCATACGCATCATGTTAGAACCCGGATGGCCAAGCCGGTCATGCCATAGAGTGAATTGTTCATTGAACATTTTATTCTTTGCCAAATTAGTTTCTATCATGTTAATCTTAGCTTGGTAAAGACCAGTGGCTAATGCATGTATAGTCTCTAGGACCTTCTTATAGCCTTGTACGATTTCGGTAATGTATAGGAACTCTTTGTTTCCTTCACCCTTTGTTTCAACATGGTAACCATTCAATCGAATGTCCTTAAAGCTCAATAAGCTTCTCTTAGAGCTGGGTGAATACAAGGCATCACTTAGTTCAAGATGTGTGCCGTTTGGTAGCAAAATATGAGCCTGGCCGTAGCCTTCTATTAAGCTTGCTACACCCGCAATTGTACTAATATTGGCATTTTTCATTATGAGATGAATAAAATATCTCTTGTCCTTCAAAATTGTGTGGCTGGATCCACTTTCCACCACAAGTATATTCTTGTCCTCAGCCATTTCTATAACGGAAAATAATTTTGTTTTAAACTTTAAAGTAATAAAACCATCATATATATTGAAGGAAATAAGGTCATCATTCACAGAGGTTCGCCCTAGCCGCACTCTCTCTGGCACAATCACCGAGGCTCGCCTTCCCGGCGACGCTGAGTCCGATCGGCGTCGCTGGGCCTTCATTTCTGCTCTCCCGTTGTTTCCATTTTCCTATTATCTCTTGTAGTCCCTCGTTTAGTTTCCTCGAAGTCCTTCGAAGATCCCAGATCTTAACTCTGAGCTTGCTTCAGCTTCATCCGCCTCCTCCCTCCCCTTGGATTCCGGTAACTCCTCTCGGTGCTCTTCCTCCGATGAGTTCCCAGCCACCGCCTTCACGGTTTGAGACCCCCGAACGCCCCAATAGACTCAGACTCCGCTCCCCTCTCCGCCTCCTCTCGCAGTCAACATCGACATCTCTTCACTCCTCAGATTCAGTTCCTCTCACCAAGTATGTCACTTGGTTGCAGCTGGATGGGAGCTCTGTCTTGACGCTGGAGCCGGTGCAAATCTGGACGCAGAATCTTCTTTCCTGGTGTTCTATGTGTCACTCTTGATATTCCCTTGGCCCAGGTTTGTATCCACCTCTGTTCACGGAACCCTGGCATGTTGGTTACTTTGTTTAATATCTGGAACATCCATGATTTGGAAGCTATTTAAACCTGCTAAAACTGGTTTGAGCCCTACCCCTTTAGACCCTTGTGTCCATTTGCTGGTTGACAATACTCGACATGATGTCTCTGGTTGTAGAACTTACCTACTCAGAGCCGTTCCTAACAACTGTTTATCAAGACCCAAATCCTTAGAATCAGCTGTCTCTGTTTGGTCAAGTCGAGTTTCACTCGGTAACAGAACGTTGGTATCCATTGATTTGCTTGAAACCCATCTCTGTCGAGGCCAGTCTTTTAGTATGGTTTTGAGGACTGCAATGCTGAGCTCTTTAAATGTTTCTAAGGCGTCAGTTTGGCGGTTTTTTGTACTTGCATCCTTTGTCTCTATCCGTTACCTATCACCATATGGTCGACAAACAAAGCTCCAACAAGTAACCAGGTTTGAGCTGATTTCTACTCTTGATCACCTTTGGCAACAGTTGCGTTACTTACAGGTTTCTTTAGGCTTGAGTTTGCCTTTGACCAGTAAGATAACATTGTTCCTTGAATGGTACAAGAGCCTTTTGAAAACCATGTTTCTGGAATCATCTCGGGTCACCACTTCTGAAGGAGACAGCTTGATGAAACTGGGCATTATGATCCCACCTCTTTGGAGTGGGGGTTACCTATGTTTCACTAGCCTCTCTTCTCTATCTCAACCATGTTCTAAGCTTTCCAATGTGCAAAGCCTGTGCTTTTTGAAGCTTCCGCCTATAAGCTTGAAGACTAGTGGCATTATGACCACCACTCCAAGGAGCTGTGGTTACCGCAACCCCTTCAAGTTTTCCTCACCTAACCAAAGAACTGCCACCACCATGGTAATGACTGTATTCCAGAGCACTCTTTTCCTTGCTCTCATCCTTAGCAAAGCTTCTTCAGCTGTAGCCTCCCCTCCTTCGCCTCTTAGTCTTCGACTCAAGACAGTGGCCACCGTCCTTTCCATCGACTTGCTCATGGAAACCGCTTCGATATGCTTTGACCTCACAGGTTCCAATATGTTATCTAATATTTGGCTCATAGCTCTCAAGCACCTAATATCGCTTGCCCTTATCTATCTATGTCTTTTTATTGCGTTCTACTTTGGAGTGTGTCCTCCTTTGCTACTGTGTAATCAATCAAACTCTCTATGTATGTCGCTTTCTATCTAATGGAATGAGATATATTGTTTGTTCAAAAAAAAAAAAATTTATTGAAGGAAATAAAATTTATTGAATTTAGACCTAAATAATTATTCAATAAAATAATTCAATTAAAATGCAAAGCATAAAACATAGAAATTAAACCAAAGCAACATTTAAATTTTAGTCATCTTCCTTAAGGCAATCGGAAGTCTCATAATAAAGCTGGTCATCATTCTCATGATCGAAGTCTCCTTTACCATCGAGATGAACCAGGTTAGCTTCTGGATTTTTCTTCAAACTCTCTTGATAGAGGTCAATGAGATGCTTAGGTGTTCTGCACAGCTTGGCCCAATGATTAGACATACCACATCGGTGACAAACCAATTTAGCCTTGTGTTGCGGTTTGAAAGATCCGCGGCCTCTACCACCACGACTACGACCGAAGTCGGGCCTGGTTCCACGGCCATAACCGTCATAACGGTTTCCTTGGTATTGTCCACGACCACCACATTCTCTTCCACCACGGCCATGGTGCTTGTCTCTATAGACGTAATTGGATTCCTTAGTCTCCTTGGGGTCTTTGGGCTCTTTAGGATTTTCCTTAGCCATATCAACCTTGTGTGCTTCTGGTAATGGAGCTGTACCAGGAGGTCTCATTGCACTATTCATCATCAATGGCTCATTGTTTTGCTCAGCTAGTATTACATAAGAGTTTAGGTCTGCATAGGTCTTAAACCCCTTTTCACGGTATTGTTGCTGAAGCAACACATTGTTAGTGTGAAAAGTAGAGAATGTCTTCTCTAGCAGATCCTTATCAGTAACCTCGGTACCACACAACCTTAGGATTGAGACAATCTTAAAAAGGTCTGAGTTATACTCATCCACGGATTTGAAGTCCTGGATCCTTTTTTTTCCAGTCGAATTGAGCTTTGGGTAGGAGCACCGTCTTTTGGTGTCCATATCTCTTTTTCAACTCTGTCCAAAGCTCAAGAGGATATTCTATGGTGAGGTACTGGTTTTTGAGACTCTTAGCAAGGTGATGGAGAATGTTCATGATGACCTTATATTTGTTCTTTTCAGGACACTCAAAGTCATCATCAATGCAGTCACATAAGCTCTTTGATTTCAAATGGATCTTAGTATCCAAAGCCCATTGCAAGTAGTTGTCTCCAGAGACATTAGGGGCGGCATATGCAAGATTGTTGAGCTTAGCCATCTGCAAAATACAGAACACATAGCTGATCATTAGCATGCGGTATTTGAGACCGAACCATGCAATCAATTAATAAGTCATGCGGTATTTGAGACCGAAACATTCCATTGAATTTAAACCTTAGGTCATGCGGTATTTGAGAAGGAAACATGCCTTACCTTTACATAAGTTTCGTGGTTTTGGTATGCATGAAAACAATCAACCCTAAACAAAACACTAGCATGCAACTATTTTCTTTTATTATGAGGATAAGATTTCCTTTTTCCTTTAACATGATAATGACAATGTTCCGGTTTTAGTGCCTAGGTTTTAGGGTTTCAATCTTAGCCAAACAAACAATGCTAATCGATTTTAACAGCCTAGAACAATCATATCAATATTCTCTTCTAAATTGATTTTAGGGTTCTAGGTTCAATGCTTTCATGCAAACAATAATAAGCAATCAATCAATAGCAATTAACCAGATTTAATCATGAACAATATGATGCAATTAGCAATCAATCTAGCAACCCTAAACCTCACACAATCCGATTTTAGTATTTTAGGGTTATGATAGATTTTAGTCATGTTCGATTATATGTGTCCAATAGGTTCGATATTACCTTAACACCAATAGGGGGTTGACCGGATTTGATTTGGGAGCTAAAGACCTCAGATATACCGTTGATCACGAATCTCAAGCTGGACAACGAATAGATCACGAACATAACCATGAACCACGAACCGCGAACTTGTCACGAACAGAATCACGAACCTCAAACTTGTTTCGAACAGAACTTGATCACGGATTTGAGCAGCCACCGAGTTTCAAACAAACAAAGAGAGATGAAACAGCGGCGGTTTAGGGTTCGGACAAGAGAAGAAAGATGTGCGGCTGTTTAGGGTTTTAGGGTTTTGCTCAGTTGGAGTTTAGGGAAAACTCGTGCTGATAACGTGTTGTGAAACTAGAGAACTCGAAGGATGTTTCTCTTATTCTTATTAACTTATCAATCGATGAGGTTACATATATATAGTAATACAAAGGCTTTGTGTAAACCGACTTAGACTAAGACAATGAATCCGATGGGCCTTTATGGTCTTGACCAATGGGTTTCATGGCATGGACTGTGTACGGGCCGGTTAATGGAAGATCCACTAAGTGTTTTACAACATAGTTATTGTACTCTACTGTATTTAAAATATAAATTGGTCATATTTGTTTTCTAATTTTTAAAGGTAGTTTAACATTCTTAACATTTTCAGCTCATTTTTCCTTCTTACTAATAATTAGTTAATGATTGTTATTTTCCTTTACCCCTTTTTAAGTTTAAAAGTAATTTAATTTGTAAAACTAATGCTATTTAAAATAGAGTTCATTAGTGTATTAGACACTTTCTGAAAAGTAATTAGAAAAGTAGGCAGTTTTTGTTAAAAAATTGAAGAATAGATACTTTTTAGCTTTTGTGAGATAGAGAATTTGTGAGAGAGAGTATAAGACAAAAACAAATAGAAAGACCAATATACCCATAACTATTTGTCATAAAAGAGAGAGTTTATTGTGGTCCCAATTTTAGAAGGAATTAGTGATGGAATTTTGTGTATGTGGGACCCGATTTTGAGGTATTGGAAAAAAAAATTAATGTTTCATGCTCTACTTAAATTAGGAAAATTCTTTCAAATAACATCAAATAATTTTTATTTTCAAATTTAGCAATCTAATATTTTTAAAAACAGAGTTTAGTTTTACAATTAAACCCTAAACTATAGATACTAAAATCATATCCCTAAAATTATATATTAAATGTAATTTGTCAAATAATGTTATTTTGGTTTACCATCTGGGTTAAGTGTACAATCTGAGTTTAGTGTACAACCTGATTTTGGTTTACCATATAGGTTTAGTGTACCATCTGGTTTTAGTATATAATATAGGTTAGGTGTGCAACATGAGTCTGGTGTAACATCTAGGTCTAGTGTACTATTTGAGTCTAGTATACCATCAACGTTTGGTGTACCATCTGACTCTGGTGTACCATCTAGGTCTAGTGTATCATTTGGGTCAAGTGTACCATATGAATATGGTATACTATCTAGCTTTGGTGTACCATCTGAATCTGGTGTACCATCTACATTTGGTGTATCATCTATGTTTGGTGTATCATCTAGGTCTAGTGTACCATCTGGCTACGGTGTACCATATGACTCTGGTATACCATATGGGTCTGGTGTACAATCTAAATATGGTGTACCATCTGAATCTGGTGTACCATTTGGGTCTGGTGTACCATCTGAATCTGGTGTATCATTTAGATCTAATATACCATCTGGATTTGGTGTACCATCTAGGTTTAGTATACCATTTAGATTTGGTTTATCATCTAAGTTTGGTGTACCATATTAGTTTAGTATACTATCTAATTAATATTTCAAAATGAAAACCCTACAATCTATATACCAAATATTATCCCTTCAAAACTATACCCTAAATGTATAATAGAGAACTCAAACCTAAAAAAAATCTAAAAACTAACGTAAAATATTGTAATGTGTGAAATATTGTAATTCTGGTGTACAATCTGGGTTGGGTGTACCATCTGAGTTTAGTGTACTATATGGGTTTGGTGTACCATCTGAGTTTTTGTGCACCATCTAAATAAATTTTCAAAACTAAACCATACACTCTAAATACTAAATCCTATCCCATAAAACTATACCCTATATATAAAATAAACACAAACCTAAAAATAAATCTAAAAATGAACTTAAAATATTTTAATGGGTGAAATATTGTTATTCTGGTGTACAATCTAGGTTTGGTGTACCATCTGGGTTGAGTGTACCATCTAAGTTTAGTGTACCATTTGGGTTTGGTGTACTATCTAAATAAATTTTTCAAAACTAAAACCCTACACTATAAATACTAAACTTGATTTCTTCAAAACTATAGCCTAAATATAAAATAGAGAACTCAAAACTAAAAAAAAATTCTAAAATTTTTGGGAAGTTTATGAAATTTTAAAAAATTAATTTAAAATATTTTAATGTGTCTAATAATGATATTTTGGAAAATTTATGAAATTTGTGATATAATTATCCATAATACATGTTTTAGTGTTGTTTAGGATATTTCTCAAAAATCAATCACACATCTAAGATTCAAAACACATAAATCCATTAAAAAGGATTTATTCATTTGTAAAGATATCTTTTTTTATTTAGGTTATTATTTTGGTCGTGTCTAAAAAAAAATGTATCAAATTCATCAATTATTAAAACATAAATTTGTTATTGAGCTGATTTTTATTAGGCTTAGTTTTAAAAACAAATTTGTCTTTATGCAAATTTGTCTTTATGTGGATACATAAAGAAAGAAACAAAAGGTTAAAAATGTCATTTTTTAAATGCCTCTCTAATAGAGCTTTCTATTAGAGAAGAAAGAGAAAATTGTCTACTTCTCAAATTTGTTTTCAAAAGTGTATACTTTTCAAATTTTTTGTTTAAAAAGTGTATACTTTACCAATTAAGTCTTTAAAATATATGAATTTGATGCATGAAAGATCATATATTGGAGATTTGATGTTTAATATTTATGTTTATTTTTTGGGCTTGGTTTGATTTTTTATAACCCATTTAATTTTTTCACATAAATTGTTGGACTTATTAATCTGAGGGAATTGCTTAGTGGGTTGTGTTGAAAAGTTGGTCTTATTAAATTAAGCGAGTAGATGATGTGGCAGCACAGTGAGTGAGAAAACTGAACTTTATATATATAGACTAGGTAATTAGTCCACGCGTGGTTGTATGCATAATAGTTTTGATTATATTTCTTTAACTAAAATATTGTTTTACTAATGTATAATCTCAAAATAATTATACTAATATATGAATCTCAAAAAATTTATATCAATTTCTCAAAATAACACTCCTGTCAACATTTTTTTGGTATGGTTATTTATTATACAAAATTTAAATATATAAACTTTTCTATAAATCAAAAATTAACCAAAACTACAAAAAATTATTACAAATTGATTAGCTATATTAATATAAATAATAATATAGGAATTTAAATATTTTCCTAATATGAGAGAATCTATGTTTATGATCATGTTTTATAGTGGTTAAACATTGATTTAAAGATTTTTTTTCTTAATGGCATTGTAAACATAAGACTGTAGTATAGTAAAATTAAATCAATTAAAATTATCATAAAATTTAGTAACTACGTATAAAATTATTGTATATAGAATATTCCTCATTTCAAAAATAATTAAAATATAGAATATTCCCCATTTTAAAGCAATTAAAATAATTAAAAATATTAAAATTTCAACAAAAACATTTTTTCTTGAAAGATAAATATATTAGTTAGAAAACTATTGGGTAGGAGTTACATTCGAGTTAAATGTAGAGTTATATGGAGTTAAATGCCTTTAAAAATGGGTTAATTATAAAGAAATATTTTAATTTATTTTTGACTAAAAAGAAAAGGAATACCAAGTGGCTCAATCAAAATTTAAACTTACACTTTTTGATTGTTTTGTTGATATAAACTCAACACTCACACATAGTATTCCAAACTGAAAATATTACTTTTGAAGTGACAAACTAAATTATTTTTAAAACAAATTATATGAACTTCAATCTAAAATTTTTTTAAAACTCCAAGAATAACTTCAATACTTTTGTTCTTTTTTTTTTTTTTTTTATGTTTTCCACTCATCAATTTAATTAATAGTGCTAGATTTCATACTTTCATCTTTAGAGGATTTAGTTATATGGTATTTTAATAATTATATTATTTTCTATATTTCACTTCCAGTTAAACATGATTTCTTTTTGGAATCATTTTTTCATTTTTCTTAAATCAAGAAAATCAATTTTTTATAATTAAGTTCTTTTTGTTTTCAAAAACCTCAAATCTTAAATAATATAAATATTATATTGATCTTTACATATTTATCTATTGGATTACAAAAGAAAATAGACTTTACAAAATGAAATAGACTTTATAAATGGATAATTATATTGATCATTTTAAATTATTAAAAATGATACATGAATATGTAAGATAACCAGAGTACATAATAGAGAATTAGAGATGGATCTTTTCAAATTCATGATCTTATTGTGTAGTGAATATTGTAAGAGTATGAAAAATAATGACTTATAAGATGCTAATCTAAAATAGATAATGAAGATAAACCTTTTAAAACAGATTCTCAAATAAACTTGATTTTTTGTTAAAACCAACATATGTGAATTTAAATTTAGCTATGGAAATTTTAAAAATAAATATGAATAGATTAGAAAGCAAGAAATAGAAAAAATAAGATTTATTTTTATATAAATAAAATAAAATTGAAAACAATGTTAATTATATATAATACTTTCTAAACTAAAATATATAATCAAACTCTTACAACATATATCAGAGATAACAACATTTGATATTGGTGAGAGAGGAGGAGAGAATGATTAATTATAAGATAATAATCTAAATTAGATAATGGAGATGAATCTTTAAAAATAAAAACAATGTAACATATATATATATATATATATATATATCATGTAGTCTCTAAAATTAAAATTTAGCATTAAAATTTTACAATGATATTTCATTTGGTTTTTGTAACCCATACAACAAAAATAAGAAATTGAAAACATAAAAAAAAAAAAAAAAAACATAAAATGATTTGAGATATAGTTGAAGAGAATGAGAGAAGTGGAAGATAATGAGAGAATGTAAAAATGAGAAAGTTAAAAATGCCAATATGAGAGAATGAGACAATGCTTATTTATATGTAAGAATTGATGGAAGTTACATTTAGAATTATTGGAGTTACAAATATTATTTATTGTGTTTGAATAAAATTGAGTGGTTGAATATGATTAATGGGAAAATTGTCATATAATATTTATATTATTTAAGATTTGAGGTTTTTGAAAACAAAAATAACTTAATTAGAAAAAAATTGATTTTCTTGATTTTAGCAAAATGAAAAAATGATTCCTAAAAAAATCATGTTTAACTGGAAATGAAATATAGAAAATAATATAATTATTAAAATACCATATAACTAAATCCTCTAAAGATGAAAGTATGAAATCTAGCACTATAAATTAAATTGATGAGTGAAAAACATTAAAAAAAAAAGTATTGAAGTTATTCTTGGGGTTTTAAAAAATCTTTAGATTGAAGTTCATATAATTGTAAAAAAAAAAAATTTCGTTTGTCACTTCAAAAGTAATATTTTCAATTTGAAATATTATGTGTGAGTGTTGAGTTTATATCAACAAAACAATCAAAAAGTGTAAGTTTAAATTTTGATTGAGCCATTTGGTATTCCTTTTCTTAAGTCAAAAATAAATTAAAATATTTATTTATAATTAACCCACTTTTAAAGGCATTTAACTCCATTTAACTCTACATTTAACTCAAATGTAACTCCTACCCAATAATTTTCTAACTAATATATTTATATTTCAAGAAAAAATGTTTTCGGTAAAATTTTAATATTTTTTAATTATTTTAATTGTTTCAAACTTTGAAATGAGGAATATTCTATATACAATAATTTTATACGTAAAAAAAAAAATTATACGTAGTTACTAAATTTTTTGATAATTTTATTTGATTTAATTTTACTATACTACATTCTTATGTTTACAATGCCATTAAGAAAAAAATCTCTAAATCAATGTTTAACCTCTTTAAAACATGATCATAAACATAGATTCTCTCATATTAGGAAAATGTTTAAATTTCTATATTATTATTTATATTAATATAGCTAATCAATTTGTAATAATTTTTTGTAGTATTGGTTAATTTTTGATTTATAGAAAAGTTTATATACTTTAAATTTTGTATAATAAATAACCATACCAAAAAAATGTTGACAGGAGTGTTATTTTGAGAAATTGATATAAATTTTTTTGAGATTCATACATTAGTATATTTTTTTTGCGTTTATACATTAGTAAAACAATATTTTAATTTAAGAAATATAATCAAAACTATTATGCATACAACCACCCATTGGGTGGACTAATTACTTAGTATACAAAAAACCAGGTTTTTCTTTTTTTTGGCTTCGTACGATGAGTGACAAGTGACGAGTGTCGACGAACGAGGCGTGACAAGAAGCGACGGCGGCCAGTGACGGAAAACGACGGCGAGATTAGGGAGAAGAAGGAGATAGAGCTCGAGATCGACGTGCTTTAAGTTTTATTCGAACAGCACAGGTGATCTTAATTAATGATTACAGGGATTATTCAGCCACATTAAGACCATCTCCAATGTATATCTCTATTTTTTTCTCTAAAATAGAGTAACTCAAAAATAGAGCATTGTTTTCCTCCAATGTATTACTCTATTTTCAACTCTAAAATAGAGTTAGTGTAAAAAAATAGAGGTGAGAATAGAATTACTCTATATATAGAGCAATTCTATCACTTTCTCTATTTTAAAGGAAAATATAAAGTAGGGTTGGAGCAAATGTTGCTCTATTATAGAGATTTGACTCTAAAATAGAGTGGGGTTGGAGATGCCCTAATGGATACTCTAATTCATAGAGTCAATCTCCATGGAATCCAAAACAGCTTTGATCCATCCTTTGAGGTTGCAGTTGAACTTAATAAGCTTAATGATTCGGAACAGTAGCTATCGTCCATCTTAACTCACTGCGAGGGTTTATTATTGTGCACTACAGAGGACAGTAAACTCGTGGTTTGGAACCCTTGTACTGGTTAAACCAGGTGGATCCAATCCGATGATCATCGTATATTCTTATACAAGTATGTCTTAGGATACGCAAACAAAATATTGAAATCTATGAGCCACAAATCTTGGGACAGCTACAAAATATTGACTTTTAACCAAAATCTCTAAAAATTAACCACAAAATGTATACAAATATCTCTACCTCATTGTTTTTGATTTTGTGTTTTTTCTTTTTCATGTATGAAACTATGAACTCTGCTTTGAATACTGACCAAAAAATTATGTCCTCTGCTTTTTCATGGAGCTTCTCCTTCTTCTCGAACTAGTTTTGATGAAAAGCTAAGTAAGCTCAGAGTCTGAAGCATGACCAGTATGTTGTCTACGTATTCCTGGGCTTAGAGGACTCATTGGACTCAAAGGCAATCTATTATCTTTCCTTGCTTCAATGCTTCTTCCAAATGGACTCAATGGTGATGCTTTTGGCGATGATCTTGCCTTTACCGGTGAAGTTCCTGTAGATCTCAACTTCTCTGAACCTGCATTGATGATATTAACGTAAAGATAGTTGTCTTTTTGATGATCTAACAACTTAAAAATCATGCATGTCAATATAGTGAGAATTAGAGTGAGTAGGAGGACTAACCTAAGCTTGGACTTTTTCTGAGCTTTGCCATTTCGCCGCTCTTCTTTAAACCTGAGACCTTTTTGATGGGAGCTTCTGAGTAGACTGATCTTGTATCTGAGTATTCAGATATTGTATCTAAACACAATGATTTGGTATCTCTTGTAATCATGGCATTGGGTGGATCTTCAACAACTGAAACGCTTTCAGATTCACTACTTCCCTCTAAGCTTTCTTTTGGGTTTGGATTCATCTTCTCTCTTTCCAAAACCCGATATGAGTATAGTTGGAAAGGGATTTGGTTCACGGATGCCGTGTGAGACCCTGCATCACCTGGGAACTTTCTCAAGAACCTTGCTTCTAGATCCCAACAATCAACTAGTGGAGTTTGCATTTGAGGATGACCATGATCTGGATTCACAACCAGGAACTTCTTGATGTAACGTAGTATCCGACAAACCGAAGAGAAGTTAGGACGCTGACTCGGTTCTGAGTGCCAACACCGTTTAATAAGACTAACGAGGTATTTTGGCGAAGGGAAAGGGAACAGAGGCCTCTCTCCCATCCTAATGTTGATGGCCATTTGTTCACCTTGAAGATGACTATCTTCAAATGGAACTTTACCTGTTATGAGCTCAAAACACACCATTGCAAAGCTATACACATCAGCTTTGTGAGTCAACTTCGATTTCGGAGTTTTACCATTCAAGTCTTGTTCCATCTCCGCTAGAACTTCAGGTGCGTACCATATCACAGGATCAGGGGTGCCTGGTCTAGAGAATGACCGAGAAGACTGAGCTTTGACACATGATAAACCGAATCCAGAAATTTTCGCATGGAAATAACCATCAGTATGACTCCTCTCTTTCAAAAGAATGTTCATAGGATTTAAATCTCCATGGAAGATATCGTTTCCATGGAGATACTCCATTCCCCTTGCAACTTGCAGCATGATATCAATCACTACTGGAACCGAGAAGAGATATCTTCTTCTTGGTCCGCAGTTCTCTTTCATGTAACTCTGCAAATCTTTGCGCATTAGCTCCATAACTAAAAAACATTCTTTCCTTTCTTCATCATAGAATCCACATAGGTACTGAAGTATATTAGAATGACAAAGCGCTAAAAGAGATGAAATCTCAGAACTTAGCGGCTCAAGATCGCTGAAAAAGTGCCTTAGTGCAAAGCTATCACCTAGCCATTGAATCTCCTTGTATAGTCCATCTGCATCTAACCGTCTCTTCACTTGGTAGTCCTTTGAACCAAGAAGTATCGAGCTAGGAAACAGTTTCCCGTTAAACTGCTCCAGACCGGTTAACTTCTTCAAAAGTAAATCAGCTAAACGCTTCTCGGTTTTACCAATATCATCGCTGTCTGATTTCCTCTTCTGTTGTAATGCCTCCACTAGATTCCATCTATCTTCTCTCCAAGAATTCTCAAACCGGCTGAGAATATCCCTTGGTACCAAGTACTGTTTCCCAAACCTCCATTGAAAAAGCTTAGGATCATTCCACTCTATATCATACTTTCTTGAGAAGACAACTCTCCTTCTGTCCATCTCAGAAGGGTCAAGACCAGAAATCTCACCAGCGGCCTCGATGGCTTCAACAACGGCAGAGAAATAACAGAACAAGTTGTGTATATGAAACTCAACACAATCTTTGTTCTGATGAAGGTTGATAACTTTGCCCCACCAGTCACTACTGTCCATACAATGCTTAACGTACAACTCACCTTCTTTGAAAACTCTGTAAAGCTCCCTTAAAGGTTGTTCAAGAGCTCTCCATTTAGTCTGCTTCTCTTCAAGCTTGAGATTCTGTCTGATCTCTTCTGCAACGGTGTTGAAAGCTAAACTGAAGATGTCTAACAAGAGACAGCATTGTCTTTGGTTGATCAAGATATCATCTTGTAATACCATAAGTGCATTAAGACTTCCAAGAACTTCGCCGATTTGTCTGAATTGCTCCATCAGACAGACAAATGTTCTGTTGTGAAAATCCTCAAAACCTCTTTTATCTCTATAATCAAAACCAACAAAACTGTTGAACCAATCAAAATTTCAATTACAGCAGATCAGAATTAGACCAAAGAAACATTTGAGACATTATTAAATAGGGTTTTGAGGCAAAACAAAAAAAAACCTGAAACGAAGATCCTTTTATAGAAAGTCAAGGATCGATCAATGGAGCGAGCATACAAAATTCACATCATACAATCACAAAAAAACCTGATCACACCAAACAAGAATCTCATCAAACCGGTATTTAGAAACTTTAAGAGAGAATGGAATTATCAACCGTCTCAATTTTACCTGTAGAGAACGTCTCTCACCGTTACCAGACAATAAAACTTGGATTCATCGGCAGATTCAAAGGAGAAAGGAATCAAAAGGTGGACAGAAACGTATATGTTTTTTCTTTCCCAGAATTGTGATTAATCGTTGAAAACATGTCCTGGTTCGTTGGAGTCCCATATATAATAATAATGTCATCCCGCGAGTTTGTCATACTATAAGATACTTTTTATGTTATGGTCGTCACGTCGCAAAATTATCCATGCGTCCTGAAGATTTTTTACTCAGCACTCAATGATTCAATACGTGATTGTGTTGAGCTGTCAACCAAAAAAAAAAAAAAAAGATATGTGGCATGACAACATTTCATAGACGAATTAAATAAACAGAAATGATGTGATTAGAACAAAAATATTAAAATTTACTAATTGTGTTTTTAAAAAATGCAACTCCGGTTTGGTTTACAAACCAAAATTTACAAATGGATTGGGTTTTCAGATCCTTAATTTGGAAATTTTCTGTTTCCTCCGAATCTTCTCATGTAGTCAGCTATGAACTTATCTCAGGTGCAGTCTTTACAAAAAAACTTGATCGATTAAAATCTTCTGCTTATTCTTTTGGATACATGCTATAGAGCACTAAATGTGTCATTTATACGGTATATATATCTTTTGATATGTCCACTACCAAGTTGTTGTCAAGAAACAAAGAAGGTGTAATGATCGTGAATTCACCTGCTCAGATAATAACAAGAATATTGAGTGTGGTGTACACATCTTGAAAGATGGATATGATGAATATTTTGACTGTGAATCTATAGCTGTAGGGAACATCTACTACCAAATTGTTGAGGTGTCTAAAGCTGAGAATGTGGATAGCACTAAAACACACAGGTTGTTGGAGTTGCTTCAGGACGCTTGGTCAAACACTCCCATTCTGATTTGTAAAATTTATGACTAGTTCATCTTTTCCTACAATTTGTAATATTAATAATAGTCTTTTGATTCAAGTCACAAACCTATCATTAGGTATTTAGGTGAACAGGTTCCATCCAAAGCAGATATATGCCGCCTAAGGGTTCCACACACTTAGCCTACTTGAGGAGTAAAACAGGTTGATCCCTTTGAACTAATCAAAGCCAATGTCAATCCCACTGTCTGCAAACCTTTGATTTACATGAATGTAATCTTGCATTTCTTTAATCAGATATGTGCCAATTCGTTCTCTATCTGTTCATATTATTTGGTGGTGACTTGTTTCATCAGCAACACATATGTCACGAAGTGGATGTGAGCATGAGTAAGGTTCTGTTTCGAATTCACTTACTGAGACAATGAGTGAAAACAGACAAGTTATCAACGCATGAACTGACACTTTCACCATTTTTGCCAGATTGATTGCTCTTAGAATCGTAATCCTGTTTCCATTGGCCTTAATTAGCTGTATAAGTACTAAGAAAAAGTATTTGTTATTTTTGTGATCTTGACTTGAATCTAGAATCATAATAATGTTTCCATCGGCCTTAGTGAATTACGTTATATAGTCTATATATAGTTAGCCTTGAACTTGCGATCTTGCATTCATGGAGTGATCTGATTTTGGAGAAATTCTAGAACATCTGGCGGCTGACGGGCTGAGACTGGTCTATAAAAGCTTCTTCTGGTTCAAAACCTAAAACGGCCATTTGAATAAGTCTTGAGTATGTAAAATCTATACAATTCTTAACAATTTTTTTTTGTTATAAACTTCTTGCAGTAATTATTAACATTCGTCTATTGTTCTTGATCTCAACTTTCCATCAAGATCTGTCAGGACATCATCTGTTTGTATTCAGAACCCTTTTGTATATATGAATGCTGGAAAACAGAACAAATAAAAAATTCAATCATATGACACAAATTATATAACATTCGTCTATTTGTTCAAAAGGGTTCTGAATACAAACAGATGCTGTCCTAACAGAACAAATAAAAAATTCAATCATATGACCCAAATTATACAGCAGATCAGAATGAGACGAGACGACCAAAGAAAAATTTAGACATCATTTAATAGGGTTTTTGAGGCACAACCTGAAATGAAGGATCGATCAATGGAGCATACAAAAATCACATAATACAGTGTCGTTGTTCTTTGGATGTTATGGATAATGATGATTTTGAATATTTATTGAAGGTGTTGTGTAGTGACTACTGATGTAACATGACAAATTAGACACGCAGAAATGATTCGATTAAAATATTAATTTGAAAGTTACTAGTTAAAGTCACTCTCATCGTCGGCTAGCCCGGTTGGGGCGGTACGTTGCCTTGCTTTGGTTACTTATTCCAATTGAGTAGTTATGTTATTTCATCGGCAAACGAGTTACTCTATAACTGGAAGTAATTTGCGTTTTTCCCTTGGGGGTTTTTTTGTCTTCTTCTTCGTTTTGTTTGTGCATGCTCAGTAGATTTTGGTTTGTTGATCACTTAAAAATAAAAGATCTAGTCTCAGTTTTAAACCACATATATTAAAAATTCTATAAATTTATACTGTATAAATTAATAAACACTATAAATTAATAAATTTTATTATTTACGAGTCGGATCAGTGTAAAAAATAGAGAAATATCCTAGAATAGCACACTTTTAAGTTTTTGTTCCAAAATTAGCACACATGATCAAAATTTCCAAAACTATTATTTGTATATTGATATTTATTATTTAATTTAAATAATAAAAATTCATTTTTTCTAAAATCAAATTCACGATTTTAGATCTCAAAGCTCCGACGAAGCTTACGGTGAAGATTCCGAACTGAGATCTGTATTTCAGATCTCATATCTTTTCAATTTAGTGCCAAACCGATCAACTGAAACCAATACAAGAAAAATCCTCATCAATAGCATCTTCATTCACCATAGTCCGATCGAAGATCAGAGTTTAATTATGCTAAACGGCACTTCCTTCGTCTATGATAGTGAGTATGACGGCGGAGAATCCTCCGGCTACAATTAGAGGGGATGATTGGGGGATAGTATCTGCGGTTCTATTTGATATGGACGGTGTGCTTTGTAACAGTGAGGAGCTTTAGACTTGCCGCCGTTGATGTTTTTATGTTGAGATGGGAGTTGAAGTCACTGTGGATAATTTGATTCCTCTTTCGTCAACAAGTAAAAAGCTTTGGCAAATTAATTTGTGAATCTGTTTTCATGTTAATGTTTGTTTAGATTGATTTTGTTGATTGCTTGGGTTGGGCAATGCACAGCTACAGCCATGTGTTTAGGAGGTGTTGCTTCAGTCAAAGGATTAGAAGGATTTGATACAGATGCAGCAAAAAAAAGATTCTTTGAGATATATATCAACAATGTGATGTTTATGCTTCTTGATTAGAACACTCAGGAAGAGAATTTTCTTTACATTAGAAACTTGTTGATGTTCTTGTGATTGAATAATACTCTTTGTTGTGTTTTTGATTTTCGTAATGTCATATAGAGAGGAAGAAAAGAGAGCAAAAAGACAATCTTTAATATACGCCACGTATATCGTGTTTTAGAACATTGCATCAAACCCCAACGTACAATAGTGAAATATATGTATAGTAGCTTAATATTCAAATACACATGTTAAAACCAACTGAAATATAGGTAACCCAAAATGGTATTGCTGAAAGGAAAAATAGAACCTTGAAAGAAATGATGAATGCTATGCTTATTAGTTATGGGTTTCCTGATCAAATGTGGGGGGAAGCTATTTTATCTGCTTGTTATATTTTGAATAAAGTGCCTCATAAAGGAATTTCTGTTACACCTTATGAACTTTGGTAAGGACATTCTCCTAACTTGGGTTATTTGAAAGTGTGGGGGTGTCTTGTTAAAGTTGGGTTGCCTGTTTTTAAAAGGAATGTCGTTGGTCCTAAGACTGTTGGTGCTGTGTTTGTTGGCTATGCTTTAAATAGTGCTGCTTATCGTTGTTTGGCTTTTAAGCATGATTCTTTGCAATTTGATAGCATGATTGAGTCCAGAGATGTTGAATTCTTTGAGAATGTGTTTCCTTTTAAAAGAAACTTAGATTCTGGTTCTTCAAGTCATTCAGCTATTAGAGCTTCTGCTTCGTCTAGTAGTTGTAAAAGAATTTCTGTTGATGTTGAAGAACCTAGAAGAAGTAAAAGAATGAGAACTGAAACTGAGTTTGGTCCATATTTTATTACTTCTTTTCTAGCTGAATATGATAAGATTAGTGAAGAATTTGTGTTTGCTTTCTTGATAGTAGAAGATCCAAAAACGTTTTCTGAAGCTATGAAATCTGTCGATGCTGTTTTTTGGAAAGAAGCTGTTAATAATGAATTTGATTCTATAATGACTAACCATACTTGGGAGATTGTTGATTTGCCTAGTGGGTGTAAAGCTATCAGGTGCAAGTGGATTTTAAAGAAAAAATTCAAGGCTGATGGCTCTATTGACAAATTCAAGGCGAGACTGATGGCTCAAGGATTTTCGCAAAAACAGGGAGTTGACTATTTTGATACTTATGCTCCTGTTATTAAAATTGCTTCCATTCGCATGTTGATAGCTGTTGCATCGTTTCATAAATTAGTAGTGCATCAAATGGATGTGAAAACTGCATTTTTAAATGGTGATTTGCATGAAGAAATTTATATGATGCAACCTGAGAGATTTATTATAGAAGGTCAAGAAAATAAAGTATGCAAGTTGATTAAGTCTCTTTATGGGCTTTAGCAAGCTCCTAAGCAATGGTTTGAAAAATTTAGTAACACTTTGCTAGAAAATAGTTTTTTTTCAAATGAAGGTGATACTTGTGTGTTTTCTAAAATGCATGAATAGTTCTTGGTCTGTGAAGATACGTTATTAGGTGCTCCATTTTATTTTTCCATTGAAGCCGAACCTAAAACTGCGCTCGAGAGATAGCTGTCCATACACTGATAAGGGATGTATGGATTCTCGAGAAGAGAGGAGCCGTAGTGGTCCCCTCCGGACCGCCCGGATCCCCCAGTCGATTGGAATTGAGAAAATTTTGTCCATATTGTTATAAACATACAATTCACGGCGAAATAAATAATTCATCTTTCAAAACCAAATAGATGTATCATAATCCCCTTGTTAGATTGATTATTCTTTTTCTCTTATATCTTATGATCCAGAGATTGCCACATAGATGTTGGTTTCGGTTATTTAGGAAGACGTTCATAAAATTCAAACAACGTCTTCATAAACAATATGAAATCCTTCCTAAATTTAAAGAAATGAGTTTTATCCCATATTTTGTTTATGTTTTGCTTCAATATATCACAAATTACTCTATTTATTGAGGTATTTCTCATATATATATGAGTAATGATTTGATTTTGTGTGTTTCTAATTTGTTATGAAAGCTATCCTGAATTGTAAAGATGTCATTCCTAAATATTATTGAATCCTTCCTAAATTTAAATAAATGTGTTTATAACTCTCATTTTAGTGTTTTGCCTTAATATGTCAAATATTACTCTATTAGTAAAGGGTAATGAATTCATTTTGTGCATATCCTGGTGTTTACAAATATCAAGATTTTTTATTAAATTCATCCTAAAATTTAAATTTTTATGAAGGTTATCATAAAATTCAAGGAATCCTTCCTAACTTTGGTATAATCCTTGCTGAATATTTTTGTTTATTGGTTACACTCTCTTAGACAGTTTGTAAAGGATTCGGGTTTGAACTCTGACAAATGCCAAAGAGCTCATTTATTTTTTTAGGATAGCTATCATGTTTGTTAAAGGATCATTCCTAAACATTATTTAATCCTTTCTTAATAATTTTGTTTGCATCACCTATATTAATGTTCTTTTCATGAATCAATAGCTTTGCTTATTGGTTACACTCTCTTAGACAGTTTGTATATGTTTTGGATTCGAATCCCAAGATATGCCAAAAAGCTCTCCTTTTTATTTTTGTTATGAAAACTATCCTAAACATCTATCAATCTTTCCTGAATAATAATTTTTTGCAACATAAACGAACACACTTGTTTAATCCAAGCATCTGTTCCTTTCTCCGAATCACAACATAGAAGATTAGTCACAAATACATGTTAACAAGGCATTATCACAATGTAAAAGATCATTTAAAAGTTCACAACTTACCAAAGAAAACAATAAAATACATATCCAACCTCTTTGGAAGTATGAAGTATCTAGTACACTCTCTAAGACTTGAAAAAAAATTGGGGTATGAGATAACAATCATGTGGTACCCCGCTCAAATTGTTACCAGAACCTAGCATTATTATGTCCCTTGGTCAACTACTTTTTTCTCCATACTAAAAGCAACTCAAAACCTTGCAACCAGAAAATAGAGTTATTTGTCAATCCTTAATTATACTGAAACCATATTAATGGCTTTAAATAACTCAAATTTTAATGGTAGCAGTAAAACTGTTAACTTTGAATCCACAAGAATGGGTTCTAAAGACCAAAATGTTCAGAACTTGATTCACAAGAAGTTGATGGAAAATTAAGATGAAAGTAAGAACTATAGAGCTTAGATAGGTGAAAACAAGAAAAAGAGCATGAGATACTAACAAACAACAATATTTGCAAGACCACCCAAAACAAAATCATGATCGTGAATCAAAACGTAATGAAGTTGAGCATCAACATCGAGGGGAGAGAGAGAGAGAGAGAGAGAGAGAGAGAGAGAGAGAGAGAGAGAGAGAGAGAGAGAGAGAGAGAGAGAGAGAGAGAGAGAGAGAGAGAGAGAGAGAGAGAGAGAGAGAGAGATCACCTGTAATATGAATATCTGATTACAAAGCCAGCAAAGGATTGTGAATCGTACGGCTCCGTTCTAGGATTATGCTAAAAGCTAACGCCAAAATCGACGGGACTAGAGATTGAGACAATAGAGTCAAATCATCTTTGTCGGGTAATCCGATTTCCCACTTCGGAACCCTATCGTGTTTATCGTCGTCACCGTAATTGCTCATTCTAACTTCCTTCCCCATTTTTTCACACTCTCTTCTTTCTCTACGGATTTCAAATCAAACTATTCCTCTTGAATCTCGAGCCTTCCCGATCCGATCTCCCATTCCAGTGAAGCTGCTTCAACATCTCCAATTAGAGATCCTCTCCGGTGAAGCTGCTTCATCGTCTCCAAATTCTTAAGAAACATCCAGAAAGATGGAGATTTTTATAAAAATATTTTAATTAATAATTTTAGTAATTTTAATATTTAATTAGAAAATGTGTTCTAAATTTGGAAAAAAATAAGAATGTGTGCTAAGTTTGGAAGAAAAACTTAAAATGATGCTATTTTTGTCAATTGCCCTAAAAATACCAAAGTTCAATAAAATAATAAGAAAATATTTTTTTTGAAATTCCTAGGTAAAAGATGATCCCAATAATATCATAATTTAATAATCATGTAAATTTACACACAGACAAAAATATATATATATATATATATATATATATATATATGTGTAAAATTTATAGTGTGTACCAGCAATATACATATATATATATATATATATATATATATATGTGCATTAAAATGATAGATTTTCTACTAAAGCTCATAACTATGAAACATTTGTTATGTTGTATTTTTAAACTAAAATAATATAAAATCTTATATAACATATCATAAAAATTGCTAATTTTTTTCAAAGTTCCAAATTTCTAGATAAGCATCATTTTCATTTTGATAGTTTTATAGGTTATTACAATAAGACAAGTAATATTATTATTATAAATTTAAATTATGTATATCGTGTTTATAAGTGAAATTTTTTATAGTATTTCTAATTTACCGTCAATAATTTTTTTTCTAAATATTACAAATTCAATTGTAAACCCATAAAATTTATAACATTCCAAAGTCTAATCTTTTTTTGCTAGAATTGTCTCAACTCATAATATTTAAGAATCTAAAAATTAAAATATACATCTATATTATATATTATTAATTAATTTAAAGATAAGTTAATATCAATATAAATTAATAAAGTGTCATGGTCACAACGTTATTAATTTATAGATAAGTTAATATCACTGTATATTATTATTTTTAGTTCTAATTACAAAAATATCATTTAATATATTCTGTTGTCACTGTTCATAATCTGCTCGATAATACTTTACATCCAAGATCAAAGATATTGTTCATCATATGTTATAAGTGTGACAACCCGTCCTGCGGACCCCACTAGCCCACCGCTAGCTGCCCCAACGGACCATCTGTGGACCCCACTAGCCCACCGCTAGCCGGCCCAACAGACCCCAAACTGGCCCTGCAGGGCATCGATCCTAACCCATCACTGTGGAAATCCACATCCACCAGTAGGTTATTGGTGCGCCAGGCGTTCCTCGAACCCTGGTCCCCACCCTTTAACAACCTTCCCACAGGACAAGCTGTCACCCAAATGAAACGACCAACCTTTTTTTTTAAAATAAATAATAAATATAATATATTAAAAACAACTACAGCTAGTGGTCCCATACCCACTAGCCACCTAACCACAACACATTCAACAGCGGAAATACATAATCAATAACCAATAATAACCAATATTATAGCAAGGCAATATCTCAATACCAAACAACACGAAACATGGAACCAGCAACCTAGCAATGTTTCTAATGACTCAACTCTAGCACCCTAGCAAATGCCAGACAACATCCAATCGAGTCCCTAGAACATCCTCCTCTTCATTGCCTCTGATTCCACGATCACACTTTGCCTTTACCTGCACCACACACACAAATTGAGATGCATGAGTATTTGATAAACACTCAGTGAGGCAATCCTCCCATCTACTGGGCTATACACACAAGCAATAAGATCTCTACAAGCCACAAACAACAATCAATAAAACAAACCAGGCAATATACAACGCATGCAACATCCATCGCAACTGAACAAGGGGTGTCGACCGACACCAGATGGTGTCGATCGTCACTGACTATCTGGTGTCGACCGACGCCAAACTGGTGTCGACCGACACCCTGCCCGACACTCCCGAAAACCCTAGTTTGTGTCGACCGACGCCTCCACATGGCATCGAACGACACTCGCCAAAGTCCCGAGCCGTCCTCGCGTTGGTGTCGACCGACACCCCAACTGGTGTCGACCGACACCGATACCGAGCAGCGATTTCCCTCGACCAGAAACTCCGAATCTCGCCTCCAATCTTCTCCAATCCGCTCCTTGCACTCCCAGAAGCCAAAACCAGCCCAGATAGCAACGAAATAGCATAGAGAACTCAAGGAAACAACCACATAAGCACCAAATCACATAGAATCTAGAAATCTTAGCTTAGATAAGCCATGGTCATGCACTCACCTCTTTGCAGGAAGATTCTGACCAACAAGAACGAACTCCCTCACTCCTAGCAAGCTTCTAACACCTTCCCAGCCTTAGATCTCCCAAGAACAGCAAGGAATCTCTCAAACTCTTCCCAAAAGCTCAAGAACACTCTCTCTTTGTGTTTTTCTCAAAAACGGCGAAAACACCAAAATAACACGACCCTATGTCGTTTTCTACCCCTAAAAACTCGATTTAGGGATTTCCTAAACCAACCACACAAACCGGACAATTAAAATTGAACCGATCAAACCGGCCACAACTGGTGTCGATCGACACTCCCTCTGTGTGTCGATCGACACCCTCACCAAAATTCCCAGAAAATGGTTTGCGGGTGTTACAATTCTCCCCCACCAAACTAGATTCGTCCTCGAATCTCGAACAACCATCAGTCAAGGACTCCCGTGCAACCGTCTCCCCGGCCCGCACTCCTCCGACCGATCTACAGAAGGTCACCTCTAGGCGATAGACTCACGCTCCTGGCGTCATTTGCTCTTGACTTTTTGGACTTTCCTTTACTCATAGGCCTAAACCTTGAGTTTTTATTGGCTCCTCATCAGACCTAAGTCTGCATGCCAAATGTTGGCTCCTCATCAGGCCGAAGCCCGCATGCCATAATATATAAGGAAAAGTCCAAACTCGTCTCTCGGGTTGCCACCCTACAGCGCGCCCCCGGATCGTCATCCGAAGTCGATATACCAACCATTCTTCCGAGCCACAAAGTCTCTGAAAATGGCAGTACTAGGAGAACCTAAGTCCCCCAAGAGTCGCGAGCAAACGATTCTGAACACGTCCGAGTCCTATCCCTATCCAGGTTTCCTTCCCGTGGCTCGCGTAAAACATCTCAATGTCCTACCAACCACATATTCCCTCACTGGAATACCTCATGACCACACAAGGATCATATACGCCACAAGGGCCGCCACAAAGGCCAAACAGAATGTCCTAAAGAGGACCGCCACCAAGGCCAAACAAAATGTCCTAAAGAGGACCGCCACCAAGGCCAAACAAATGTCCTAAAGAGGACCGCCACCAAGGCCAAACAAATGTCCTAAAAAGGACCGCCACCAAGGCACTCTGGCTAAACAGCCCGCCACAAAGGCCATCTGTCCCGAAGGACCGTCACAAAGACCATCTGTCCCGAAGGACCGTCACAAAGACACTCTGGCTAAACAGCCCGCCACAAAGGCCAAACAAACGTCCTAAAAAGGACCGCCACCAAGGCCACACAAATGTCCTAAAGAGGACCGTCACAAAGACACTCTGGCTAAACAGCCCGCCACAAAGGCCAAACAAACGTCCTAAAAAGGACCGCCACCAAGGCCACACAAATGTCCTAAAGAGGACCGTCACAAAGACACTCTGGCTAAACAGCCCGCCACAAAGGCCAAACAAACGTCCTACAAAGGACCGCCACCAAGGCACACTGACTCAAAAGTCCGCCACTAAGGCCACACTCAAGCCCCCTTTAAGGCTCTCCACCGCTAAAATGGACAAATTCTAACTCCCATAAAACTTTCCATATTTAGCACCTTCCAACTTTGGAAAACTTCTATTTCAGGAAACTTTCTTCCAAAACCCCGCCTCACAGAAACTTTGTACCCCGAACACCACCTCATCTTGTTACTGAGTCGCACAACCAACCACCCCAAGCGACCGAGTAACAAGAGAGATGGGCTGGAATACTCCATTCCCGCTCCAGCCACGGATACAGATGGGACCCGGCTAAACAAGCTCAAGTCGCGGCTTGCTTCTCATACCACTTCTTGAACCTTGCCTTCATCTTTGCCTCAGGCTCCCAAGTCTGCTCCTCAACACCATCACAGTCCCAAAGGACTCTCATCAAAGGAATCTTCTTCTTCCGAAGTTCCTTGATCCTCCTCTCGAGAACCCTCACTGGTCTCGCCTCCAAAGTCATGTTAGGCTGAAGATCCTCAGGAATCTTAGCCAACACCTCCTCTCCCTCACGGAGACACTTCCGCAACATAGACACATGGAAAACCTTATGGAATGCACGCATCACCTCAGGTAACTCCAATCTATATGCCACTGGTCCAATCCGCTCAATCACTCTGAATGGACCCATATACCTCGGACTCAACTTAGTCTCTGACAATGACCTGTTCGGACCCCGCAACATGGCCATCTTGAGGTACACTCTGTCTCCTACCTGAAACTCAAGATCTCTCCTCCTCCTATCTGCATAACTCCTCTGCCTATCCTGAGCCTCCTTCATGTTCAGCTTGAGAACCCGAATCTTCTCTGAGGTCTCCTGAACAAAACTAGCACCAAACATGCTCCTCTCCCCCCACCTGAGTCCAGCATAATGGTGTACGACATGGCCTCCCATACAAAGCCTCATAAGGAGCCATCTTAATACTTGCCTGATAGCTATTGTTGTAAGCAAACTCTACCAGGTTCAGATGATCTGCCCAATGGCCACCCCAATCCAGCACACACATCCTCAGCAAATCCTCCAGCGTCTGGATCGTCCTCTCTGACTGTCCATCAGTCTGGAGATGATAAGCTGTACTCATATGCACCTTAGTGCCCATCTCTGCCTGAAATGCCTTCCAGAACACCGAAGTGAACTTAGAATCCCTATCAGACACAATGCTTGCTGGCACCCCATGCAACCTGACTATCTCCCTCACATACTTCTTAGCCAAGACCGCTGCTCCATCAGTCTTCTTAATGGCCAGAAAATGTGCTGACTTAGTTAACCGATCCACGATGACCCAAATAGCATCAAAGGTCCGTGACACTGGCAATCCTACCACGAAATCCATAGTGATCATATCCCACTTCCACTCAGGAATGGGTAAACTCTTCAGTAACCCGCCAGGAACCTGATGCTCAGCCTTCACTAGCTGACACACCTCGCACCTCGAAACCCAACTAGCCACGTCCTTCTTCATCCCGACCCAATGGTAGTACCTCTTGAGGTCACGGTACATCTTGGTCGCTCCTGGATGAATGGATAACTTGCTCGCATGAGCCTCTCTCAGAATCTCCTGTCTCAACTCCTCATCCTTGGGCACACACACACGACCGTGCACCAAGATAGTA
Source organism: Camelina laxa (assembly GCA_024034495.1). NCBI lineage: Eukaryota > Viridiplantae > Streptophyta > Magnoliopsida > Brassicales > Brassicaceae > Camelina > Camelina laxa. The sequence continues at coordinate 37,989,416 of CM043880.1, forward strand.
CCATTATCTGAGACCTGATACTCTGAACCCACATCCTTAGAGGCATTCACTAGCCCCAAATCCTTCTCCTGAGCCAACCGCACTCTACTCAGAAGATCTGCTCTATCTACTGCTTCCAAACCCAACGGTTCCTGTGAAACAGCACATAAGCTCAAAGCACTGATCTCCCCTACCAGAGACTCCATCTCCTGCTCCTGAGCCGAAGCTACCCTCTTCCGACTCAGAGCATCTGCAACCGTATTAGCCTTACCAGGATGATAGGCTATCTCCAAATCATAATCTGCCACAAGCTCCATCCACCGCCTCTGTCTCAAATTCAACTCAGGCTGAGTGAATATATACTTCAGGCTCTTATGATCTGTGAACACCTGTACCTTTGCACCGTAAAGATAAGATCTCCAAATCTTCAGGGCAAAAACTACAGCACCCATCTCCAAATCATGAGTAGGATAGTTGCCTTCATGCACCCGCAACTGCCGCGAAGCATAAGCAATCACCTTCCCATGCTGCATCAGAACACAACCCAACCCAACTCTAGATGCATCTGTATAAACCACATAGGGTTCTCCCTGCTCAGGCAAAGCCAACACTGGCGCAGTAGTCAACATCTCCTTCAGGCTTGCAAAGCCTTCCTCACACTCTTCTGACTAGACAAAAGGAACATCCTTCCCTGTCAACTTAGTCATAGGACGTGCTCTGCTTGCAAACCCCTGCACAAATCTCCTGTAGTAACCTGCCAATCCAAGGAAACTCCTGATCTCTGTGGCATTCTGCGGTCTAGGCCAATCCCTAATAGCCTGAATCTTCTCTGGATCTACAGAAACCCCCTCTGCGGAAACAATGTGACCCAGAAAGCCAATCTCACGCTGCCAGAAACTACACTTGCTCAACTTGGCAAACAGCTTCTGCTCCCGCAGCTTCTCCATAACTGCCCTCAAATGCACTGCATGCTCCTCAGGACTCTTAGAGTAAACCAGGATATCGTCGATGAAAATGATGACAGATACATCCAGAAACTCCTGAAATACACTGTTCATCAATCTCATAAACGCTGCTGGTGCGTTAGTCAACCCGAAAGGCATCACCACAAACTCATAATGCCCATACCTCGTCCTGAAAGCAGTCTTCCTCACATCTGCCTCATCTATCGGTATCTGATGATAACCCGATGCCAGATCCACCTTGGAGAACCAAGTAGCACCCCTCAACTGATCCAACAACTCGTCAATCCTCGGGAGAGGGTACTTGTTCTTCACAGTGACCCGGTTCAAACCCCTGTAATCAATACACAACCGGAAACTCCCATCCTTTTTCTTGACAAACAACACCGGCGCTCCCCACGGTGACACGCTAGGACGGATGAATCCCTTACTCAATAAATCCTCTAGCTGCTTCTTCAGCTCTGCCATCTCTGCTGGAGCCATCCTGTAAGGAGCCTTGGATAACGGTGTCGTCCCCGGTTCTAGTTCAATGGTAAAAGGATCCGACCGAGATGGTGGTAATCCTTGCAGAGACTGAAACACATCCTCAAACTCCTCCACTACTGGAATACCGCTAACCGTAGACTTCCCCACTGACTCTGGCATAGATATAGTAACCAAATAAGCCTCACGGTCCTTCTCGATCATCTTCCCAGCCTGAATGGCTGAGATCACGAGACTCCCTGAAGTCGGTCTAATACCCTGAAAAAACCAACTTCCCTCCTGGTCGCTCAAACTCCACTCTACCCCGATAGCAATCTAAATGCACCATATGCCGATGCATCCAATCCATCCCGAGAATAACATCGTACAGCTCCACGGGACTGATAAGCAAAACCGCTGGCCATGACTCTCCTGCGATCTGAATATCAATTCCTCTAGCTCGTCCAATAACTCTCAGGAACTTGCCTCCCGCAACTCTAACAACTCCTGTGCGCTCTCCAGGATCCCCGCTGATCCCCGCACACTCTGCACACTCTGGAGTAATGAAGCTATGCGAAGCTCCAGAATCAAACATAACGTGGGACTTAAACCCGCCCACCAACAAGGTCCCTACACAAACCTCATGTGTTGAGAACCTAACACTTTATCACAGGAACATAAAATCTGACCCTACTAAAATTCACAAAGATTAAGTACCATAAATTATACCTGTGATCGCCCGGCACTAGTTCCACCAGTCTCCACTGTCGTGTAAACCCGAGGCCCCTGCTCAATCCGTGCCACCTGCTGACCCCCAGGCTGCACCTGCTGCAACGCTGCCACTGCTGCCGGCTGCAGCTTGGGACAAAAAGGCTTGATGTGCCCTGTCTCCCTACAATGATAACACACCCGAGGTCCTGCCGTCGGAACACTCCTCTTGGGACAACTAGCAACCCTGTGATCCCTGCTCCCACAACCGAAGCAACCCGCACCACTCGGCTTCTGCGTAGCCTCCCACTTCCTCTTGGTTCCCTGAGCATGCCTACCGCCCCTGCTAGAACCACCCTGCTGCTGAGCCTTACTAGGCTGAACTGCTGGAGCTACCACCACTGACTGCCCGGATATCCTCCTCAATCTCTGCTGCAGTCTCAACCAGCTCTGCACGCGTAGCATAACTCCTCCCTCTACAGTGAACTCTCAAGTCATCACGTAGAGCCCTCAAGAACCTCCTGATCTGAGCCTCCTCAGGCTCCATAGCCCGACCTCCATAACAAAGAAGTCGACTGAACTCCAAGTCCAACTCCCGCACTGACCGTGTCCCCTGAGACAACTGAAGGAACTGCACCTCCAACCGATCCAATGCCTCTCTAGGAAAATACTTGCGGTTGAACTCCAAAACGAAGTCAGCCCAAGTCATCTCCCGCTGCACCCTCCTAGCAGCCACAGATCTCCACCACAACTCAGCATCACCACTCAAAAAGTAGACCCTTATGTCCACCCAAAACTCCTCAGGACATCTCAGAGTGTGGAAGTTACGTTCCACTCTCGTCCTCCACGCATCCGCAGCAGTAGGATCTACACCTCCTGAAAACTGCTCAGTACGCAACCGACCCATCTCTGTCAACATGCTGAGATAACGAGCATGGACCCCCGCATCCGCAGCCACTGGCTGCCGCTCCTCCGCCACCACTGGTGGCACTACCTGAGCCTGAGCCGGTACCACTGGTGGTAACCGCTCTAACACCTGTGCTAGCAAAGCCGCAAGGTCAACACGAGGGACTCCACCCGCTGGGACCCCCACACCCGGGACCCTAGCATCACCGGCCACTGGAGCATCAACACCGCCCCCTCCTGCCACACTCACGGAATCCCCCGGAACACCCTGCGACTCGCCAACACCCTCAGCTGTCACACTCTGGTCCTCGGTCTCACTAACCACTGGGACTCTGCCCCTACCACGACCACGTCCGCGTCCACGACCACGTCCGCGTCCACGACCTCGACCAGCCACAGCACCCTCTCTAACCATCTGCACTACCATGAACAGAAGGCTAAGCAAACAATTCCTATTACTACACAGAAACATAAACTCACCGTGGAATCACACGCTCGGCTCGAAGAGGATGTTCTAAGACTCCATGCCACACCCAATTGACTAACTCACATAATCAACCAAGACATGCAATCCCAAAACATTACCACAGAAACCTAGTGAACCCAAACCTAGAACCGTAAGGGCTCTGATACCAAAATGAAACGACCAACCTTTTTTTTAAAATAAATAATAAATATAATATATTAAAAACAACTACAGCTAGTGGTCTCATACCCACTAGCCACCTAACCACAACACATTCAACAGCGGAAATACATAATCAATAACCAATAATAACCAATATTATAGCAAGGCAATATCTCAATACCAAACAACACGAAACATGGAACCAGCAACCTAGCAATGTTTCTAATGACTCAACTCTAGCACCCTAGCAAATGCCAGACAACATCCAATCGAGTCCCTAGAACATCCTCCTCTTCATTGCCTCTGATTCCACGATCACACTTTGCCTTTACCTGCACCACAAACACAAATTGAGATGCATGAGTATTTGATAAACACTCAGTGAGGCAATCCTCCCATCTACTGGGCTATACACACAAGCAATAAGATCTCTACAAGCCACAAACAACAATCAATAAAACAAACCAGGCAATATACAACGCATGCAACATCCATCGCAACTGAACAAGGGGTGTCGACCGACACCAGATGGTGTCGATCGTCACTGACTATCTGGTGTCGACCGACGCCAAACTGGTGTCGACCGACACCCTGCCCGACACTCCCGAAAACCCTAATTTGTGTCGACCGACGCCTCCACATGGCATCGAACGACACTCGCCAAAGTCCCGAGCCGTCCTCGCGTTGGTGTCGACCGACACCCCAACTGGTGTCGACCGACACCGATACCGAGCAGCGATTCCCTCGATCAGAAACTCCGAATCTCGCCTCCAATCTTCTCCAATCCGCTCCTTGCACTCCCAGAAGCCAAAACCAGCCCAGATAGCAACGAAATAGCATAGAGAACTCAAGGAAACAACCACATAAGCACCAAATCACATAGAATCTAGAAATCTTAGCTTAGATAAGCCATGGTCATGCACTCACCTCTTTGCAGGAAGATTCTGACCAACAAGAACGAACTCCCTCACTCCTAGCAAGCTTCTAACACCTTCCCAGCCTTAGATCTCCCAAGAACAGCAAGGAATCTCTCAAACTCTTCCCAAAAGCTCAAGAACACTCTCTCTTTGTGTTTTTCTCAAAAACGGCGAAAACACCAAAATAACACGACCCTAGGTCGTTTTCTACCCCTAAAAACTCGATTTAGGGATTTCCTAAACCAACCACACAAACCGGACAATTAAAATTGAACCGATCAAACCGGCCACAACTGGTGTCGATCGACACTCCCTCTGTGGTGTCGATCGACACCCTCACCAAAATTCCCAGAAAATGGTTTGCGGGTGTTACAATAAAAAATATATTTTGTAATTTTAGCGAATAATCAGAATAAATTTACAATTTTACATATATTGATATCGATATAAACTTGTTTTTAATCTAATTTTAATGATATTATTTTATGATATCCATTAGACTATTTATCACCGAATAGTGTCAAATAAATTTTGATTTGTACAGATAACTATTTTGTTTATATGTTAAATATTATAGTATCATGATAATTCACATCGTATGTCTTAGAGCATAATTATTGAGTTAAACGAGTTATCATATCATACAATATAATATAATAATATGGGCTATATTAATTAATATATATGGTTGACTGAAAAATAAATTATCTAGTCTCAGTATAAATTTATTAGTTCTCTCTCTTCCTCTTTTTTTAAACTACATTTATCCTTATTTTTAGTTCTAATTACAAAAATGTCATTCAACATATTCTAGTGACACTGTTCATAATTTGCTCGATAACACTATACATCCAAGATCGAAGATACTGCTCATAATATGATATAGTAAATATATTTTGTAAATTTTGTTTATAAAGAAGAAGGTTTGCAAAACGATTTATTTTTCCTTGGATAAGTTGTTGGTTATTCTATGCTTCATGGTCAGTGGTCATAGTTAAACAATGTTGAGATAAGCTTGAAGGAAGCTTGAGTTAGAAGTTAGTTCTAGTCTCACAATAATTGGGTCTATTAGAAAGATAAGGATCAAGTATATTAGGAGTTATCTAATATGTGTGATTCCTAGTAGGATTAGGATTAGCAAAGTCTTATATAAGTATGTGTTGAGATGTGGCACAACTTATGAGGTGTTTAAGAGATTGAGAGTTTGAGAGAGACCAAAGTTTTGAATTATTTTATTTGGTATTAATAAAGAGAGTTATTCTTTGTTAATTGTGTTCTTAAACTATCTCTTGATTCCAATATTTAGTATCAGAGCAAGGATCCATTAAAACATGACAGAACTCACCGTAGCTACACCACGGCCTAAAGAAGTAGGGGGAGGATCTCCTTCGATTGTCTGTCCTATGTTAACATCGACCAACTACACCGTGTGGGCGATGAAAATGAGGATAGCCCTTCGAGTACACAAGGTTTGGGATGCCATTGAACCACAGACCGGTAAATTTGTTGATTCACTTGAGAACGATATAGCGATGGCCTTATTGTTTCAGTCGATACCAGAGAGCCTGACACTGCAAGTCGAAGAACTGGATACAACAAAGAAGGTATGGGAAGCAATACGCTCTAGACACGTCGGAGCTGAGAGAGTCCGAGAAGCAAGACTTCAAACTCTTATGGCAGAGTTTGAACGTCTAAAGATGAAAGAAACGGAGAGTATTGATGACTACTCGGGAAAACTAGCTACAATCTCTTCAAAGTCAGCTGCCTTAGGAGTCAATATAGAAGAATCAAAGATTGTTAAGAAGTTTCTTAACACTCTTCCGCGAAAAAAATTTATTCAGATAGTTGCGTCTTTAGAACATGTCTTAGACTTAAATACCATCAGCTTTGAGGATATTGTTGGGCGTCTGAAAGCGTATGAGGAGCGTATCGCTGAGGAAGAAGATAATCAAGAGGATCAAGGTAAACTGATGTTTACTAATAATGAATCACAAACAAGTCAACCTTATCAAGACTACAATGGTGAAACCGGAGGATATAGAGGAAGAGGTCGTGGAGGTAGATCGTTTTATAGAGGACGAGGAAGGGGTCGTTACGGTGGTAGAAACCCCTCACAAATCACATGCTTTCGCTGTGATCAAATCGGGCACTTTGCAGCACAGTGTCCAGATCGTTTACTCAAACTTCAGGAAGCAGAAGAAGTTAATAAGAAAGATACAGAGGAGGCTGATGAGCTACTGTTACACGAAAAAGTCTACTTGAATGAGAAGGAATGCATACCAAGCAAGTTTAAGAAAAGTGAAAGGGGAGACAACATATGGTATCTCGACAATGGTGCGAGCAACCATATGACTGGAAATAAACGATATTTCAACAAGCTTGATAGTTCTGTAACTGGCAAAGTACGTTTTGGAGATGATTCTAGAGTTGATATCAAAGGAAAGGGGACTATAGCGTTTGTTGATCAGAACGGCAAGCCAAGAAAATGACTGATGTATACTACATTCCTGATCTTAAAAGTAATATCATCAGCCTTGGACAGGCTACTGAAGCAGGATTCGACATACGACTAAGAGGAAACTACTTGACCATAAGAGATGATGATGGGAACCTACTTGTGAAAACAGAAAAATCTAGAAATCGTTTGTACAAGGTTCAGATGGGGTTACAAGACAATACTTGTCTATGTTTTGCAGAGATAAGTGAGCTAACTAAGTGGCATGCGAGGCTTGGACATATCAATTATGCGACTTTGACGTGAATGCTTGGAAAAGAATTAGTTCTAGGAGCTCCAAAAATCTCCCATGTGAAAGAAATCTGCAGTTCGTGTCTGTTAGGTAAACAGACAAGGCGTGTTTTTCCTCAATCAACCATGTTTCGTGCTAAGAAAAGACTTGAGCTCTTACACGGAGACTTGTTTGGACCTATCACACCGAGTACACCTGCAGGGAATAGATACGTATTTGTGATCATAGATGACTTTTCTCGTTATATGTGGACAATGCTGTTAAAAGAGAAAGGAGAAGCTTTTAGCAAGTTTCAGAAGTTTAAAACTATGGTGGAGAAGGAAGTTTCTGAGAAAATACAGACTTTTAGAACAGATAGAGGTGGAGAGTTTGTATCTAATGAGTTCAACAACTTCTGTGAACATGCAGGCATAAGAAGACACTTGACCGCACCATACACCCCACAACAGAATGGAGTAGTAGAGAGACGCAACAGGACACTGATGGAAATGACTAGAAGCATTCTAAAACATATGAACATGCCTAACTATCTCTGGGGAGAGGCTCTAAGGCATTCAACCTATTTATTGAACAGAGTGGTAACTCGGTCTTTGAAGGATATGACTCCTTATGAGCTGTTTCGTGAAAAAAGGCCTACAATTGAGCACATTAGAATCTTCGGTTGTGTTTGTTATGCTAAGGTGGAGTCACCAAATCTTAAGAAACTAGATGATAGAACGAGGGTGCTTGTTCATCTAGGAACTAAACCTGGTTCTAAAGCTTACCGCTTGTTAGAACCACAGTCGAGACGAATCATAGTGAGCCGTGATGTTGTGTTCAATGAAGCTAAAGGGTGGAACTGGTCTGCAAGTAATTCGGTGAAGGATGGTAGCAATGATTTCTCTATTAGTATCAGTGACTTTGGAAATCATGATCTTCTAGATAATGAGGATCGAGCTCCGCAAACATCAGGACAGGGTGATAATAGTGATGAAGGTTTGAATGATGCAGAGAGCGATGACAAACTGGAAGATGGAGATAATGCTACGCATACAGGGGAAACAGACCAGAAACCGAGAATAACTACAGTGTCAGCAACTTTTCCTACTGATACGACAGAAACAGAGCTACGAAGATCAACGAGAATAAGTACTAAGCCAAAGTACTTAAATGATTACATTCTCCTTGCAGAAGAAGAAGGTGAATTTTTGCTTCTCTGTCTTAATAATGAACCTCGATGTTTTGATGAAGCAAAATTGTCCAAAGATTGGATACGGGCGTGTGAAGAAGAAGTATGCTCGATTGAGAAGCTTAAGACTTGGGAGCTTGTTGATTTACCTATAGGAGCTAAACCAATTGGCCTGAAGTGGGTGTTTAAGCTAAAAAGGAATTCTGATGGAATTATAAACAAATATAAAGCTCGATTAGTCGGAAAAGGGTATGTACAGAAGTATGGAATTAACTTTGAAGAAGTCTTTGCTCTGGTTGCCAGGATTGAAACTATACGTTTGTTGATTGATCTTGCGGCTTCACACGGGTGGGAGATTCATCATCTTGATGTTAAAACAGCCTTCCTTCATGGGGAACTTAAGGAGACTGTTTATGTTTCTCAGCCAGAGGGTTTTGAGATCAGAGGAAAAGAAGGCAAAGTTTACAAACTTCATAAAGCCTTGTATGGCTTAAAACAGACACCAAGAGCTTGGAACAACAAGCTCAATCATATTTTGCAGGAACTGAAGTTTATAAAGTGCTCTAAAGAACCTTCTGTCTATCGTAAGTACATCGGGAGTGATTTGCTGATCATAGGTGTGTATGTTGATGATTTGTTTATTACAGGGTCAAGTTTGGCTGTGATTAACAAATTTAAGGAGGAGATGAGTTCTAAATTTGAGATGAGTGACCTTGGACTGTTAACATACTATCTTGGGATGCAAGTGAATCAACATCAAGATGGAGTTACATTATGTCAAGCTAGATATGCGAACCGAATTATGGAGGAGACAGGAATGTCTAAGTGTAACTCGGTTCTTATACCAATGGAGCCTGAGTTAAAGATGTCAAAAGCTTTAAAGGAGAAAGAGATCAATGCAACAACATATCGCAAGAATGTTGGATGTCTACGGTATCTGCTACACACACGGCCAGACTTGTCTTACTGTGTAGGAATACTCAGTAGGTATATGCAAAGTCCAAGGGAGTCACATGGGGTTGCAATGAAACAATGTCTTCGATATCTGAGAGGAACTACGAGTCTTGGACTGTCCTATGGAAGAAAGAAGATGCCACGGCTGATTGGTTACAGTGACAGTAGCCATAACGTTGATGAAGACGATGGACGTAGTACATCAGGACACATTTTCTATCTTGGGGATAGTCCTATTACTTGGTGTTCTATGAAACAAGATGTGGTGACTCTTTCTTCTTGTGAAGCGGAATTCATGGCTGGAACAGAGGCGGCAAAGCAAGCTGTGTGGTTGTAGGATTTAATGGTAGAAATTACTGGAGCAGAGGAAGAAAAGGTTATTATCAGAATTGACAACCAATCGGCGATTGCTCTCACAAAAAATCCAGTTTTCCACGGGAAGAGTAAGCACATACATAGACGTTACCATTTCATACGAGAACAAGTAGAGAGTGGACAAATTGAGGTCGAGCATATACCAGGGACAGAGCAAAGAGCGGATATACTAACCAAAGCCTTAGACAAAAACTAGTTCAGAATGATGAGAGATCTCTTGGGGGTTCAAGACTTGACAAAGCAGAGTTTCAAGCTTAAGGAGGAGACTGTTGGGATAAGCTTGAAAGAAGCTTGAGTTAGAAGTTAGTTCTAGTCCTACAATAATTGGGTCTATTAGAAAGATAAGGATCAAGTATATTAGGAGTTATCTAATATGTGTGATTCCTAGTAGGATTAGGATTAGCAAAGTCTTATATAAGTATGTGTTGAGATGTGGTACAACTTATGAGGTGTTTAAGAGATTGAGAGTTTGAGAAAGACCAAAGTTTTGAGTTATTTTCTTTGGTATTAATAAAGAGAGTTATTCTTTGTTAATTGTGTTCTTAAACTATCTCTTGATTCCAATAAACAAAGCCCGAAAGCTTATAATCTGATCAATAATTTGATTAGAACAGCACATACATACCGATATTGTTATTTGTTTCTTCTTTTGTAAATTTAAAAAAAAACAACTAATCTCATTGGGTTTTTTGCAATCTTATTGCAGAAAGAGCATTGACGAACCATTTTTTTGGTCATGCGGGAAGGTAATTTCTGAAATTTGGCCAGCCACCATTTTATAGATCTTGTCAGGCCCGGTCATGCATCAAATTTAAAAAAAAAACATTTGAGGCCTCAGATTTTCGATATCCATTTTGTAAGGATATTTATTTTTGAAAACTTAATAAATTTAAACAAGTAGGTCCAGGGGTGAGAATTCCCATGGAGATGGTAAGCGCCCTTTTGAGGGCAAGGCTGGTCGGAGCTCGCAGTCCAGGACTGATATAGCTGTTGGGAAGCCCGTGTCTAAGCAGCGAAGGTTTCAACCTCATGAGCAGCATAAGGATTCTAAACCTTCTCGGGAGGTTTCTGTGACTACAGCTCCGCTTCCGGTGATGTCTGAAGATGGGGATATCCCACTGGTGGCACGGGTTGTAGAGGGGGTGACTGCGCCTGCCCCGTTGGCACGCAGGGCTTTGTTTCAGGAGGGTGTGATTGCTGATCCGGTTGCAACTGCAGTAGATGCTTCTGTGCATGCGGTCTTGACCCATTCAGTGGAGGAGATACCTCTTCCAGCACCAAATGCGGTTTATGTCGCACCTGCTAACACTATGGTGACGATGGGGGAGGATGTTTCTGTTGGGGAAGGAGCTGTTACTGGCGGTGATGAGAGCTCTTTACTGGCGGTAGAGGAACTTGCGATGGTGCATATAGAGGATAAGGAGGACAATTCCTCGGAGGTTCTTACTGGAGGTTCGCAGTCTGTTGTCTCCCTGAGGTTGCTGTGGGAGAAGCTGAGTATGATGTTAGTGAAACAAGATTATTTGTGTGGTATGTGGAATGATGAATGTATGCAATGGTGAGATATGAATGAATGGATGGTAAGGTGTTTCAATTCCCCTTATGCAGTTGCAGTAAAAGAGGTGTCAATCCTAAATGAGTGTTTGTGAACAATTAAGATATGTATATGAGACTAAGTTAAGCCAAATGTAAGGATGTTTGTCACTAACAATCCTAAGATGAAAATGTAAAGTGCAGAAAGTAAAACTACAAGAACTAAGAACTCAATGCAAATGGAACAGAATGATTGCAACAGTAATGAAGCTAGAACAAAAATAGAAACTACTATAATGCAAGAAATGAACTAATGCAAGACAAGTAATGAACAGAAAACTAAATGAATGCAACAGAAATGAAACAGGAATGAAACAGGACAATCACAAATCATAAACACAAGTTCTGGGGAAGAACTCGAGCAAGCACTCGACCGAGTGTAGGTCGAGTACAGGGTCGAGCTGGACTAAACGTGAAAACAGAGCAACACAATAAAAACAGAGCAATGCAAAAACGAATCAAACAACAAGCAAGCAACAGGATTAAGCCTAAGATATTGATAAACAAAGAAGGTCCTGAGGAGGGATTCATGGGCTGAACTAATCATTGTGGTTATTTAAATTGGTCAACAAACCTCAAACAAACTTTGAGCTAATCTCTAGACATACTATTCTAAGACATGTTTAATCCACTCTCATGGAAAGAAACAATCAAACCTATGCATTTCTAGACTTGTTCTCACATAGTAAAGAATCTACACAAGCAGGCATTAAGCAATACATCTCATACCAAACAAGACCTCTAATCTCTTAGCAAGCCTAATGGTAAGCTCTTGATCTAGCCTTATCTATGCTTCTTAAACATTGGTGTGATGTTAAGATGCTTCAAATCAAACCCTACCTTCTCAGATATAGGATCAGCATTAAGAACATCAAGCCTAGAAGAGATCTACAACAATCAAGCTTGACTAAATCAAACAAACCACAAGATCAACCCAGCCTAACCCATCCTCAAGATCCTAAGTAAACTACTCACAAGAACACATGGTGAACAAAGTCAAAAACCCAGAAGATAATGAAACTTGCATCACTAGAAAGATAAAACAGAGATCTACAATATTGAAAGAGAAATGAAACTCGAATTCTTAATATTCTGAAAGTTATGAAACCAACAAAATACAAGAATCTAGTCTTTATCTCTTAAAACAAGTACAAGATCTAAGAAAAATAAAAATGCAAAAAGAATAATTCCCAAAAGGGTAAATATTAGGTCTAGAGAATATCTAAAAGGTGGTTTTTTTTGGTGGCTGCAGGTACAAGGCTTTATATAGGAGAGGGAGTGGAAGCCCTAAAAATACTAAAAGACAAAATAGTCAACGGCTCAGTCAACTCGACCTGTGCTTGGTCGAGTGGCAAGTCGAGCTGGCTTCTCTCGTGCGTTCTCCACTCGGTCGAGTCCTCCTCAGTACACGGTCGAGTGTCTGGTCGAGTGTGCGGTCGAGTTGGACTCCGGACCTTGTTGTTTCAGCCTTAACTCTCTTGCTTTCCTTCCATGGTTGCTTCACTTCTCCTCAGCATTGCATCCATGCTCCTTAAGCTCCAAAATTACCTGTTTATGCATGAAAAGATGCAAATGCAATGCAACTAAACTCTAATGCATGATTGGTCCTAAAGCTATGCAATAATGGTCAAAATGGATAGCAAAAGATACAAAAGATGTAAACTAAGGGAAAACAAGGTAAAATATATGAACGTCAACACCCCTAAACTTAGTCTTTGCTTGCCCTCAAGCAAATAAGCAAGACATAAGAAGGGAAGTGAGGTTTGAAAGTGGGATCTCAGCTCCTAAAGCTTGCAAATAGACCATCTAGAATCAATGTACAAGTTACTAGTACTATGATGCAAGTTGAATGAGCTGTACTTAAAGACTTAAGACAAGCATATCACAACCTTTACTGATTTGAGCCTTAGATGTCCACATGCATTCAAATCAACCATTTCCTTTAACATTCATTAATCAAGAACATGAATCAATTCTATGCAATGCTTAAACTCATTTGGCTTGGAAATAAAGGTTTTGAGACAATGATGGTCTCTTTTTAGAGTAGGGCTTATCAATATCAAGGTTCTCTCATGAAAATGGATTGAGCTTTAGAAGAATGCTAAAGGTAAGAACACTTAGACACATACAAGAACAAAACCTTGTCTACCCAAAGGTACCCAAAGTGTTTATCCTAGCAATCTAAACACCAAATGATCCTAGTGCTACCCTTTAACTTCTTTTTTTCTCTTTCACCCTTTTCTCTTTTGGTTTTCAAGTCTTAGGAGATGTTTCTTATTTGATATTTCTAGTGGGATGGGGGATTCTTATTTATTTGCTATGGTTCTCTTTTCTTCTTATTCTCAAGACATTCAAGCTTTTTGCTAGACTTTTCTTTTCTTTTTCTTTCTTTAACTACAACCAACTTCAATGATTTTTCACTAGACTTTGCTTAAACATAATCTCCTCTTAAAGACTCTACCCTTTTTTTCTTTCTCTTTTCTTTCTTTTTCTTTTCATAACAGCCAAGTCCCAAACCCAACAAGTGAACCACCTAGTCCTATCTAGTTTGAAAAATGCAAACTAGAACTACACAAGGTCTTACTCTTGTCAGTTCAAACTTAACACTTTTTACCAAGCTCAATCCCAAAAATAGGCCTCACACACTCAAGAATAAACATGGCTTGAAAGAAGGGTTGGTTAAGGGGTTGGGAAACTGATTCTTAATGAGGAAATCAGCTACTTGGATCAACAAGAGTGGTAAAAAGGAGAAAGATGATCCAAGTATGCATTTGGTATCCATGAGTTTAAAGCAATGCACACATTGATAATTGAAAGTCAATATTAGGTTCTTATAAATAGGAAATGGTTTCAAATCTCAACATGCTTCAATTTAGACCAAATGCAATGCAGGAATTCAAGACTTGGTTCAATCTTATGCTTCTAACTACTCAACTAGCATCAAAGTATTATTAACTTGGGCATTGATCCTAGTCTAGTGAATGAACAAGCTAACAAGGCAAAACTCATCATAGATCCCTAATACAAATATTATACAATCCTACATGAAACATGCTAAACAAGATCCTAATATGCAATGCAAACTACATGAACACTCTTTTTTTATAAAGATTTTTTCAAAAAAATTCAAATTTTTATGGTTTTTCTATGCCTTAGATGCTTATGCAAGTACTATCATGTTGATGCTAAGAATTTGAAATAAGATCACAAACACAATGTCAAATGCTATCTCAAACCCTCTCCCAAACTTAAATCACACAGTCCCCTGTGTGAATGAAATTTGATTGAGGATTCAAGACTAAAAAAAACTAAACAAAATATGAAATGCAATGATATTTACAATTGAAGGTGATAGTGGTACCTTAAGGATTAGAGAAGAAGTTGTCCACATCCTCTTGCATGCTGTCAAATGTGTATTTGGGGTCTTGTTGGTGACTTGGAGATGGAGATTGGGGCAGCTTGACGACGGCAATCGACCGTGACTCGGTCGAGTGTGTGTCCGAGTGGGGGGGGTCAAGCTGGACCGCGTGTGTCAAAATTCTGAGCCTGCTGCTGGTCGAACTGCTGGTAGAGAGCTGGATCCATGAAGTATTGAGGTGGGATGGGAGGGTAACTTGGATAGCCTGGATAAGCAGCTGGAGGTGGGAAGCTATATGGTGATATGGGCTGGAACTCGGTCGAGTACGTCGGGAGTGCTCGGTCGAGTGGGTGCTCGAGTGACCCGGTCAAGTGCCTCGAAAGCTGCTGTTCTCGGGTACTTGAGCTCCTCTTCCTCTGATTTGGCTCATACATTGAAGCTCTAGCTGGTTCCAAAGGGTTTGCAACTCTTGAAAGTGCTCTAGTTGAGCTACTTCTCCTCAAAGGGCTTGATGGTGAAGGTAAAGAATTCCCACTCTTCAAGTCAGCAACCTCCTTCTTTAAGCCCTTGATAGACTTAGCCATGTTGGTCATCTTCTTCTTCAGCTTATCAAACCTCTTCCCATGCCACTTGTTCCACTTTTGCAAAAGTGTCAACCTCTTGCTATTCTCCCTCACTCCTCTACTATCGCTTGGGTTGGGCTAATAATCCTCAAATTAAAATTGTTCCTCCCCATCAGCCACTTGTGCATTCCCAACTTCCTCAACTCTAGGTTGAACTACTCCAACAAACAAGTGCTCCTCAGCTGGCCAAAAGTCAATGTTGGCCCCTTCTTGAATGGTGGTAAGCTCTTGGTTAGGCAAGATTAGTTTCCTTTTCCCAAGTGTTGGAAGATCAAAATTGAAGATGTGATTTCCTTGATGCATCTCCTTGGCTAGGATGAGAGTATAGGTGAGGTAGCTTGAGTCAATCCATCTTGGTGAGACCCTCTCTCCTCTAAGTGGAACCTTTGCAGCTTGTAGAATTGGAGTAATGATGCCTCCAATGGTAAGTGATCCTCTTGATCCTTTGTTTTCCAACTTTCCTACCCAACTTCTCAAGTAAACCATGTGGTCAATGAGAACCACTGCAAGATCAGTCTCTACAGTGCTCCCAAGGATGATGGTTCCATCTCTTGCCTTGAGGATGATCCCATTGAGAGCCATGTCAATCATCTTAAGCTCTCCCTCATTGATATTCCCAGTTTCCTTCCTTGCAAAGAAGGTGTTTGCAAGAGCTTTGTGGAAGTACCTTAGGACTGGGCTCCTTATCCTTGAGCTCTTGGAATTGGAGGATGAGTAGAGTTTGTTGTCCCCAATGGTTTCCCAAACTGAATAGAGCTCCTCTCTTGGTATCATCAAGCTCCTATTGCTCCCAACTTCAAAACCAAACACATTGGCTATCTTTTTCATTGAAAACTCATGCCTCTTCCCCTTGATTGTGAAGGAAATGTGACCAGCTCCAACCTCAGGATCTTTCCTTGCATATGTTTGCAGCTTGACAGTGGCTAGAAACTCACAACTTTCCTCCTTGTAGCCCTCCATGCAAAGCCCCAGGAACTTGGTTAAGTTACTTTTCTCAAAAAGAAACTCCACATCTTCATCAATGGCAAGCTTCTCCATGGTTTCCTTGTGAGGATATCTAGTCCCCAAGAACTCCATTCTCATAAAAGCATCATAAAGCTCCCTTTATGACAACCCAGAAGATTCTGCTTCCCCATCATCCATTACCTCTTCTTCTTCACTTTCCTCCTCATTCTCATTTTCACTCTCCTCTTGCTCAACCTCAACTGTTGGCCTCTTCCCTTTGGCCTTGTGTCTCCTTATGAACTCGTTGAGAGTTGGCTCCCTTTCCTCCTCACTTTCAGTCCTCTCAGGATCTTCCTCAACTGACTCTCTCCTTGGACACGACATCTGGCTCGACCGGCTGCTCGAACCACCACTCGGTCGAGTGCATGATCGAGTGGGGCGTCGAGTTGATTTTCCAGCTTCTCCTCTTGATTCAAGGCCAGCATCACGACGTTCCATGGAGATTGCAGCGGTTTGTTGAGACTTCCTGGTGATCTTTGAAGACATTTTCAAAAAGAACTGAAAGGAATAGACTTAAAGCTCAAAGTTAATAGGTTAGTGACCCAAAAACTTGAAAGAACAATGCTTGAGCAAAAGATGAACTTGGGAGAGACTTTAAAACTTGAATTTAGTTGTTTTGAGCAAATGAGAGAGTGTGAGAGGTGTAATCTTATGCAAGTTCAATTTAAAGAAGCTAAGGGGACAAGGAGACAAGGGTGGAGCGTCCATACCATTCAAATTTGAAATGGGAATCTTTGACCTGCTTTTTGCTGCCACTCGACCCCACAATCGGCTGTACACGGTCGAGCTCCATTGACCAAAGTTTGAAAATTCAAAATTTTCTTCTTGTTCTTCCCTCCACTCGATCGTTCTAGCGATTTGAAGATCAAATGGGCCTTAGTTCCTTTCCAACTCGGGCGAGTACCTCTCGTGGGCTGGTCGAGTGGGCTTGCGAGTCTCCTTCTCCAAGTCCAAATCTCTCCTTACCCAACTACATTCTCACTAAAAGGCCTGTCCAACACAAACATAAAAGAAAACACATCAAAACTACTAAGAAATTAACCATATTTACAAATGATACCTTAGGGAGTTCCTCCCTAGTGAGCTTGTTTAGAGTCACTAAGCTTGACTTCTTATAGCTCTTCAAACTTGATTTGGAGACCAAGGAGGTGATGAAATTCCCCCTGGTTCTACTTGATGACCTTGGTGTTCCTTCTTGATCACTACTTTCTTGACACTTGAACCATGTTTCTTCTTAAACTTGAGTCTTGGTCTTGCCTTCTTCAAAGGCTTCTTGTTGAGCTGAGCTTGAAGATCCTTCACTAAACCAGCTAACACTTGAACTGAAACCTTTAGCTCTTGGACAGTCTTGGCTTGGGCTGAACCTTTAATCCTAGGGTCCTCTCCATCCTCAAAAACTTCATAACTATCTTTTTCCTCTAACACAAAGTGCTGACCTTCAATAGTAGGTTGATGTGTTGAATTCTTGATGTCAAACTTCATAGTGAAGTCTTAAGCAAGGTGGAGCTTGATGGTTCCCATCTTAACATCAATTACAGCCCCAGCTGTGGCTAAATATGGTCTTCCCAAGATGTGAGGATCTTCTGGCTCTTGGTCCATGTTCATGATCACAAAGTCAGTTTGGATTCTAGCCTTCCCTATCTTTACTGTGAAATCTTCAATCACTCCAAGCACATCCCTCTTGGATCCATCTGCTAGCCCAATATAGAGATTGCAAGGCTTAAAATATTCATATCCCAACTTCTGAGCCACTGAGTATGGCATTAAGCTCACTGAAACTCCTAAATCACATAGGCACTTGTTGAAGTGCATGTAGCTGATGGAGCAAGGTAGGTTGAATGAGCCTGGATCCTTAAGCTTGGTTGGGGTAACAGCTTTCTCAAAATCTTTCAAATCTTTCATGTCTTGCTCTTGAGCCTTCTGCTTGGATAATTCAAGAAGCATGTCCTTGAGTGCAGGATGGTGAGCATATTTTTCCAAAGGAGGTCCTCTATCTTCCTCCTTCTCCTCAATGACAACCTCTTGTTGAATGGCCATTACTTTCTCTTGTTGCAAAGCCATCATTTCCTTTCTCTCAATGATTTCCCTTAGTTCCTTCAGCTCTGTGCCTTGAAACGTCCTGGGAATGGTAGAGGTGGTTTGTAAGAAGGAGGAATGTACTTAGCAGGCTTAACAGCTTCTGTGTCCTCGGCTCGATCGACCACTCGATCAGGCACTCGGTCGAGTGCTGGTTCGAGCACCTGGTCGAGTGCACTACCGGAGTCAATCTGCTTTGCACAAACTTCACTCTTAACTTCAGGAAATGACCAATCCTCCCCACCTTGAACCTCACTGTCCTCAGAGACAGCATCTTCATAGAGATTAAGAGCTTTAACTGTAAATTCCCTTGGGTTTGGAATAGCTTCTTCAAGAAGTTGGTTTGGCTTAGGAGCTGAAGTAGAACCAATGGAGCTCTCCATGTACTTGACCTTGGAGTTTAGGTCATTAGAATAGGAATTCAACGTTTGGTGCAGCTCATCAAACTACTTTGCGACCTCATTCTGCCCATCTGCTTGTCCAATCAACAGTTGTTGCATCATGGCTCTTAACTCTTGTTCTTGGGCTTGTGAGGTCTGAAACACTAGAGGGTGACACCATTGAGACTGGAATCCTGGTTGATGTTGCCATGGTACAGAATGGAACATACTGCTGTGAAACATGATGACGGACTCGGACAAGCACTCGGTCGAGCACTGGCTCGAGTGGAAGGTCGAGTCGACTGAGATGTAAAGTCTATTTGAATCCGGCTTCTGACTCGATCAGGTGCTCGAGCACACACTCGGTCAAGTGGTGGTCGAGTTGATGGTCGAGCTGGTACCTGAAACTCAATCACAGACAAGCAGAAGAAGAAACAAGATCAGTAGTGAACAAGTGGATAAACGAACTTAATCTTAGACTTTTATTGATCCTAATTGTCACAAACACACACTCAAATGGGCAACGGCGCCAAATGGAAACAAGATTATTTGTGTGGTATGTGGAATGATGAATGTATGCAATGGTGAGATATGAATGAATGGATGGTAAGGTGTTTCAATTCCCCTTATGCAGTTGCAGTAAAAGAGGTGTCAATCCTAAATGAGTGTTTGTGAACAATTAACATATGTATATGAGACTAAGTTAAGCCAAATGTAAGGATGTTTTTCACTAACAATCCTAAGATGAAAATGTAAAGTGCAGAAAGTAAAACTACAAGAACTAAGAACTCAATGCAAATGGAACAGAATGATTGCAACAGTAATGAAGCTAGAACAAAAATAGAAACTACTATAATGCAAGAAATGAACTAATGCAAGACAAGTAATGAACAGAAAACTAAATGAATGCAACAGAAATGAAACAGGAATGAAACAGGACAATCACAAATCATAAACACAAGTTCTGGGGAAGAACTCGAGCAAGCACTCGACCGAGTGTAGGTCGAGTACAGGGTCGAGCTGGACTAAACGTGAAGACAGAGCAACACAATAAAAACAGAGCAATGCAAAAACGAATCAAACAACAAGCAAGCAACAGGATTAAGCCTAAGATATCAATAAACAAAGAAGGTCCTGAGGAGGGATTCATGGGCTGAACTAATCATTGTGGTTATTTAAATTGGTCAACAAACCTCAAACAAACTTTGAGCTAATCTCTAGACATACTATTCTAAGACATGTTTAATCCACTCTCATGGAAAGAAACAATCAAACCTATGCATTTCTAGACTTGTTCTCACATAGTAAAGAATCTACACAAGCAGGCATTAAGCAATACATCTCATACCAAACAAGACCTCTAATCTCTTAGCAAGCCTAATGGTAAGCTCTTGATCTAGCCTTATCTATGCTTCTTAAACATTGGTGTGATGTTAAGATGCTTGAAATCAAACCCTACCTTCTCAGATATAGGATCAGCATTAAGAACATCTAGCCTAGAAGAGATCTACAACAATCAAGCTTGACCAAATCAAACAAACCACAAGAACAACCCAGCCTAACCCATCCTCAAGATCCTAAGTAAACTACTCACAAGAACACATGGTGAACAAAGTCAAAAACCCAGAAGATAATGAAACTTGCATCATTAGAAAGATAAAACAGAGATCTACAATATTGAAAGAGAAATGAAACTCGAATTCTTAATATTCTGAAAGTTATGAAACCAACAAAATACAAGAATCTAGTCTTTTTCTCTTAAAACAAGTACAAGATCTAAGAAAAATAAAAATGCAAAAAGAATAATTCCCAAAAGGGTAAATACTAGGTCTAGAGAATATCTAAAAGCTGGCTTTTTTTGGTGGCTGCATGTACAAGGCTTTATATAGGAGAGGGAGTGGAAGCCCTAAAAATACTAAAAGACAAAATAGTCAACGGCTCGGTCAACTCGACCTGTGCTTGGTCGAGTGGCAGGTCGAGCTGGCTTCTCTCGTGCGTTCTCCACTCGGTCGAGTCCTCCTCAGTACACGGTCGAGTGTCTGGTCGAGTGTGCGGTCGAGTTGGACTCCGGACCTTGTTGTTTCAGCCTTAACTCTCTTGCTTTCCTTCCATGGTTGCTTCACTTCTCCTCAGCATTGCATCCATGCTCCTTAAGCTCCAAATTCACCTGTTTATGCATGAAAAGATGCAAATGCAATGCAACTAAACTCTAATGCATGATTGGTCCTAAAGCTATGCAATAATGGTCAAAATGGATAGCAAAAGATGCAAAAGATGTAAACTAAGGGAAAACAAGGTAAAATATATGAACGTCAACACCCCTAAACTTAGTCTTTGCTTGCCCTCAAGCAAATAAGCAAGACATAAGAAGGTAAGTGAGGTTTGAAAGTGGGATCTCAGCTCCTAATGCTAGCAAATAGACCATCCAGAATCAATGTCCAAGTTACTAGTACTATGATGCAAGTTGAATGAGCTGTACTTAAAGACTTAAGACAAGCATATCACAACCTTTACTGATTTGAGCCTTAGATGTCCACATGCATTAAAATCAACCATTTCCTTTAACATGCATTAATCAAGAACATGAATCAATTCTATGCAATGCTTAAACTCATTTGGCTTGGAAATAAAGGTTTTGAGACAATGATAGTCTCTTTTTAGAGTAGGGCTTATCAATATCAAGGTTCTCTCATGAAAATGGATTGAGCTTTAGAAGAATGCTAAAGGTAAGAACACTTAGACACATACAAGAACAAAACCTTGTCTACCCAAAGGTACCCAAAGTGTTTATCCTAGCAATCTAAACACCAAATGATCCTAGTGCTACCCTTTAACTTCTTCTTTTCTCTTTCACCCTTTTCTCTTTTGGTTTTCAAGTCTTAGGAGATGTTTCTTATTTGATCTTTCTAGTGGGATGGGGGATTCTTATTTATTTGCTATGGTTCTCTTTTCTTCTTATTCTCAAGACATTCAAGCTTTTTGCTAGACTTTTCTTTTCTTTTCCTTTCTTTAACTACAACCAACTTCAATGATTTTTCACTAGACTTTGCTTAAACATAATCTCCTCTTAAAGACTCTACCCTTTTTTTCTTTCTCTTTTCTTTCTTTTTCTTTTCATAACAGCCAAGTCCCAAACCCAACAAGTGAACCACCTAGTCCTATCTAGTTTGAAAAATGCAAACTAGAACTACACAAGGTCTTACTCTTGTCAGTTCAAACCTAACACTTTTTACCAAGCTCAATCCCAAAAATAGGCCTCACACACTCAAGAATAAACATGGCTTGAAAGAAGGGTTGGTTAAGGGGTAGGGAAACTGATTCTTAATGAGGAAATCAGCTACTTGGATCAACAAGAGTGGTAAAAAGGAGAAAGATGATCCAAGTATGCATTTGGTATCCATGAGTTTAAAGCAATGCACACATTGATAATTGAAAGTCAATATTAGGTTCTTATAAATAGGAAATGGTTTCAAATCTCAACATGCTTCAATTTAGACCAAATGCAATGCAGGAATTCAAGGCTTGGTTCAATCTTATGCTTCTAACTACTCAACTAGCATCAAAGTATTATTAACTTGCGCATTGATCCTAGTCTAGTGAATGAACAAGCTAACAAGGCAAAACTCATCATAGATCCCTAATACAAATATTATACAATCCTACATGAAACATGCTAAACAAGATCCTAATATGCAATGCAAACTACATGAACACTCTTTTTTTATAAAGATTTTTTCAAAAATTTTCAAATTTTTATGGTTTTTCTATGCCTTAGATGCTTATGCAAGTACTATCATGGTGATGCTAAGAATTTGAAATAAGATCACAAACACAATGTCAAATGCTATCTCAAACCCTCTCCCAAACTTAAATCACACAGTCCCCTGTGTGAAAGAAATTTGATTGAGGATTCAAGACTAAAAAAAAACTAAACAAAATATGAAATGCAATGATATTTACAATTGAAGGTGATAGTGGTACCTTAAGGATTGGAGAAGAAGTTGTCCACATCCTCTTGCATGCTGTCAAATGTGTATTTGGGGTCTTGTTGGTGACTTGAAGATGGAGATTGGGGCAGCTCGACGACGGCAATCGACCGTGACTCGGTCGAGTGTGTGTCCGAGTGGGGGGGTCGAGCTGGACCGCGTATGTCAAAATTCTGAGCCTGCTGCTGGTCGAACTGCTGGTAGAGAGCTGGATCCATGAAGTATTGAGGTGGGATGGGAGGGTAACTTGGATAGCCTGGATAAGCAGCTGGAGGTGGGTAGCCATATGGTGATCTGGGCTGGAACTCGGTCGAGTACGTCGGGAGTGCTCGGTCGAGTGGGTGCTCGAGTGACCCGGTCGAGTGCCTCGAAAGCTGCTGTTCTCGGGTACTTGAGCTCCTCTTCCTCTGATTTGGCTCATACATTGAAGCTCTAGCTGGTTCCAAAGGGTTTGCAACTCTTGAAAGTGCTCTAGTTGAGCTACTTCTCCTCAAAGGGCTTGATGGTGAAGGTGAAGAATTCCCACTCTTCAAGTCAGCAACCTCCTTCTTTAAGCCCTTGATAGACTTAGTCATGTTGGTCATCTTCTTCTTCAGCTTATCAAACCTCTTCCCATGCCACTTGTTCCACTTTTGCAAAAGTGTCAACCTCTTGCTATTCACCCTCACTCCTCTACTATCCCTTGGGTTGGGCTCATAATCCTCAAATTAAAATTGTTCCTCCCCATCAGCCACTTGTGCATTCCCAACTTCCTCAACTCTAGGTTGAACTACTCCATCAAACAAGTGCTCCTCAGCTGGCCAAAAGTCAATGTTGGCCCCTTCTTGAATGGTGGTAAGCTCTTGGTTAGGCAAGATTAGTTGCTTTTTCCCAAGTGTTGGAAGATCAAAATTGAAGATGTGATTTCCTTGATGCATCTCCTTGGCTAGGATGAGAGTATAGGTGAGGTAGCTTGAGTCAATCCATCTTGGTGAGACCCTCTCTCCTCTAAGTGGAACCTTTGCAGCTTGTAGAATTGGAGTAATGATGCCTCCAATGGTAAGTGATCTTCTTGATCCTTTGTTTTCCAACTTTCCTACTCAACTTCTCAAGTAAACCATGTGGTCAATGAGAACCACTGCAAGATCAGTCTCTACAGTGCTCCCAAGGATGATGGTTCCATCTCTTGCCTTGAGGATGATCCCATTGAGAACCATGTCAATCATCTTAAGCTCTCCCTCATTGATATTCCCAGTTTCCTTCCTTGCAAAGAAGGTGTTTGCAAGAGCTTTGTGGAAGTACCTTAGGACTGGGCTCCTTATCCTTGAGCTCTTGGAATTGGAGGATGAGTAGAGTTTGTTGTCCCCAATGGTTTCCCAAACTGAATAGAGCTCCTCTCTTGGTATCATCAAGCTCCTATTGCTCCCAACTTCAAAACCAAACACATTGGCTATCTTTTTCATTGAAAACTCATGCCTCTTTCCCTTGATTGTGAAGGAAATGTGACCAGCTCCAACCTCAGGATCTTTCCTTGCATATGTTTGCAGCTTGACAGTGGCTAGAAACTCACAACTTTCCTCCTTGTAGCCCTCCATGCAAAGCCCCAGGAACTTGGTTAAGTTACTTTTCTCAAAAAGAAACTCCACATCTTCATCAATGGCAAGCTTCTCCATGGTTTCCTTGTGAGGATATCTAGTCCCCAAGAACTCCATTCTCATAAAAGCATCATAAAGCTCCCTTTTTGACAACACAGAAGATTCTGCTTCCCCATCATCCATTACCTCTTCTTCTTCACTTTCCTCCTCATTCTCATTTTCACTCTCCTCTTGCTCAACCTCAACTGTTGGCCTCTTCCCTTTGGCCTTGTGTCTCCTTATGAACTCGTTGAGAGTTGGCTCCCTTTCCTCCTCACTTTCAGTCCTCTCAGGATCTTCCTCAACTGACTCTCTCCTTGGACACGACATCTGGCTCAACCGGCTGCTCGAACCACCACTCGGTCGAGTGCATGATCGAGTGGGGCGTCGAGTTGATTTTCCAGCTTCTCCTCTTGATTCAAGGCCAGCATCACGACGTTCCATGGAGATTGCAGCGGTTTGTTGAGACTTCCTGGTGATCTTTGAAGACATTTTCAAAAAGAACTGAAAGGAATAGACTTAAAGCTCAAAGTTAATAGGTTAGTGACCCAAAAACTTGAAAGAACAAAGCTTGAGCAAAAGATGAACTTGGGAGAGACTTTAAAACTTGAATTTAGTTGTTTTGAGCAAATTAGAGAGTGTGAGAGGTGCAATCTTGTGCAAGTTCAATTTAAAGAAGCTAAGAGGACAAGGAGACAAGGGTGGAGCGTCCATACCATTCAAATTTGAAATGGGAATCTTTGACCTGCTTTTTGCTGCCACTCGACCCCACACTCGACTGTACACGGTCGAGCTCCCTTGACCAAAGTTTGAAAATTCAAAATTTTCTTCTTGTTCTTCCCTCCACTCGATCGTTCTAGCGATTTGAAGATCAAATGGGCCTTAGTTCCTTTCCAACTCGGTCGAGTACCTCTCGTGGGCTGGTCGAGTGGGCTTGCGAGTGTCCTTCTCCAAGTCCAAATCTCTCCTTACCCAACTACATTCTCACTAAAAGACCTGTCCAACACAAACATAAAAGAAAACACATCAAAACTACTAAGAAATTAAACCATATTTACAAAGGATACCTTAGGGAGTTCCTCCCTAGTGAGCTTGTTTAGAGTCACTAAGCTTGACTTCTTATAGCTCTTCAAACTTGATTTGGAGACCAAGGAGGTGATGAAATTCCCCCTGGTTCTACTTGATGACCTTGGTGTTCCTTCTTGATCATTACTTTCTTGACACTTGAACCATGTTTCTTCTTAAACTTGAGTCTTGGTCTTGCCTTCTTCAAAGGCTTCTTGTTGAGCTGAGCTTGAAGATCCTTCACTAAACCAGCTAACACTTGAACTGAAACCTTTAGCTCTTGGACAGTCTTGGCTTGGGCTGAACCTTTAATCCTAGGGTCCTCTCCATCCTCAAAAACTTCATAACTATCTTTTTCCTCTAACACAAAGTGCTGACCTTCAATAGTAGGTTGATGTGTTGAATTCTTGATGTCAAACTTCATAGTGAAGTCTTAAGCAAGGTGGAGCTTGATGGTTCCCATCTTAACATCAATTACAGCCCCAGCTGTGGCTAAATATGGTCTTCCCAAGATGTGAGGATCTTCTGGCTCTTGGTCCATGTTCATGATCACAAAGTCAGTTTGGATTCTAGCCTTCCCTATCTTTACTGTGAAATCTTCAATCACTCCAAGCACATCCCTCTTGGATCCATCTGCTAGCCCAATATAGAGATTGCAAGGCTTAAAATATTCATATCCCAACTTCTGAGCCACTGAGTATGGCATTAAGCTCACTGAAACTCCTAAATCACATAGGCACTTGTTGAAGTGCATGTAGCTGATGGAGCAAGGTAGGTTGAATGAGCCTGGATCCTTAAGCTTGGTTGGGGTAACAGCTTTCTCAAAATCTTTCAAATCTTTCATGTCTTGCTCTTGAGCCTTCTGCTTGGATAATTCAAGAAGCATGTCCTTGAGTGCAGGATGGTGAGCATATTTTTCCAAAGGAGGTCCTCTATCTTCCTCCTTCTCCTCAATGACAACCTCTTGTTGAATGGCCATTACTTTCTCTTGTTGCAAAGCCATCATTTCCTTTCTCTCAATGATTTCCCTTAGTTCCTTCAGCTTCTGTGCCTTGAAACGTCCTGGGAATGGTAGAGGTGGTTTGTAAGCAGGAGGAATGTACTTAGCAGGCTTAACAGCTTCTGTGTCCTCGGCTCGATCGACCACTCGATCAGGCACTCGGTCGAGTGCTGGTTCGAGCACCTGGTCGAGTGCACTACCGGATTCAATCTGCTTTGCACAAACTTCACTCTTAACTTCAGGAAATGACCAATCCTCCCCACCTTGAACCTCACTGTCCTCAGCGACAACATCTTCATAGAGATTAAGAGCTTTAACTGTAAATTCCCTTGGGTTTGGAATAGCTTCTTCAAGAAGTTGGTTTGGCTTAGGAGCTGAAGTAGAACCAATGGAGCTCTCCATGTACTTGACCTTGGAGTTTAGGTCATTAGAATAGGAATTCAACGTTTGGTGCAGCTCATCAAACTGCTTTGCGACCTCATTCTGCCCATCTGCTTGTCCAATCAACAGTTGTTGCATCATGGCTCTTAAGTCTTGTTCTTGGGCTTGTGAGGTCTGAAACACTAGAGGGTGACACCATTGAGACTGGAATCCTGGTTGATGTTGCCATGGTACAGAATGGAACATACTGCTGTGAAACATGATGACGGACTCGGACAAGCACTCGGTCGAGCACTGGCTCGAGTGGAAGGTCGAGTCGACTGAGATGTGAAGTCTATTTGAATCCGGCTTCTGACTCGATCAGGTGCTCGAGCACACACTCGGTCAAGTGGTGGTCGAGTTGATGGTCGAGCTGGTACCTGAAACTCAATCACAGACAAGCAGAAGAAGAAACAAGATCAGTAGTGAACAAGTGGATAAACGAACTTAATCTTAGACTTTTATTGATCCTAATTGTCACAAAAACACACTCAAATGGGCAACGGCGCCAAATGGAAACAAGATTATTTGTGTGGTATGTGGAATGATGAATGTATGCAATGGTGAGATATGAATGAATGGATGGTAAGGTGTTTCAATTCCCCTTATGCAGTTGCAGTATAAGAGGTGTCAATCCTAAATGAGTGTTTGTGAACAATTAAGATATGTATATGAGACTAAGTTAAGCCAAATGTAAGGATGTTTGTCACTAACAATCCTAAGATGAAAATGTAAAGTGCAGAAAGTAAAACTACAAGAACTAAGAACTCAATGCAAATGGAACATACTGATTGCAACAATAATGAAGCTAGAACAAAACAGAAACTACTATAATGAAAGAAATGAACTAATGCAAGACAAGTAATGATCATAAAACTAAATGAATGCAACAGAAATGAAACAGGAATGAAACAGGACAATCAAAAATCATAAACACAAGTTCTGGGGAAGAACTTGATCGAGTGTAGGTCGAGTACAGGGTCGAGCTGGACTAAACGTGAAAACGGCGCAACACAATAAAAACAGAGCAATGCAAAAACGAATCAAACAACAAGCAAGCAACAAGATTAAGACTAAGATATCAATAAACAAAGAAGGTCCTGAGGAGGGATTCATGGGCTGACCTAATCATTGTGGTTATTTAACTTGGTCAACAAACCTCAAACAAACTTTGAGCTAATCTCTAGACATACTATTCTAAGACATGTTTAATCCACTCTCATAGCAAGAAACAAACAAACCAATGCATTTCTAGACTTGTTCTCACATAATAAAGAATCTACACAAGCAGACATTAAACAATACATCTCATACCAAACAAGACCTCTAATCTCTTAGCAAGCCTAATGGTAAGCTCTAGATCTAGCCTTATCTATGCTTCTTAAACATTGGTGTGATGTTAAGATGCTTGAAATCAAACCCTACCTTCTCAGATATAGGATCATCATTAAGAACATCTAGCCTAGAAGAGATCTACAACAATCAAGCTTGACCAAATCAAACAAACCACAAGATCAACCCAGCCTAACCCATCCTCAAGATCCTAAGTAAACTACTCACAAGAACACATGGTGAACAAAGTGAAAAACCCAGAAGATAATGAAACTTGCATCACTAGAAAGATAAAACAGAGATCTACAATATTAAAAGAGAAATGAAACTCGAATTCTTAATATTCTGAAAGTTATGAAACGAACAAAATACAAGAATCTAGTCTTTCTCTCTTAAAGCAAGTACAAGATCTAAGAAAAATAAAAATGCAAAAAGAATAATTCCCAAAAGGGTAAATACTAGGTCTAGAGAATATCTAAAAGCTATCTCTCTTTGGTGGCTGCAGGTACAAGAGTTTATATAGGAGAGGGAGTGGAAGCCCTAAAAATACTAAAAGACAAAATAGTCAACGGCTCGGTCAACTCGACCTGTGCTCGATCGAGTGGCAGGTCGAGCTGGCTTCTCTTGTGCGTTCTCCACTCGGTCGAGTCCTCCTCAGCACACGGTCGAGTGTCTGGTCGAGTGTGCGGTCGAGTTGGACTCCGGACCTTGTTGTTTCAGCCTTAACTTTCTTGCTTTCCCTCCATAGTTGATTCACTTCTCCTCAGCATTGCATCCATGCTCCTTAAGCTCCAAAATCACATGTTTATGCATGAAAAGATGCAAATGCAATGCAACTAAACTCTAATGCATGATTGGTCCTAAAGCTATGCAATAATGGTCAAAATGGATAGCAAAAGATGCAAAAGATGTGAATAAACTAAGGGAAAACAAGGTAAAATATATGAACATCAGTTAGCTCTCTTTCTAGTGAGGATATCTCCACTACGGTAGCAGACACGAGTAAGAAGGAATCGGGGCCTTCCCTTGTGGGTGATGAGGATCCTTCCTTGGTGGAGAGGGCGCTGAGGGCAAGGGTGCTTTGGGACTCCAAGGCATGGGATCGAAGAAGCTGACGGTTTATGTTCTTACTCTGCGTAAATGACCAGCTCTCAAGGGCAATGCTAGTACTGGGCAGTCTACTCTCCCAAAACCACAGGACGTGGAAAAGGGGGTTGTTGGTGGGACTAAACCACCGATCCCAAGGGTTTCTAAATGAAGGTTCTAAGTTGGAACTACCAAGGGCTTGGTAATAAAGCCACAATTGGGTATCTTAGGGGTTTATGGAAGAAGCATCGCCCAGAGTTAAGCAAACTTTTGTTGGTCATTTTGCTTTCCTGAAACTAAGCAAACTTTTTCTTTTTAGAGTCTTTTGTTGGTCATTTTGGTTATTCTCATTTAAAAACTGTTGAACCAGTTGGTTGTAGTGGCGGTCTGGCCCTTTTTTATAATAATAATAATAATAATAATAATGTTTCAGTTTTATTTGCTTCAAATAGACTTATTGATGTGGAAGTTGTTTACAAAGACAAATTAATTTACCTTACTTTTGTTTATGGTGATCCGGTTCCCAAGAACCGAGATCTGGTTTGGGAACGTTTGACACGAATTGGTTTGACTCGGGATGCTCCTTGGTTTTTAATTGGGGATTTTAATGAACTAAAAGGTAATCATGAAAAATGAGGTGGTAAATTACGCCATGCTTCTTCCTTTGTTCCTTTTAATATTATGATTCGGAATTGTGGTTTGTTTGAATTCCCATCTCTTGGAGATAGTCTTTCCTGGAAAGGTTGGCGGGATAAGAAACCAATTCACTGTCGATTAGATCGGGCTCTGGCGAATGAGGGGTGGCATGATTTGTTTAAGAATTCCTACACGGAGTACCGACAAATGATTGCCTCAGATCACAAACCGCTGGTCGCTGTTCTTGAGGATAGGGTTCGGGGTGGAAATAGTGGTTTCCGGTTCGACCGCCGGTGGCTTGATAAAGATGGTTTTTTTGATGCGGTTGTTGAGGGTTGGGACTCTTAAACGGGCCCTGGAGCCTCTACCACGGTTGTGGAAAAAATCACAACGTGTCGTCGGGCTATTTCCCGTTGGAGGAAAGCGCAACTTCCTTATGGAAGGGAATCGATTGAGGATCTGAAAACGAAATTGGCAGCGGCGCAGGAGAATGATGGTACCTCGGTGGAGAAACTTGCGGAGCTTACTTGGCGGCTGCGGGAGGCATATAGGGACGAGGAGGTTTATTGGTATCAAAAAAGTAGGAGTCGGTGGATGAGGTTTGGGGATCATAACACTGGCTATTTCCAAGCTCAAACAAAGCAGAGACGTGTCCGGAATCGCATTATCGGTCTTCATGATCAAAGCGGCAATTGGTTAACGGAGGACAGGGATATTCAGAATATCGCGGTCTCCTACTTTGAGGATTTATTCACATCCTCGGATCCCCCTGATTTTGAGGAGATTCTGGAGGAGGTTCAGCCAGCGATAACGCAGGAGTCTAATGACTTCTTAACTAGGGAGGCCTCTGAGCAGGAGATCAAACATGCATTATTTATGATGCACCCGAATAAAGCCCCTGGGCCGGATGGGATGACGGCTTTTTTTTTTTTATCAAAAAGCATGGCATACGGTTAAAGCAGATCTGGTTGACTTGGTGAACTCTTTTCTGCAGGACGGGAATTTTGATAAAAGGCTGAATGTGACGAATATTTGTCTTATCCCGAAGGTGGACAAGCCGACTAGGATGACTGCATTACGACCAATCAGTCTTTGTCATGTTGGGTATAAAATTATTTCCAAGGTTCTGTGTCAACGGTTACGTACTATTCTGCCGTCCCTAATTTCTGGGACGCAATCGGCTTTTGTGGCGGGTCGTCTAATTTCGGACAACATCTTGATAGCTCAGGAAATGTTCCACGGTCTTTGCACCAATCCTTCTTGTAAGGGTAAGTTTATGGCGATCAAAACGGATATGAGTAAGGCGTATGATCGGGTTGAATGGTCTTTTGTGGATCTTCTCCTCCAACAGCTCGGTTTCTGCGATAAATGGGTGTCTTGGATTATGAGTTGTGTTGCGTCGGTCCAATATAAGGTTCTAATTAATGGTCAATCCCATGGGTCCATTACCCCTTGCGGGGTTTACGGCAGGGGGATCCCCTTTCGCCCTATTTTTTTATTCTTTGCACAGAAGCTTTAATTGCACAATTCCGCAAGGCGGAGCAGATGAAACTAATTACGGGTCTTAAGGTTTCAACTGCTAGTTCTGCTACCTCTCATCTTCTATTTCCTTCTGAACCCGACCACCACCTATAAGACGACGTCAAGAAAGCCAACTCTCAGGCCAGTTGCGGATGACAATTTGTTGTTTTGCCGAGCCATAAAGGAGCAGTGTGAGGTTGTGCTTCATATTCTAAAGAAGTTTGAGCGGGCTTCCGGCCAGCAACTTAATTTTAAGAAGTCCTCAGTCCAATTTGGGCATACTGTGGACCATGGTCTCCGGGAGGAGTTAAAAGGGGTCTTAGGGATTACGAATCTAGGTGGTATGGGTTCTTATCTGGGAATTCACAAAAGCCTAGGTGGTGCTAAGACGCAAATCTTTTCTTATGTTCAAGATCGTCTGCAGTCACGGGCTAGTTGTTGGCCAGCTTGGCTCCTTTCCAAAGAATGAAAGGAAGTTATGATTAAGTCGGTAGCAACGGCAGTTCCTACTTTTGTGATGTCGTGTTTTCGGTTACCCAAGACGGTGACTCGGAAGTTAACTAGTGCGATCTCCAACTATTGGTGGAGCTCCCTGGTCAATCGCAGGGTTTACATTGGGTTGCTTGGGATAAACTCTGTCTAGATAAAAAAGAAGGAGGTTTGGGTTTTCGCGGTTTGGACGATTTTAATACCGCACTGCTTTGCCAGCAGTTGTGGTGATTGATTTCTGTCCCGGAGTTGCTTTTTGCACGGGTCTTTAAAGGTCGGTATTGTAGACATTCGGATCCTTTGGACCCGATTATATCTTACTCACCATCCTATGGATGGCGGAGTATTACTTCTGCTCGCTCTCTGGTTAACAAAGGACTTATTAAACGGGTAGGATCTGGTGCTTCCATCTCTGTATGGAGTGACCCGTGGATCCCTGCTCAATCCCCGAGACCAGCTATCAGCACAGAGTTCCCGTCTGAACCTCTGCTGACGTTCAAAACCTCATTGACAAGAATTCAAACTCCTGGACATGGCTTTACTTTCGACTACTTTTGTACCGGAAGATGTCGCCTTGATTTCTGCCTTACCGCTGCGGTTATCAAATAAACCGGATACGCTAGGTTGGCACTTTACTAAGTTAGGACAATATACAGTTAAGTCAGGGTACCACCTCCTTAGGTATAATATCGCGGACACGATTGTTCCATCGGTGATAGGGCCCAACTATGTCCCTCTTCAGGCTTTCGTGTGGACAATCCAGTGCCCGTCAAAACTGCGTCATTTTATGTTGCAAGTGATTCGGGTTGCGTGGCGGTCACAGCTAATCTACGGAAACGTGGAATTAATTGTGATCCAGTATGTGGTCTTTGTGGATATGATGAGGAGACGATAAACCATACTCTTTTTGAATGCCTGCCAGCCAGACAGGTCTGGGCTCTGTTGCAGTTTCCGACGGTACAGGGTGTCTTCCCGTCGGAATCGATTTTTACAAACATGGATTTTCTTTTATGGCGGTTTAAGGATGTTCCTCACCAGGATAGATTCCCATGGATCTTGTGGTATATTTGGAAAGCACGTAACGATCAAATTTTTTACTAATTTGGACTCCAACCCAGTAGCAGTGCTGCGGTTAGCGGAGGATGAGGCTAAAGATTGGTTCCAAGCTCAGACAGAGGTCGTAGGGCCAGCGGAGGATCACCCCCTTTGGGTATTTCTTCTGATCGGGGCTTCGGAGTTCCACGGCTTCCTCGGTCTCCCTCGAGTTTTCTTTGCTTTGTGGATGGTTCATGGAAAGCAAAGGATCAGTTTGCTGGTCGAGGATGGTTCTGTGTTTCGTCCGGGGGGGTGAAACAACCATGGGAGCTTCCAATGTTCGGCGAAGTCGCTCCCCTCTTCATGCGGAGGTCGAGGCCCTCATCTGGGCAATGCGATGCATGATTGGAGCAGATAACCAATCCGTCATTTTTCTTACTGATTGCTCTGATCTGGTGAAGATGGTGTCTTCGCCTACCGAGCGGCCAGCTTTCACACCCTATTTAGAGGATATCCAGGCGGACAGTGAGGAGTTTACTTCGTTTTCTGTAGTCCATGTCCCTCGCACTCAGAATGGTAAAGCGGGTAATTTGGCTCGACGTGTTCGTTTAGTCCCACATCAAGTTCCCTTTGTAAACAATTTCCCTTCGAATTGGCTCGTTTGAATCAATCTTGTAAGCTGTTGTAAAAAAAAAATAATAAATATAAACAAGTAATAGACCCATAATTGATAAAAAAATCTCAGTAAAATAGTTAAAGAAGGCCCCAAAAATTAGCAAAAATCAACACAAGTTTAATTAAAAGGCCTCATAATTAGCAAAAATGCCTCATAATTAATAAACTAGCCCAAAATCAGTAAAAAAAACTACAAAATTAGGAAAAAAATTCCATATTAAGAAAAACACCATAATTCCCCAAAATTAACAAAAAAAATTTATGGGAATTAATGACTAATAAAAAAAATATTTTGGGCTAAAATAGTTAACAAAAATTTCTCCAAAATTAATAAAAAAATATTAAGAACCCATAATAAACAAAATATATATCAGTTTTTATTTTTTTACAAAGCCTAAATTTTTTTTTCCTCTTTGGGTCCGGATATCGCCAGCACCGGGTATTCTAGATCAAAATTTCTTTGACATCAATAACAAAAAAAAATGCACAAATAATTATGGGAGGTAGTGATTGGCATATTAGAGAACGGAGGTGACCAAGCAAAACAATTCCGCATGTCCGTGAAAACAGTAATGATGTCAAGGTTTGTATTTTTAAACATATTTACTAACTAATTTGTATTTCATAACCCATTCCAAACATAGTATTTACTAATTTGTATTTTTTTTTTTTGTTGATGTTTATGGAATAGTCGGAGTATCTCAAACATCAATATTTGAGTATTTTACAAAGAAGTATCCGGATCTGCTGGTGTAAATGCACAATATCGTCTTCAAACACTGCAAAGGCCGAAGAGGATTTCGTATTCTACTTCACTGACAAAAGTTAGTGGTTAATTATTTTAATCGTCTTTAGTGTGTGATATGATGATCTTCGGGTGACAAATGTAATATCTCACATATCATTTTTCTATCTGGGTTATTAAACAATATGCAAGTCCCTGGCTAGTACACAAACGAGGAATGATGTTTGTGATGTTGTAGGTTTATAGTTTTCTCGCTGAATATACTCATCACCAACAAGGTAAATATGCATTAGAGATGTTGGCCTTATTGCTCAACCTCTTATTAACATGTGCTTACGGTTAGATTATCAACTTCTAGTTAATCCGTATATCTTGTACAGCTCCGGTTAAATTAGAATGTTATTAGTTTAGTTAATCCGTGTTTCTTGTACACCTCCGGTTTACCTTTTTTTTTTTTTGGTCAAACGCTCCGGTTTACCTTACAAACCAAAATTTGCAAAGTGGATTGGGTTTTCTTTTTGTCGTTAAGCAGATTGGGTTTTTAAATCCCTAATTTGAGGAAAATTAATGTTTCTATTTTTTTTTTCTTCTTCCTCTGATCTTCTCTGATGGAGTCAGTTCTGAGATCATCTCAGCTGCAATCTTTACGAAATAAAATTGAGAAATTCCCGAATTACACAAAAATTTCGAACCTTATGGGGTCCTCGACGACTTTGGGGGAAACATTTTTTGTATTTTTGTCTAGAATTTGCAAACTCGTTTAAAATTTCAGTCCTCTCGTTGCAAACGAAGGGACTTGTTTTCTCCTTCGTAGATAGCTTTATCCAAAACCATTGTGCTACATTCTTCAATATCCCTCTCTCAGTCTCATGGCTTCTTCTTCGTCTCGCATCAGGAGGTACCAAGTCTTTACGAGCTTCCATGGTCCAGATGTCCGCAAAGGGTTTCTCAGTCACTTACACAATCTATTCGCAAGCAAAGGTATCACGACGTTCAATGATCAGGAGATCGAGAGAGGCCACACGATTGGGCCTGAGCTCGTACAACGCTTCTTCAAGCTGGTGTTTAGATGAACTTGTTCAGATCTTCAAGTGCAAGAAGCTTTCGGGCAGATTGTGATGACTAGTTTTTACCAAGTCGATCCCTCCGATGTTCGGAAACAGAGGGGAGACTTTGGAAGCTGTTTCATGAAAACTTGTCAAGGGAAAAATGAGGATGTGAAGCTGAGATGGAGCAAAGCTTTGGCAGATGTTGCAACCATTGCTGGAACACTCTCTTAATTGGTATGTCTGAACAAATATTAGTGCTTTTATCATCTACCTCAAGCAATGTTTCAATATTTTTTTCTTTTTTCGTAATTTAGACCCTCTTGTTTTGCTTTTGTTAGGGCTCATGAAGCAAAGATGATCCAAAAGATTTCTACAGATGTTTCAAACAAACGTAATCTTTCTACACCTTCAAGGGATTTTGACGGGATGGTGGGGATGGAAGCTCACTTGACTAAATTGAACTCTTTGTTATGCCTTGATTGCGATGAAGTGAAGATGATTGGCATTTGGGGTCCTGCAGGAATTGGTAAGACTACCATTGCTAGAGCTTTATACAACCAACTTTCTAGTAGTTTTCAACTTAAATGTTTCATGGGGAACCTCAAGGGAAGTCTAAAGAGCTTAGTGGGTGTGGATGACTATGATATGAAAATGTGGTTGCAAAACCAACTTCTGTCCAAGATTTTGAACCAAAGGGATATTAAGATACATCATTTAGGCGCAATAAAAGATTGGCTGCAATATCAATGAGTGCTTATTATTCTTGATGACGTAGATGATCAAAAGCAGTTAGAGGTATTGGCTAAAGAACCTTCTTGGTTCGGTCACGGAAGTCGGATCATCATTACCACAGAAGATAAAAAGATTTTCAAGGAACATGGAATCAGTTATATCTACCATGTGGATTTTCCATCCATGAAAGAAGCTCTTGAGATCTTATGTCTCTCTGCTTTCAAACAAACTTCTATACCAGATGGTTTTGAAGAGGTTGCCAATAAAGTAGCCCAGCTTTGCGCTAATCTTCCATTAGGCCTTTGTGTCGTGGGTTCATCTTTGCGTGGTGAGACCAAACAAGAGTGGGAACTTGATAAGCCCCATCGGGTCTATGTGAGGAAGAACTAAAGGGAGGTTGGAGCACGTGTGGAAGAAGAGTAGATGGGTCTATGTGAGGAAGAACCAAAGGGAGGTTGGAGCACGTGTGGAAGAAGAGTAGAGCACGTGAGAGATAAACACTTGTATATAAGCGTGAATATAGAAAAGAGTCTGTTATGTCGTTAGAGAAGTGTGAGAAACAGAGTCGTATGTGATCTCTGAGAGTGAGAGCAATGCTTAGCTGCGTCTAAGGCTCTTACGGTTACAGTTCCGATATCAGTGTATCGTCATTCATCAATACAGAGAGTGTTTCTGTTATGAGCCTTAGCCTTTGATACAGATCTAGTAATAGGACCCGTCGTTAGTTAGCTAGAAACAGAGGAACAACTAGAAAACAGAGAGACGCAAACTTAAGCTTCCTTTAACCCAAGTCTCTTGTTTAGAGAATTAGGTTAATGTTGGAAGGTAATTATTATTGATGTTTAGGAACCTATTTATAGATCCCATACAACCGACTTAAAGCTTAACTAAATGTAAAAAATACCAAAACTCTTTTCTAAATAGAAAAGGAAACATAAGTTTTGTAAAACTTCTCAATCCTTCTTCTTCCTTCTATGATACTTAATACCGAAGTGTGTATCATTACTCCCCTCCTCGACTAAGAGCTTGTCCTCAAGCTCCAACTCTGGATATGCTTCTAAGAGCTTGGCTGCATCTTCCCAAGTCGATTCATCCTCGGCATCTTTGGTCCATTTGACCAACACTTGTCTCTTACCTCCTCGCATTCTCGCTTTCAACAGTGTTAGTGGTTTCTTTGGCACCAAGCGACCCTGAAGAACTGGCGGTAATGTTGGCTCTTCTTGAGAACGAGATCCCTTATGACCCTTAAGTAGTGAAACATGAAACACATTATGTATCTTGCATCCGTCTGGCAGACGTAGGCGATATGAAACTGCACCAACTCTATCCAATATCTCAAATGGTCCGTAAAACTTAGGAGACAGTTTTGTGAAAGCTTTCTTTGTTACAGTCAACTGCCGATAGGGCTGGAGCTTGAGCCACACCCAGTCACCGATCTTAAATTCTACAAACCTATGATTTTTATCATATGCAAGCTTCATTCGTTGTTGAGCCTCCAAAAGTCGTTCTCGAGCTGTGAATAGAAACTCATCTCGCTCTTCCAATGCGACATCCGATGCTTCAACCTTAGTACTTCCTCCCGCATAATCTAGCAGCCTAGGCGGCTCCCTCCCATACACCACTTGAAATGGTGTTGCTTTAAGTCCAGAATGAAACGATGTGTTGTAACAACACTCCACCCATGGCAACCAGCGCAACCATTGTGTTGGGTTATCTCCGGTTAAACACCGCAAATACATTTCAAGCGTTCGGTTAACAACTTCAGTTTGCCCATCTGTCTGAGGTCTGTAAGCTGTAGTGAAACATAAGTCTGTCCCCACTAATCGAAACAACTCCCGCCAAAACAAACTGCGAAAGATATTGTCCCGATCCGTAACTATGGTTTCAGGAATGCCATGTAAACGGACGATGTCTCGGAAGAATGCTTGAGCGACTGAACCGGCTGTGTAAGGATGGCTTAAAGCAATGAAATGAGCATACTTAGAAAAACGATCCACCACTACTAGAATCACCGTTTTCCCTGATACTTTCGGCAAGGCCTCAACAAAGTCCATTGATATGTCTGACCAAATTTGATTTGGAACCGGAAGTGGTTGGAGCAAACCACCAGGTTGTAATGTTTCCCACTTGTTCTTCTGGCAAACCTGACATTCTCTAACAAATTCTTGAACCACCTTCTTCCAGCCCTTCCAATAGAAATCCCGACGTATCGGCTCCATTGTTTTCTGTACTCCTTCATGGCCAAAGTTATGGAATGCAGAAATGACCTCTCTTACCATTGCAGATTCAGCGTCTAGATAGGCTCGACCTTTGTAAAATATTAGTCCATCATGAACCTCCCAATCGTGAGACATCTCGCCACGAATTATCTTATCTAGTATTTCCGCCATGTTGATTTGGTTTTCCACTTCAACACGTAGCCTTGCAAAAATTCCTGTATGAGATCCTCTTAACGCATACAAAACACAACCGCCCTCCTCTTCTTCCTCATCTCGACGTGACAAGGCGTCAGCCACCCTGTTAGACTTGCCCGAACGAAATTCAACAGTAAAGTTAAATCCCAAAAGCTTGCTGATCCAATGTATTTGTGGAGACGTGGATAGCCGTTGTTCCAATATAAATTTCAAACTATAATGATCAGTCCGTATTAAGAATGGACGACCCCATAAATACGGCCTCCAATGCAACACCGCTTTTGCTAATCCAATGAGCTCTCTTTCATAAGCTGCAAGCTTGTGGTGTCGCTCTGCAAGTTTCCTACTAAAGAATGCTATCGGATGTTCCTTTTGGTGAAGAACTGCTCCAATCCCACTGCCCGAAGCATCACACTCGACAATAAACTCTTTAGAGAAATCTGGTAGTGCCAAAACCGGAGCCTCTGACAATGCTCTCTTGAGAGATGTAAATGCTGCTTCAGCCTCTTCATTCCATGAAAACCCCGTTTTCTTCAAAACACTCGTTAATGGAGCTGCGAGAATGCCATAGTCCCGTATAAACTTGCGATAATATCCGGATAACCCTAAAAATCCTCGAACAGCACGTGAAGACATGGGTCTCGGCCAATCTCTTATTGCTGACACCTTTGACTCATCCACCTTTACTCCAGCACGGGAAATAACATGTCCAAGATAGCCCACTTCCTCTTTTCCAAAGAAACACTTTGAATGTTTTAAAAAGAGTTTATGAGCTCGTAAAAGTTCAAAAACCGTCCGCATGTGAACCAAATGTTCTTCCCATGTTGAGCTGTAGACTAGAATATCATCAAAAAAAACAAGAACAAATTTCCGGAGTATGCCTTGGAACACTGAATTCATGAGACTTTGAAACGTTGATGGTGCGTTTGCGAGGCCAAATGGCATTACTAGAAACTCATAATGACCATGGTGAGTTCGAAAAGCTGTTTTCTCAATGTCTGCATCAAACATTCGCACTTGGTGATAGCCCGAGGTTAGATCAAGCTTAGTAAAGTAACGCGCCCCGTGTAACTCGTCTAGAAGCTCATCCACTACTGGAATTGGAAATTTGTCTTTAACTGTCACCTTATTAAGTTCTCTGAAATCAATGCAAAATCTCCATGTATTATCCGCTTTTTTTACCAACAAAACTGGAGAGGAGAACGGTGAAGAACTTGGTCTTATGACCCCATTCCGAAGCATTTCAGCACATTGTTTCTCAATCTCATCTTTCAGCAAATGTGGGTAACGATAACGTCTCACTGCCACCGGATCCACTCCTCCTTTCAATCGAATCCTGTGATCAAAAGCTCTCTGCGGAGGTAGCCCTGTTGGCTTATCAAACAATTCTTCAAATTCAAATAGTAGTCCATTAAGCAATGTTGGGGTAGCTTGCGTTGTTAGTGCGTGTACCACAGACTCTCTACACGGCCTGTGAGAAATAGATTCAGATTCACTCTCTCTCATTGTTGTAAAAATCTCCTCTTCCTCTCCGATCCATTTCTCCAAAGGGCCATTGCTACTAATTGTATTAAGAGTTGCTCCCTTATCTTCCCTAACATCAGCTTCCCCATGCCATTTAACCAATGTATCTCCGCGGACAAACTCTATAGTTCTTGCGGGACCATCCCAAATAACTCTACCGAGAGCGTTTAACTAGCGTATTCCGAGGACCACGTCAAATCCACTTAAAGGAATTGCAAAGCAATCTGTGACAAACTGATATCCTTGCACCATCATTGTAAGTCCTTTACATAACCCATCCACCTGACACTTCCCACCATCGGCCAAGGCTACGACCCTTCCGGGTTTCCGTATCATTGGAACACCCAATTTTTCAGCCACACTACTTTTAATGAAGTTGTGAGTGCTGCCTGTGTCCAATAAAATCCATCCTGTTGCACCCGCAATATCTGCGTTGACTTGAAACGTACTTTCAGTTTGTTCCCCCTTCATGGCATTTATAGAAAGCTTCAAATCTTCTTCTTCTAAATATTCATATGTTTGGTCTTCCCCATCCCTTACTAGCTCTATGCGGAATAAAACTGATTGACACTTGTGTCCTGGTGCATAAAGCTCTTCACAGTTGAAACAAAGACCTTTGCCCTTTCTCTCCGCCATTTCTGAAATTGTAAGTTTCTTTCTGAACTGTTTTGGCGGACTGGTTTTGACCGAAGTGTACTCTGTTCCTTTTTCAACTTGATGCACTTGACTTCCCATGGACCCTGGTGTAGAAAAAGAGGTCGTGTATCTTATCGTGGGAGCTGAGAGTCCTCCAAACGTGCGCACCCGTCTATCCCAAGCTATATTATATTCATTGTCTCTAGCATACTCCATAGCTTTAAAAATTGTTTCAGGTCGCAAATACTCCACTTCCTTGCGTAAACTATCCGTCAACCCCGCACAAAACTGCCATAACTGTTGGTCTCCTGATAACCTCGTTTGTCTTCCCAAACATTCTTCAAACTGGTTACAATATTCATCGACTGTACCAGTATGACGTAAGTTACAAAGCTCACCTACCGGATTAATTGCATCTGCTTTCCCAAACCTGCTCTTACAAATCTTCTTGAACTCAATCCAACTTAGTTTGTGGGTAACCAGCCTTCTTAAGTTATTGTTCCAGTGACAAGCTTGTCCAGTTAGCACAAAAGTGGCTTGTCGAACTCTAGCATCATCATGATAAATTCTTTGGTCTTCAAAATAGTCTTCACACTTCTGTAGCCATTCAACCGCATTAGTAGTACCATCATATGATGGAAACTCTATCCTTGCAAGCGGTAGTGTGAAACCACCACTTTTTCCACTTCTAAAATCATCTTCTCGTCCTCCCATATCTCCTGCGAAGTAGTTGGAGTAGGCTTCATCCCCAATTGGTCTCACTGGCCAATCTCCGCCTCCATCTGCTCGCCTATGCCCTCGGTCATTACCGTCAGAGCGCCCTGACCAAGGACCGCCAGTACACCCGTTTTTCCTTCCATCTCTATCCTTACCACCGTGTCCTGAGTATGTTCCTTGGTAAGGGGTTGTTTTGACCATGGACGTGGGCTCCTTTCCTCCTAACACTTGATTTGTGTGAGTCGCGAGAAGAGTAGGCTCCAAATTCCTAGGTTTGCTTTTCTTCTCATCCTCTAAAAACTCTGTATCCTCGGTGGAGTCCCCTTGGTTGTTTCTGACCGCCGCCTTGGTCATGTCTCTTTCTTCTCCTAGACCCGCCGTGGTTGCTTCTATCACCGTTAGAACTGAATCTAAGATAGCTTGCTGCGATGCTGTGGTCTCTTGTAGCTCCTTAATCGGAGCCAGTTTTTCATTGAAATCCTTCCTCATCGCAGCCATCTCCTTCATGGAGTCTTTCCTATGCTCATCCAAGAGTTGAGTCATCGTTGCAATCATTGCCTTGAATCCTTCAGAGTCTCCCATCGGTTCGGACTGCTCTGATACCAAATTGTTATGAGCCTTAGCCTTTGATACAGATCTAGTAATAGGACCCGTCGTTAGTTAGCTAGAAACAGAGGAACAACTAGAAAACAGAGAGACGTAAACTTAAGCTTCCTTTAACCCAAGTCTCTTGTTTAGAGAATTAGGTAATGTTAGAAGGTAATTATTATTGATGTTTAGGAACCTATTTATAGATCCTATACAACCGACTTAAAGCTTAACTAAATGTAAAAAATACCAAAACTCAGTTCTAAATAGAAAAGGAAACATAAGTTTTGTAAAACTTCTCAATCCTTCTTCTTCCTTCTATGATACTTAATACCGAAGTGTGTATCAGTTTCTATTCTATCAGAACTTCAGTTATCTAGGATCGAAGCTAGTCTTGATGGAAAAATTGAGACCGTATTAAAAGTGGGATATGACAGATTGTCGAAGAAAGATCAATCTCTATTTCTTCACATTGCATGCTTCTTCAACAATGAAGACGTTGGTTATGTGAAATCTATTCTTTCTGATAGTAACTTGGATGTTGGAAATGGTTTAAATACCTTAGCACATAGATCTCTCGTGCATATATCTCCTAATGGACGGATAGAGATGCACCACCATCTACTACAGAAATTGGGTAGACAGATAAATCATGAACAGTCTGACGAGCCCGGAGGACGTCAATTTTTAACCGAGGCGGAAGAGATTTGTGATGTACTGATAAACGAAACAGTAAGTTTAGGTTTTTACATATATATTCCGCCTATATATTTGTAGTGATAAAAACAATTTCATCAGTCTGTCTTTTGC
This sequence comes from Camelina laxa, assembly GCA_024034495.1. NCBI lineage: Eukaryota > Viridiplantae > Streptophyta > Magnoliopsida > Brassicales > Brassicaceae > Camelina > Camelina laxa. The sequence continues at coordinate 38,032,330 of CM043880.1, forward strand.
AATATTATTTGGTAGGGTACTGAATCTGTCAAAGGTATGTCATTTGATATATCCAATATGGGAGAGGTTTCTGCAAGTAAGGGAGCTTTTCAAGGAATGTGTAATCTCCGTTTCCTAAGAATAATCAATAAAGATAGTCTTTCTGGTGGAGAAGGTACTTTGAAATTACCTGAAGGTATAGAGTCTTTATCTTCTTCTCTAAGGTTACTAGATTGGGGTCGCTACCCAATAAAAAGTCTTCCTACAAAATTTCATCCGGGACGTCTTGTGAAACTCCATATGCCACACAACAAACTGGAGAATCTCTGGGGAGGAATCCAGGTTGGTATTTGATAACATATCTCTTGTGCTTGTAATGATTCAATTTTAAGATAAGATATTTGCTCATTTGTCGCCTTTTAACATGCAGCGCCTTCCTAATCTCAAGTTCATAGATCTGAACCGATCCTTAAGATTGAAAGAAATCCCAAATCTTTCAAATGCTACAAATCTCGAGAGATTGAGACTTGAGGCCTGCAAAAATTTGGTGAAGCTTCCCTCTTCAATTAAGAACCTACAAAAACTAGAGATTCAAAATTTTCAACGGTGTTCTAGGCTGCAAGTTATTCCCACCAACATCAACTTAGCATCTCTTGAGAGACTCGACATGAGTTATTGCTCACGGTTGAGAACTTTTCCAGATATCTCCAAAAACATCAAGACTCTCAACCTCAGAGATACAGGAATATAAGATGTCCCTCCATCCTTTGCTGAATATTTTTCTCTTCTTGAGAACCTTAACATTTGCAGCAGAAGCCTCAAGAGATTGACACATGTCCCACTCTGTATAACTTCGCTATTTCTTAGGGGCAGTGGCATAGAGAAGATTCCAGATTGCATCGTAAGTCTCCAGCATCTAGAAGATCTCCACGTCAATAATTGCCCAAAACTCGTGACAATTCCGGGTCTTTCCCCCTCCCTTTATTTCCTAGATGCAAGCCATTGTGTATCGCTGAAGAGAGTATGCTTCTCTTTCCATAACCCAACCAAGATACTCAGATTTAGCAACTGTTTGAAACTGGATAAAGAATCAAGAAGAAGAATCATACAAAAATCAGTTTACGATTATATATGCTTACCAAGTAAAAAAATCCCTGCAGAGTTCACTCATGAAGCTACAGGGAAAACCATAACCATCCCTCTGGATCCGGGTACTCTCTCTGCTTCCTCAAGGTTTAAGGCTGCCTTCTCATCTTGCTAGTTGTGACTTGTCGTGATTCTATAAGTTGTAGTATAAGAAGCAAAGGAGGTGTTATAGTCCAAAGAAACAATTTGGAATGGCCTACATTTATGAATCTTCGGTCAGAACATCTCTTTATATTCCATGGTGACTTGTTTTTTCAACGAAACAGATGCCATGAAGTGGATGAGACTATGAGCGAGATTAAATTTGAGTTCCGCTTCAAGGAAAAGGATGAAAAGATTATTAAGTGTGGTGTACAAATCATGACAGAGGAAGCTGCGGGTAGCCGAGCAGCGAATTGGACAACTTTGAAACTGAAATTAGCAGAAGCGAAGTGGACAGCTATGAAACTGAGAAAAGCAGCAGCATTAAAGTGGATTGTTACGAAACTGGATTAAGAAGCTTTTGAGATCGTATGTCACTCTGCTTTCAAACAAAGCTCTGTACAAGATGGTTATGAAGAGGTTGCATATAAAGTAGCTGAGTTTTGCGGTAATCTTCCATTAGGCCTTTCGGTTGTGGGTTCATCTTTGCTTGGTGAGATCAAAGAAGAGTGGGAACTTCAATTATATAGTCTTCATGTAACTTGTTATGTAAGAAGCAACGGTGTTCTTATTAACCAGCTAAACTATTTGGCATTGAATTCAGAGCAGTCTCCTCAAGTTCAAACGCAGCTTCTCTTTGTACTTAGTGTTGCCCTGTCACCTCAACAAAACAGAAGCCCCCAAGTGAAAAGAGAAATTCTTCTCCAATTCACCTGCTCAGATAACTACAAGATTATTTTATTGAGTATGGTGTACAAATCTTGAATGATGGATATGATGAAGATTTGGACTGTGCACCTGAAGCTGTATGCAACATCAGCGACCAAGCTAATGAGGTCTTTGAGGATGAGGATGAGGATGACATTAAACAGTGTGTGTTTACTAAACAAACAAATTATTGGAGTTTCTTCATGAAGCTTGGTCATGTTTTCAACTTGACTTTCTTCATCTTCAACTTTGTACTCATTTCACGGGAAAATGACAAGATTTATAAGAAAAAGCCATTGGTCCTGGACGACTATAAGGAAACACACTTCAACGAGTCGGCGACTGCTTCGTCGAAACTTCCCTTTGAATTTTTTGTTCTATTTGGTATTTTTTAGTACCAATTTCTTTGAAATTTCAATTTTTTTACGAAACAGTAAGTTTAAGTTGTTACTATATTATCCTAGATATTGCATATTTATCTTTAGTGTTAACAATTTCATCACTCTTCTTCGGCAATATTTGGTAGAGTACTGGATTTGTCATAGGTTTATCATTGGATAAATCCAAGATCCGTGAGGTTTCTGTAAGTAAAGGTGGCATTTGAAGGAATGCGTAATCTCTGTTTCCTAAGAATCTATAGGAGTTTGTTTGGCGGCAAAGGTATTTTGCAACCAAAAGATATGGAGTATTATATTTACTGTTAATCGATATAGAGAGGATACTTCAGAAAACTTAACGTACTATCACTCGTCTATCATGGCTTAACGTCAGAAGCTGCAAAAAACTTAAGTCAATGCCAGGTTTTCCCACCTCCCTCCATTTCCTAGAAGCAGATGATTGTGTATTGATATGGGAATTTAGTAGCAGTGTCTGAGGAACACTTGGAGCTGGGTGATTGGTGGAAATAAGGGAAAATACGTGGAGATATGCGATTGGTGTGAGCTGAAGTAGCTAAAGCTTTAAGATCAACCTTTTCATCGTCTTCTTCATTATAAAAAAATCTGAAACTTGAAAAACTCTAAAAATAGCTTTGTTCGTTTGCTAGGTTTCTCTCATCTCGAGAGCTAGCGTTTGATCAATTATGTGTTTCATGAACATTGAATTGATGTTACGGTTACAAATTGTTGATTGTGAAGTTTGCTGTATCATGTATCACTCAAGAGAGTAAGCTTTTCTTTCCATAACCCAACCAAAAGACTCAGATTCAACAACTGTTTGAAACTGGATGAAGAATCAAGACGAAGATTCATACAAAAATCAATTTACGATCATGTATGGTTAAAAATTCCTGCAGAGTTCACTCACAAAACTCTAGGGAGATCCATAATCATCCCTCTGGATCCGGGTACTCTCTCTGCTTCCTCAAGGTTTAAGGCTTGTCTTCTCATTTTGTAAGTTGTGACTGGTAGTGATCCTTGATACGGATTGTGGTATCACGTAGACCATAAGTTGATTATTAGGTTTCCTTTTCATATTAAGATTAAAGCTTTGGAATATTTACTTATTAAGGTTTAGGTCGGTTGTACTAGGGTCTATAAAAGGACTCCTTATCCTAATGAGAATATCAAACCCCAAGAATTAAGGGTTAAAAGGGAGCTAAGCTTTCACATCATCCTTTATTCTCAAGCAATAAGTTGGTCTCCTGTAAAAGTTTATCCTGGTTCAAAGCCTTAAATGGCTATTTGAATGAGTCGTGGGTAAATAAAATCTAGGGTGATTTACTCAAATGTTATCCAAATTAGGTAATATTATCAGAATCTACAAAATTTTTTTTATTACTAGAATATTTCTGGTATTTTCCAAATACCCAGCGTGCCCCTGTTTTATGTAACCGGAAAAAACGTAATTACAAAAATGCCATTGCCACGTCAGAAATCGCTGACGTGTAACCATAACTCAGCCATAACGCGTTACAAAGGTATGTTGCGGCTGAGTTATAGGTATATTGTGGCTGAGTTATGGAAAAAACATTTGAGTAAGAGCGGACGGCTGAGTTAGCGCATAACTCAGCCAAGCGTTACGGCTGACTTATCAAAATCTGGCTGAGTTATGCTCTAAGTCAGCCGTCCTTACGGCTGAGTTTTCACTACAACACGGCTGAGTTTTCATTTTTCAACTGGCTGAGTTATGAAAAACGGCTGACTTATGAGATGTTGTTACAGCTAAGTTATGCATAAAAACTATAACTCAGCCGTGATAGACTGACTTATCGTACAACTCAGCCATTTGACGGCTGACTTAGTAGCAAAAGATTAATTACTAGAATGTTATTCAGTTACGGTTAACTTATTAAACGATAGGACTGAGTTACATATTTTCAGTTGATGAAGCGGCTGAATTTGGCAGCAATTTTTTTGCTTTTTAATTACTGTAATGTTTTTCATGTTGTGACTGAGTTATAATTTGTTTGATGCTGAGTTTTATTTAGACTGAGTTATTATTTGTTTGATGGCTGACTTGCCACGTCGAACGCAACATCCATGTCAGCATTCCATGTCATCATTTTTTTCTCCGGAAATACGAAACATCGTTCGACTCTTGCTCTTCAACTGGTTAATAAGTGAACTATTTACTTTCTTATTCTACTTGTTCTTCTACTTCTTCTTCACTTTCTTATTTACCTTGATCTTCTACTTCTTCTTCACCTTGTTCTTCTACTTCTTCTTCACCTTGTTCTTCATTTTCTTTCAGGGATCCAGTTGCGGTTCTAGTTGTTTCCGATAATTGGGTAAAGACACAGAGATATGTATTTAACACCGACGATAGAGGGTGTATAGTTGTGCAGATAGATGGAGGCACAACACAGAACAAGCTTGTGAAGCTTGTTCTTGAAGACTACCGATTGGACGCGTTTAGCCATGAGCTAAAGTTGAGCTACATGTTCTCGAACAAGTCACTGAAAAATATGGCGCATGATACTCCACTAGTTTTTGTCTCCAATGATCGACAGTTGCAATGTTTTTTGCGCTATGGAAAACCGATCAGCTATGTCTCTGTGTAGAGTTTTCGGCGAAAGAGTCTACATAAACTAGTGGAGCTAGAGGAAGTATGATTCGGCCAAGCAGTGACTCGAAAGTAGAATCTACATACGAGGTATACGGTAGGGGATTTAGAGGCACTTGTTTTGATTATGGTAAGATCGTTGACAAAGAAAACCAAGAAGAAGAAGAAGCTTTCGAAGTAGCATCTGACGAAGAAGAAGACGATGAATTTTCAACCAGATTTAATGTTTTCGACGACTCTGATATATCAGCCACTAAGGATTTATAAATCACTATAACTCAGCCATCACATGAATTGACGAGACCATTTGTTTTCCCGTAAATATTATAACTCAGTCGTAAAGTCATATATTTCAGCCATTTACTTTCATATTGTGTCTTGTGATAACTCAGCCATAAAACACTATAACTCAGCCGTAACATGAATTGACGAGACCTTTCATTTTCCTGTGAATATTAAAACTCAGCCGTCAAGTCATATATATCATTCATTTACATTCAAATTGTTTCTTGTGATAACTCAGTCATAAGTCACTATAACTCAGCCGTCACATGACCTTTCGTTTTCCCGTAATGATTATAACTCAGCCGTAAAGTCATATATATATCATCCATTTACTTTCAGATTGTTTCTTGTGATAACTTAGCCATAACTCACTATAACTCAGCCGTCACATGACCTTTCGTTTTCCCGTAATGATTATAACTCAGCCGTAAAGCGATATTTTGGCGGAAACCATCAGTTTACCTAATAATAGACATATGCAGGTACAAGGCTTTATATAGGAGGGGAGTGGAAGCCCTAAAAATGCTAAAAGACAAAATAGTCAACGGCTCGGTCAACTCGACCTGTGCTCGGTCGAGTGGCAGGTCGAGCTGGCTTCTCTCGTGCATTCTCCACTCGGTCGAGTCCTCCTCAGCAGACGGTCGAGTGTCTGGTCGAGTGTGCGGTCGAGTTGGACTCCGGACCTTGTTATTTCAGCCTTAACTCTCTTGCTTTCCCTTCATGATTGATTCACTTCTTCCTCAGCATTGCTTCCATGCTCCTTAAGCTCCAAAATCACCTGTTTATGCATGAAAAGATGCAAATGCAATGCAACTCAACTCTAATGCATGATTAGTCCTAAAGCTATGCAATAATGATGAAAATGGATAGCAAAAGATGCAAAAGATGTGAATATACTAAGGGAAAACATGGTAAAATATATGAACATCAGCTGAGTTATGGTATTGTTTGATGGCTGAGTTGCCACGTCGGACGCAGCATCCATGTCAGCATTCCATGTCATCATCTTTTTTCTCCGGAAATACGAAATGTCGTTCGACTCTTGTTCTTCAACTGGTAAATAAGTGAACTATTTACCTTCTTATTGTACTTTTTCTTCCACTTCTTCTTCACTTTCTTCTTCACCTTGTTCTTCTACTTCTTCTTCACCTTGTTCTTCACCTTGTTCTTCTACTTCTTCTTCACCTTGTTCTTCTACTTCTTCTTCAACTTGTTCTTCATTTTCTTTCATGGATCCAGTTCCAGTACTAGTTGTTTCTGGTAATTGGGTAAAGACACAGAGATATGTATTTAACACCGACGATAGAGGGTGTATAGTTGTGCATATAGATGGAGGCACAACACACGACAAGCTTGTGGAGCTTGTTCTTGAAGACTACGGATTGGACGCGTTTAACCATGAGCTAAAGCTGAGCTACATGTTCTCGAACAAGGCATTGAAACATATGGTGCATGATACTCCACCAGTGTTTGTCTCCAATGATCGACAATTGCAATGTTTTTTGGGGCTATGGAAAACCGATCAGCTACGTCTCTGTGTAGAGTTTTTGGCGTCACATGACCTTTCATTTTCACGTAAATATTATAACTCAGCCGTAAAGTCATATATATAATCTATTTATTTTCAGATTTTTCTTGTGATAACTCAACCATAACTCACTATAACTCAGCCGTCACATGACCTTTCGTTTTCCCGTAAATAATATAACTCAGTCGTAAAGTCATATATATCATCTATTTACTTTCAGATTTTTCTTGTGATAACTCAGCCATAACTCACTATAACTCAACCATCACATGACCTTTCGTTTTACCGTAAATATTATAACTCAGCCGTAAATTCATATATATCATCTATTTATTTTCAGATTTTTTTTGTGATAACTCAGCCATAACTCACTATAACTCAGCCGTCACATGACATTTCGTTTTCCCGTAATGATTATAACTCAGCCGTAAAGTCATATATATCATCCATTTACTTTCAGATTTTTCTTGTGATAACTCAGCCATAACTCACTATAACTCAGCCGTCACATGACATTTCGTTTTCCCGTAATGATTATAACTCAGCCGTAAAGCGATATTTTGGCGTGAAACCATCAGTTAACCTAATAATAGACATATTTCCATTCTAAATTTAAAATTTAAGTTATAATAATTTTAATATTCAATTGTTGGAGAAATACTTTTAAAAAAATAAAATTCTAAATTCGAATAATAATTATTTAATTATTTGTAATAATATCTTGTGATAAAAAACTCACTTTATGAATTTATTATGCGTGTGGATTTGAGCAGGCAAAATTAGTGATTTTTTCGCGCATCCCTAACAACACTTTTTATGACATCGAGAGACGTTTTAATACTTATTAGAAATCTGACAGAACAAAAGACTCATATATTATTTGCAATAATATCTTGTGATAAAAAGTCACTTTATGAATTTATTATGCGTGTGGATTTGAGCAGACACAGAATTAGTGATTTTTCGCGCTTCCCTAACAACATTTTTTGTGACATCGAGAGACGTTTTAATACTTATTAGGAATCTGACAGAACAAAAGACCCAGGAAAGAAAGAAAAATACGTTTTCATATTATTGAGAAGACCCTAAACGATAATTCAGCCATAACTTTACCATAACTCAGCCAACCCTAAAATTAGAATGACTAAATAACCAACCAAACCGAACCAAACCGGAAACTATTTTTCCATTATTTTTGGTTAATTACGGTTATATTCGGCTTGCTATCGGTTATATTAAGTTAATCGACCTAATTTGGATAATATTTGGATTATTTATGGTTATATATTCATCTAACCAACCCATAACGAAAAATAACCGAAAAGTAATTTCAAAAAAATTTTAATTTTCAAATGGTTGTCATATTAGTATATCGAAATTACCACCTTAAACCAAACACAATATAACCAAAACCAAACTGTTATATTAAAACTCATAATGTTGGAAATATGAACCCTAAACCTCAAACCCTAACCCTAACCCCTAAATGTAATGTTTTGAATGTTTTACACATTTTGATCAGATTGTGTAAAAATCAATTTTTGTCTATAATTATTACTTTTTATTGCTTATAATGATTATAATATTTATTTTTTCATTCTATCTTTTAATTTTGAGTTATAATAATTCTAATTTACAAATATTTCATAAGTCAGCCGTTTATGTCGATAACTCAGCCATATCAGCCAACTGTTTGAGAAATACTTTTATTAAAAAAAAATTAAAAATTCAAATTCAAATTTTGAATTTCTTTTAAATAAAAAATCGCTAAAATCTCATTTATTACGCTTGTGATTCTTAACAATAAACATAATTATTGTTTGCGTCTCCCCAACAACACTTTTTGTATTCTCGAGAAGGTATATAATAAATTAATATATCTGTTGCATAAATCAACCATAACTTTACTATAACTAAGTCAACCCTCAAATTAGAATGACTAAATAACCGACCAAACCGAACCGAACCGAAAAAAATAATTTTTCCAATTTGGTATTTTTGAATGGGTATATTCGGCTTACTTCGGTTATATTAGGCGAGTTATTTATGGCTATATATTAATCTAACCGACCTATAACCGGAAATAACCAAAAAAAATTGATTTTTTAAAAAAATATTCAAATGGTAATAATATTAGTATATCCATATTACCACCTTAAGCCAAACACATTAAAACACATCAGAACCAAAACCAAAAAAACAAATAATGTTACTCATCTGAATCCTACATCTCAAACCCTAACCCCCAACCCTAACCCTAACCCTAACCCTTAAACGTCATGTGTTGTATGTTTAACATTCTGGTGGAAATGTGTAAAAATCAATTTTTCTCTATAATTATGACTTTTTATTGGTTATAATAATTGTACATTTAAATATCGAGTTATAATAATATTAATTTACAAATATTTCATAAGTCAGCCGTGTAAGTCAATAACTCAGCCATCACTTAGTCACTTTGTCGGAATTTTTTTATTTTTTTATTCGAAATTTGGGTTCAATATATTAATTATTTTCTATAATATATTGTAAAAAACTATCTTCATAAATTTATTACGCGAGTGAATCTGATCAGGCACATAATTATAATTAATATTTATATTATAACGTTTGGTGGTTATATACTTTGTCTGCGTGAGAGTTACTAGAAAAACGCACAGCTCAGTTGGTTAGTGACCCGTTTCTCAGGTTGTATGTCACGGGTTCGACGCCTGAAAACCTTATTTTGTGCATTTTTCGTCATTTGTAAAACAGTCATTTCAAATTCATCTTCTCCACCCGAACCTGTAACCCTATTTCATGGCCGCCGGTCGTTTATTTACTCGTTTTTCATTGATTTTTTTTTGTTAATTTAACTGTTTTTGATAACCCAATATTAGATCTAACATCTACCATTCTATTTTCAGTAAAAAAAATTAATATTTTTCGTTTTCCAGATTTTACAACCGATTAAGTTTTTTTTTTTGGGTTGTGACGTGGAAAATCGAAAATGATGTGTATTTTAATTTGCTGATGTGTATTTTTTTTTATTTTTTTACTCAAAATCGATAAACAAATCCCAAGGGGTAAATTGTAATTATCCCCAGGTCACTAAACATTTGAGTAATTTTCAAAAGATTTATAGATATGAGTAATAAACCAACTTTTGGATAACATTTCAGTAATTCTTTCTATTATTAAAGCAGAAGTACTTACTAGACTCAAATTGGACCATAACTTTGTTTTGGTACGTTTTTCATTCAAAATGATTAGAAAATCACTTAATTTAATTAAATTACCATATAGTTACTATTTATCTAAATGACCATTATACCCCTTGCTCGACCACTTATTAACGACCGGGTTGGGACGCAGATCCTGTATGACCCAAAAATAGAAAAAAAAACTTGCAGATCTGTTTGTACTCTAGGTTAATAATATTCAGATCATGTATGTTATTTGATTGAAGAATAGTTAAGCACACAACCAAACAGAGTTATAATCCCTATAAATAATATCAAGGAACAACTAATAAAATTTAACCCTGCCGAGAAAAAAAGAAATCTATAGCTTGAGAGACAAGTCTATATCAGAATCGTTGGAAGTATCAGTGTCCGGTTGATCTTTTGCCTCGCCTTGAACGTGAACATTGCCCTCTAGGTTTGCAATCAAGTTTTTGGACAAATCGTCAGTCTGTGGAACCGAGAGGTGAGAAAGCAGAGATATTAAGCCCTCCTATCCAAGTCACATCTGAAGACGTTGAAAGGAAATGCTTAGTTTTAGCAATGTTAGGATTGTAACGAACCCCAAGATCGTATTATAGGAGCTGCTGCCGTTGTAGGAAATACCACTTGACGGCGGGTACTGGCTGTAGAAGGAGAGTCCAGGATAGTTTATTTCCATCTCCTTACGCCTTTAGCCAAGGATCGCTTTGTTTGTGAGCGTTTTGATGTCCTCCCAAGGCTTGCGACGTAGAGAATACTTTTTGCAGAATGCAAGCAAACACCCTCGCTTTAGCATCGTTCGTCGTCCCTTGTGCCTCATCATCTAAAACTCCTCCAAAACCAGAGTTTCTTATATTCTCGTCGAACAGGAAGCGGAACTCTAGGCGCGGAGTCTCCACCGCTGGTATCCGAGTATTTAATGACTTCAGTAATATCAAATATTAACTACTACCATAGTTAATCCCTATAATTATTACGAATATTAATAATAATGAGAAATCTTTAATACTTATCAGTTGTGACTTTGTTGTTTCCAAAATAATTAATAGATCAAATACGAAATTGTATATATATGTAAAATTATTTGATTTGCTTTTATATTGTGAGAAATTTACGGAAACAACAAATCAACTTAATACAATTAAATAAAAACAAATCATCCTTTAGTTTAAATTTTTAATTATGAGTAGTGTAGGTGGAAAGAATAAAAACGTATATATATATATATATATATGTAAAATTGTAAACTAATTTACAGAAAATGTGTACTGTATATCCCACATCGACTAAATATTTTGAAATATGGTTCATAATCACTATAAATATATGACTAATATGTTTTGAGTATAAATGAGCAGGAAGCTTGATTTATCAGATATCCAGATTTAATAGTTTAAATTGGTTCTATATTTTTACGGGTAAGGACGAACAAGACGAGACAGGACAAGACGGGATGGAATGACATGTCTTTGCCATTCTAAAATAGTTATGTGTAGGTTATATACGTGCAATAGTCCAAACTAAAATCAAATTAAAAATCTGATATTTGGATTTAACAAGTTTAAGCATACCGCTGTCGCATAAAAACTGCAAAACGATAATTGTATACTTATCTTAATATGTTTTAACATTTACCATGTATGTAAACTAAATATACTACTAAACACTATTTAAATTTTTAAAATTATAAAAAACACATAAATCAAAACATTTTATGCATTCGAAATATACATCTTGTAGCACGGGTATCACCTAGTCACAAGGTATAATGGTGGCGTAGTGGATGGATATATATATATTCTTGCTTAGTTTGTTTGTAGTATCTCTATTATATTATTTAAGCAACCCTATAAACAAATAACCTTAGTACATGTAAAATATTACACAAAATGCCACCGTATTTTAATACAAAATATAATAACATAATTTTAATATTAATCTTTATCAAAAAAGAAATTTCAATATTAATTTGTTGTAATCAGAAAATGATTACCTAAAAAATAGCAACTATCAATTTATTAGATTACAAGAAATTATTAATAAAATAATTTTGGAATTATTTAATAAAATAATTTCGAAATTTTGTAATAAAATAATTAAAAAAATTCTATTTATTGTTTCATAAATCTTAGGAAACAATAACAAACTATTTAGAAAAATTATAAAACTTAAATTTATTTATAAAACTAATATTAAATATTTACATATCAAAATCATTTAATAATAATAAATATATATTAAAATTACGATACAACATTGTTTCTATTTTTAAAATATATCTATATACTTATTTAAGCTATGTTGTTAAAAATTTAACCAATTCTGATGTGACATATTACGAAAATGCTATTGTATTTTAATTATTCTAATAAACAAAAGAAAAGTTTAGATTTATTTACAAAATAATAAAACTCTATTTATTGTTTCATAAATCTTAGGAAATAATAACAAACTATTAAATTGGCTAAAAATTAATTGTTTATACACAATATTCATTATATAAACAATACTAAGTGTACAATATTGATAATATACATAACATAATAGTAATTTTCACTTATAAAATTAATATATAACATGTTATACCAATAACTTCAATTTGTAAATTTGGTATATTAAGATCTTTAAACACGTTCACATTAATTTGTAATACCAAATCACGGGTCAATACATGTTTTGTTGGGTTCTTTTAGCTTTACCGAATGTATAATTAACGAATTTGATATTGCACCAAACCAAAATAGTAGTACCAACTACGGGTTGAAATCAGAGTATGACCTTAAGCAAAATAAAAATATATAATTTTATAAAATATATAGAGTTAATCATTTTTCTACTATTATTTTGTAACAAAGAAATCTAAATTTACATAAATATTTCTTCACGCTGGTAACATTATTCTACAAAATATTAACGTGTATTTATGAGTCAGGTAATAAAACGGGTAATGAGACGGGTAACGGACGCTCAAAAATTAAATTAATATCCGATACTCGATCATTATTCACGGATAATATAATTATTATACCTTTCACTCGACCCTAAAGCTACGGTACCTTTTTTCAGGGCGGATACAAACAAAAAAATGGGTCGAATACGGGTATCGGTAGTAGTTTTTAGGCATACCTATTAGTAGTTTAATATGAATCAAAACTCACCATTTAGTACTATATTATATAATATGTAAATGAATAATACAACATATATTATTAACAAATAACAAAATATATATAAAAAATTTTTCCGCGCTACTAGCGCGGGTAATTATCTAGTTTCCTTTATTTATGATTCAGTTTTGAAATTTTTATTAACATTTTAGATTTGGTGATTATGAAACTCAGTTACTCTAGTCTCTTTGGTTTTCTCAGATTTAAAAGATGAATGATGAATCGTATCCTTCTAGAGATTCTTAAGAATGTGTGTATTAAATGTATCACTCCTGAGTTATCAAAAAAAAAAAATGTATCAATGAATTTTTTTAAAAACTTTCAGATCCAGAAATTGATTTAAGCCATGTTCGGGGGAGGTGTCGCTGCGACCAATAATTATAACTTAATTCGATGCGACACTTAATATTGACTAAGGTGATCATTCTAATTATCGTTGTTTCATATAGTAAGGTTTTTTTAGTTGCTTGCTGCTCTAGCTGTTCCTATCATTTTTTTTGTTATAATGTTGTTTTGATGCATTAATTACTTGGCTTTATTTTGTTATTGCTAGTATGATTGCCTCCGATTTGTTAATTTTAGTTCATTATGTAAAGAGCGCAAAAATTGAATTGAGAAAATATGCGAATTATATTTAAATTAACAAAATCAGAAACGAATTACAATAGCATAATATAAATCATAAAATAAATTACGGAGGCAATATATGCTATCTTTTTCCTTAATTCAATAAATCGGACGTAAGTGCTTTCGAATAATCACAATTTGTACAACCGATCACGAACTATTATAGTAGCACACCAGTAATAGAACTCAAGCGAATAGATCTACGTTATACTCTCGAGACTATTAAACTAAGAACTTACTTGGACTAAGCAAGGGAGAGAAAGAGATATCTTCAGAGGAAGGATTGTTTATGTTTTTATGTGTGAGAAATAATGAGAGACTATGTCTCTATATATAGTGGAAGGAGGGAGGTCTCAAGAAAATATTCACTGAATATTCTCGGAGTACTGTCCAAGTTTGCTTGGAGTTCACACCAAGTCTTTCCAAAAAATTAAATGAGCCTACAGCAGTCTCAAGAGCCCAAGAGCCCAAAAGCCTAAGAGTCCAAGAGGCCACGGCCCGTTTTTGATGTGGGATTTTTTCCCAAACATCCCAAGTAGCACACTTCACACTCTTATTTCTCATTCAAATCAACTCCGTTTTGGACGTATGAGTATACCATCTTGTAGTAATGGTTACCAGCTTTCCATTGCACTATCGACCCGATAATTCCGAGCAGCCATTTGGCCGGAATTTGGCCGGAAAGTCGCCGGAAAGTCACTGTCCCAAAACCTGCAGTTTTCTGAAACTTGTTTCTGAAAATTCAGTTCCAACAATCCCCCACATGAATAGAAATAAGTCTAAACATATGACGACTTAGCTAACCCTATAGACTGACACTACTAGCTAAACTAGACAGACTTTCGAGAGTATATGCGAAAACTAACTGTATCTGAGTTGGTGGCGTTTTTCAACCTTGAACCGACTCATTGTTATACCTGTCGAGTTTACTCGGCCAGTTGGTGAATATTATGTCTTGAACCATCCGGATTTGTATGTAAACTTAGAAAGCAGGCATAACACAGCTTCGTTTTCTCTTAGAACGAGGTTCTCTATTGTGTTCATTGTGGCCTTGAACATGCCTGGTTAATCATGAGTGAACTTGGAGAGTATAGCCTCATATATTCTCCTAGAAACGGCCCCATTTCACACTCACAAGGTGATTTTATAAGCTGCTTGTATTTAAAGAAATATCCTGTAATTATTTCAAATATTTTACAAAGCTACATTTCAAATCATTAAAAGCATATGCTTAACCTCTAACATACAGGAAGCACTTTACATCACTCTAGGAACTGGGAAAAGACAAAAGTCTTCTAGTGCTTGTAGCAGATTCAGCTTGATTTAGTTGTCCCTTTGAACCTAGGTCATGGGGTCTCCAATCTGAGTAGGTGGGGTTACCATCAAACATCCTCTTAAGTCGTAGGCTTTAAACCCATTCCTCTTCATGATTTTGTAACTTGATCTCGCGCCAAACCTTTTGTAAATGGATTCGCTAGGTTTTCTTTCGTATTGATGTAATCAATCGTAAATACACCAGTTGAGATAAGTTGTCTAACAGTTTTATGTCTCCGTCTGATGTGACGAGATTTGCCATTGTAATGGGTATTCCTTTCCCTGCCCAAAGCCGATTCGCTATCACAGTGTACACGTATTGCAGGCACAGGATTCCCCCACATTGGAATGTCTTCCAAGAAATTACGAAGTGATTCAGCTTCCGACATAGCTATCTCCAAAGCTATGAATTCAGATACCATAGTTGATTTAGCTGCCAGAGTTTGTTTGGAAGACTTCCAGGACACTGCTGCACCTCCAAGTGTAAAATCATATCCACTTGTGGATTTTGAGTTTCTCGATTCTGCGATCCAGTTGGCATCACTGTAAACTTCCAAAACTCCGGGTTCTCTACCATAGTGCAAGCCATGATCTTTGGTATAACGTAGATAGTCCAAAACTCTAGCTATAGCCATCCAATGCTTATGTCCTGGATTACTTCTGTAGCGACTAAGTACATTTACAGAGTGTGCTAAATCCGGTCTTGTACAATTTGTCAAGTACATTAGATTGCCAATTACTCTTGCATACTCCACCTGTTGCACATGTTCACCAGAATTTTTGGTTAAGTGAATTTGAGGATCCTCTGGAGTTTTTGCAGTCCCATTTGAGTAATGCTTGAATCTATCAAGCACTTTTCGCACAGTGGGTTTGAGACAAGATAAGGCCCTCATTAGTTCTGATGATTTTTATCCCCAAAATTACATCTGCTAAACCCAAGTTCTTCATGTCAAAATTTCTTTTGAGCATATTTTTCATTTGAGTGATGATGTCTTTGTTGCTGCCAATGATGAGCATATCATCTACATATAAGCATAACAAAATGTACCCTGATGGAGTAGTTTTGTAGTATATGCATTTGTCACATTCATTAATGCGAAAACCATTAGACATCATCATACTGTCAAACTTCTCATGCCACTGCTTAGGAGCCTGTTTGAGTCCATATAATGACTTCACAAGTTTACACACTTTGTGTTCTTTTCCTGGCATAACTAATCCCTCAGGTTGTTTCATGTAGATTTCCTCTTCTAAATCTCCATGGAGAAAAGCAGCTTTTACATCCATTTGATGGATTTCAAGATTTCTCAAGGCTGCAATACCTATGAGCATCCTGATCGAAGATAGTCTTGTTACCGGTGAATAGGTATCAAAGAAATCTAAGCCTTCTTTATGCCGAAATCCTTGCACTACAAGCCTAGCCTTGTACCGCTCAAATCGCCATTTGGTTTTCGTTTTATCGTAAAAATCCATTTACATCCCAAAGGCTTAAATCCTTGTGGTAGATCTGCCAGCTCGTAAGTATGATGTTGCATGATAGAGTCTATTTCAGTTTTGCCTGTTTCCTTCCAATAAGGTGCATCAGGTGTAGACATAGCTTCTGCGTATGTTCTTGGTAGATTTTCAGCTAGAAATGCCATCATCAGAAAATCATCACCAAACGATTTACTTTTGCGAGCTCGTTTGCTTCTTCTAGGTTCCAGTTCTATTTCTACAGAAGTAGTACTCAAAGTATTGCCAGCTTCCAAATTCGTTGCATCTCGTTGTTCACGAGTCCGTTTTTGAGTTTTCCTACAAGGAAAAATGCCTTCAAAAAATGAAGCATTTCTTGACTCCATAACTGTATTCACATGAATATCTGGAATATCTGATTTATGAACTAGAAATTGATATGCACTACTGTTATGTGCATATCCGATGAAGATACAGTCTACGGTCTTAGGCCCAATTGTGACCTTTTTAGGAGGTGGTACAACCACTTTTGCTAGACACCCCCACACTTTGAGGTATTTGTACGAAGGTATTGTACCTTTCCAAAGTTCATATGGTGACTTGCCAGTAACCTTATGCGGTATCCTGTTGAGGATGTAATTAGTGGTAAGCAAAGCTTCCCCCCACATGTTTTGGGCTAACCCAGATTCCTGCAACAACGCATTCATCATCTCTTTCAGAGTTTTATTCTTTCGTTCCACTACTCTGTTAGATTCTGGCGAGTAGGGAGCGGTTGTCTGATGTATAATGTCTTTTTCTCTGCAAAATGCATTGAACGGCTCATTATATTCTCATCCTTTATCACTTCGAACTACCTTTATAGTTTTCTGAAGCTGATTTTCTACTTCGAGGGTGAACTCTTTGAATTTTTCCAGTGCTTCATCTTTGCTATGAAAGAGATATACATAGCAATATCTTGTGCAATCATCAATGAAGGTAACAAAGTATTTCTTACCACCTCTAGTTTGCACATACTTTAAATCACATAAGTCTGTGTGAATTAAACCTAGAGGTTCGGTTGTTCTTTCAATGCGTGGTGAGGGAGTTTTAGTGAGTTTGGCATGTATGCACACTTCACATTTTTCTTGGTTAGTTTTGAATTGCGGAATCAAATTCAACTTTTGCATTTTCGCATTGTATTGTAATTGACATGTCCTAAACGTTCATGCCAAGTACTAAACGACTCAACCAAGTAAGCAATAGGGTTTTCTTTTATTTCAGCAATAGAAGCAGAAGTTACAATTTTCGGATGGACTGTCGTTACAGACATCTTGATCAGTCCACCCTTAACAAAACCCTTTCCCAAATACATCCCATTTTTCTTAAGAACTAACTTATCAGCCTCAAAATTGATGGAAAAACCATGCTTGCTTAGAACTGTTCCAGAGATGAGATTCTTCTGCATGTCAGGTACGTGCTTCACGTTCTACAAGGTGAGCTCACGATCAGAAGTTAGCTTCAGAACCACTTTGCCTTTACCTTCAATCTTGGAAACCGCCGTGTTGCCCATGAAAAGCTGCTCATTTGACTTGTTCTTCTCGTAGGTGGTGAACATGGTCCTATCTGAGCATATGTGTGTGGTAGCACCATTGTCGTAGTACCACTCCACTGAGTTGTCTTCAACCATGTTACATTAAGTAACCACCGCAACCATGTCTTCTTCAGTTAGGTTTGCTTGCAACTTGAGATCTTTTGCTTTGCTTTTGCAAACATTAGCGTTGTGTCCAATCTTACCACAATGATGACACTTCCCTTTGAACTTCCTCTCAAGGTTGCTCTTCTTGAAGTTTGGTCCAGATGACACCTTCAACGGTTTATGAAGAATAGAGATCCCTTTACCCTTGCCTTTAAACTTGGCCTTAGGCTCAGCTACATGAACATCATGCCCCTGGCTTTGAGCATCCGAATGAGCTCCACGATTGTTGTCCTCAACTCTCAACCGACGGATGAGATCATCAAGAGACATTGCCTTACGCTTGAAGTTAAGGTAATGCTTGAAATTTGACCAGCCTGGTGGTAGCTTCTCGATCAGACAATTCGTCTTGAAGACATTGCAGATCGACATCCCTTCCTAATCGATCTCCTGAAAGATGCGTGAAGAGCTTCCACTTGTTCCATAATTGGTTTGGAATCCACCATCTTGAAGTTCAGGAACTTCGTAGTTGAGAATTTCTGCATCCCAGACTCATCAGTCTTGTACTTGGTCTCCAAAGCTAGCCACAATGCTTTTGAAGTCTTGTGCATACTGTAGAGGTCATACAGATCATTGACCAAATGGTTCAGAATCTGACCTTTGCAACAGTAGTCTCCTTGAGCCAAACTATCCATACTTCCAACCACATACACGTCTGTGTCACCTTGTGGAAGCGTTGGTGGATCCTCTGTGAGGTACCTTTCCATGTTCATGCTGGCCAAGTAGTAGCGCATCTTGTTTTGCCACGTTTTGAATCCAGCTTTGCCATCGAACTTATCTAGCATCATCCCTTGGGAAGCCGAAGGTGGTATCCCCATGTGGGTTGATCCATTACCGAACAGATTTCAGCGCACATTTTCCATACCCGAATCGGTAAGTTTCGTCTTTTCAACTTCTTTAGCAAGGCGTAAAGCCAACTCCGCAGGAGTTTCAACAGGGGTTGCAGGAACCTTAGCACCGTCAATATTGTTGGTGTTGTCTCCAGACATTTTTTTGTTTCACAATAAACAGATCTGATTAATATATTAATCAAACAATTCAAGTAATTAAATTACACTTAATTAGTTTTACAAACTCGCTTAACAAGCGTTCGCAGAAACTTGTTTCACAAACTCACTCAATTAAGAGCGTTCGTGGAAACCAGAGAGAGTAGAGAAGAAATAATTAAAGTAAAAGCGTTCTTCAAAACCTTTCTGCGTAAGCACCGAAAGATGAAAGCAAAAACAGTTTTTCAGAAGATTTTGAAATCGTTTTTAAAAAATACAAGATTTGAAAAATTCTCAATCCGTTTAAAGCGATAAGCAGAATAGCGGATTTGTTGAATTAAGACTGTAAGGAGCGCAAAAATCGAATTGAGAAAATATGCGAATTATATTTAAATTAACGAAATCAGAAACGAATTACAACATCATAATATAAAGCATAAAATAATCACGGAGTCAAGATATGATATCTCTTTCTTTAATTCAATAAATCGGCCATAAGTGCTTTTGGACAATCACGATTTATGAATCCCAGGATACCACTGATCACGAACTATTATAGTAGCACACCAGTAATAGAATTCAAGCGAACAGATCTACGTTATACTCTCGAGACTACTAAACTAAGAACTTACTTGGACAAAGCAAGGGAGAGGGAGAGAGAGATCTTCAGAGGAAGGAGTGTTTATGTTTTTGTGTGTGAAAAATAATGAGAGGTTAGGCCTCTATATATAGTGGAAGGAGGGAGGTCTCAAGAAAATATTCAGTGAATATTCTCGGAGTGCTGCCCAAGTTTGCTTGGAGTTCACACCAAGTCTTTCCAAAAAATTAAATGAGCCTACAGCAGTCTCAAGAGACAAAAAGCCCAAAAACCCAAGAGTCCAAAAGGCCACGGCATATTTCCGATGTGGGATATTTCCCAAATCATCCCAAGTAGCTCACTTCACACTCTTATTTCTTATTCAAATCAACTCCGTTTTGGACGTATGAGTATACCATCTTGTAGTACTCGTTACCAGCTTTCCATTGCACTATCGACCAGACAATTCCGATCAGCCATTTGGCCGGAATCTGGCCGGAAAGTCGCCGGAAAGTCATTGTCCCAAAACCTGCAATTTTCTGAAACTTGTTTCTGAAAATTCAGTTCCAACACACAAAACACAAACTCGTTTAACTAAACACATAACACAAACTTTAACTAAACACAAAACATAAACTCGTTTAACTAAACATATAACACAAACTTTAGCTTAACACAACCAACTATCCTAACATCTCATCAATTAGCTTCTTTCTCATATTGATTTCAGCCCCGTTCTCAACCAAGACTTAAAACATAACCATAACCCTAGATAAATCAAGACCTTATAATTCTAGCAAGCAAAATAAATTAATCCACAACTGAATAAAAAACACACCCTTTTATTGATTCTAGCAAGAAAAATTGTAGATTTTGCTTGAATGAAAAATATATGTCTACGGATCTAATATTAAGTGTACTACAAAATCAAGTTTTAGGGGAGGTATTGGTTTAGGATTTAGAAAGAATTTTACGGCTCGTAAGAGTCTCGTAATTACGGCTCTGCCACTACACACTTCACTCAATTCTTGTCAACCCGGTCAAAACATCATTTGACTGTTTGTATAATCGTCTTGTGTGATTTTTTTACGCTTTTACTACCGATAATAATATAATATTAGTTGATTTTTTGTTTACATTTTTTTATTATATTCGGGCGTGTATAATGCGCTTTATTAAGGGAGAGGTATTGGTTTAGGATTTAGAAAGAATTTTGGATTGTTAATGAATTCAAATTTTGTGTTATTGGTTTAGGATTTTATATCATTTCCTTCATAACAAAAGTCATGAAAACTCTTTTATCAAATAAAATGATTTTGAAAGATTTTAGAAGATTAGGAAAAACATATCAGCAAGATTTAAAATAACTTCTTAAACAATCTCTTATAGAATCCTTCATTTTTACTTTCTAATTTTCTATGATTTTATAAATTGAAACAAGATTTTAAATGGGTGGTGGTGAATGTGAATGATGATGAATGTATGCAATGAATGGATGGATGGTAAGGTGTTTCAATTCCCCTTATGCAGTTGCAGTATAAGAGGTGTCAATCCAATCTGAGTGTTTGTGAACAGTCAAGATGTGCATAAAGATCTAATTTAAGTCAGATGTAAATGATGTTTGTCACTAACAATCCTATGATTAAAATGCAAAGTGCAGAAAATAAAACTACAAGAACTAGATGCTGAATGTAAATGAACAGAATGATTGTAACAGTAATGAAGCTAAAACAGAAATAAAAACTACTATAATGCAAGATATAAACCTATGCAAGACGAGCAATGAACAGAAAACTAAATGAATGCAGCAGAAATGAAACAGGACAATCACAAATCATAAACACAAGCTCTTGGGGGGAGAACTCGAGCAAGCACTCGACCGAGTGTAGGTCGAGTACAGGGTCGAGCTAGACTAAACGTGAAAACAGAGCAACACAATAAAAACAGAGCAATGCAAAAACGAATCAAACAACAATCAAGCAACATGATTAAGACTAAGATATCAATAAACAAAGAAGGTCCTGAGGAGGGATTCATGGGCTGAACTAATCATTGTGGTTATTTAACTTGGTCAACAACCCTCAAACAAACTTTGAGCTAATCTCTAGACATACTATTCTAAGACATGTTTAATCCACTCTCATGGCAAGAAACAATCAAACCTATGCATTTCTAGACTTGCTCTCACATAGTAAAGAATCTACACAAGCATGCATTAAGCAATACATCTCAAACCAAACAAGACCTCTAATCTCTTAGCAAGCCTAATGGTAAGCTCTAGATCTAGCCTTATCTATGCTCCTTAGACATTGGTGTGATGCTAAGATGCTTGAAATCAAACCCTACCTTCTCAGATATAGGATCAGCATTAAGATCATCTAGCCTAGAAGAGATCTACAACAATCAAGCTTGACCAAATCAAACAAACCACAAGATCAACCCAGCCTAACCCATCCTCAAGATCCTAAGCAAACTACTCACAAGAACACATGGTGAACAAAGTCAAAAACCCAGAAAATAATGAAACTTGCATAATTAGAAAGATAAAACAGAGATCTTCAATATTGAAACATAAATGAAATACGAATTCTCAATATTAAGAAAGTTATGAAACCAACAATATTGAAGAATTTAGTCTCTTTCAAGTACAAGATCTAAGAAAAATAAAAAGCAAAAAGAATAATTTCCAAAAGGGTAAAATACTTGGTTTAGAGAATATCTAAAAAGCTGCACACTTTTGTGGCTGCAGGTACAAGGCTTTATATAAGAGGGGAGTGGAAGCCCTAAAAATGCTAAAAGACAAAATAGTCAACGGCTCGGTCAACTTGACCTGTGCTCGGTCGAGTGGCAGGTCGAGCTGGCTTCTCTCGTGCATTCTCCACTCCGTCGAGTCCTCCTCAGCAGACGGTCGAGTGTCTGGTCGAGTGTGCAGTCGAGTTGGACTCCGGACCTTGTTATTTCAGCCTTAACTCTCTTGCTTTCCCTTCATGATTGCTTCACTTCTTCTTCAGCATTGCTTCCATGCTCCTTAAGCTCCAAAATCACCTGTTTATGCATGAAAAGATGCAAATGCAATGCAACTAAAATCTAATGCATGATTAGTCCTAAAGCTATGCAATAATGGTGAAAATGGATAGCAAAAGATGCAAAAGATGTGAATATACTAAGGGAAAACATGGTAAAATATATGAACAACAACACCCCCAAACTTAGTCTTTGCTTGCCCTCAAGCAAATAAGCAAGACATAAGAAGGTAAGTGAGGTTTGAAAGTGGGATCTCAGTTCCTAAAGCTTGCAAATAGACCATCTAGAATCAATGTCCAAGTTACTAGTACTATGATGCAAGTTGAATGAGCTGTACTTAAAGACTTTAGACAAGCATATCACAACCTTTACTGATTTGAGCCTTAGATATCCACATGCATTCAAATCAACCATTTCCTTTAACATTCATAAATCAAGAACCTGAATCAATTTTATGCAATGCTTAAACTCATTTGGCTTGCAGGTAAAGGCTTTGAGACAATGATGGTCTCTTTTTAAAGTGGGGCTTATCAATATCAAGGTTCTCTCATAAAAAATGGATTGAGCTTTAGAAGAATGCTAAAGGTAAGAACACCTAGACACATACAAGAATAAAACCTTGTCTACCCAAAGGCACCCAAAGTGTTTATCCTAGCAATCTAAACCCAAATGATCCTAGTGCTACCCTTTAACTTCTTCTTTTCTCTTTCACCCTTTTCTCTTTTGGTTTTCAAGTCTTAGGAGAGGTTTCTTATTTGATATTTCTAGTGGGATGGGGGATTCTTACTTATTTGCTATGGTTCTCTTTTCTTCTTATTCTTAAGACATACAAGCTTTTTGCTAGACTTTTCTTTTCTTTCTTTTCTTTTCTTTAACTAGAACCATCTTCAACAATTTTTTTCTTTCCATCCTTTCACTAGACCTTGCTTAAACACAATCTCCTCTTTAAGACTCTACCCTTTTTCTTTCTTTTTTTTTTTTTTTTTTTTTTTTTTTTTTTCATAACAGCCAAGTCCCAAACCCAACAAGTGAACCACCTAGTCCTATCTAGTTTGAAAAGTGCAAACTAGAACTACACAAGGCTTTACTCTTGTCAGTTCAAACCTAACACTTTCTACCAAGCTCAATCCCAGGCCTCACACACACAAGAATAAACAAGGCTTGAAAGAAGGGTTGGTTAAGGGTAGGGAAACTGATTCTTAATGAGGAAATCAGCTACTTGGATCAACAAGAGTGGTAAAAAAAAAAGAGAAAGATGATCCAAATATATATATGGTATCCATGAGTTTAAAGCAATGCAGACATTAATAATTGAAAGTCAATATTAGGTTCTTATAGATAGGAAATGGTGTCAAATCACAACATGCTTCAATATAGACCAAATACAATGCAGGAATTCAGGAATTCAAGGCTTGGTTCAATCTTATGCTTCTATCCACTCAACTAGCATCAAAGTACTATTAACTTGGGCATTGATCCTAGTCTAGTGAATGAGCAAGCTAACAAGGAAATACTCATCATAGATCCCTAATGAAAATATTATACAATCCTACATGAAACATGCTAAACAAGATTCTAATATGCAATGCAAACTATATGAACAATCTTTTTTTTATAAAGATTTTTTCAAAAATTTTCAAATTTTTATGGTTTTTCTATGCCTTAGATGTTTATGCAAATACTAATATGAGGATGCTAAAAATTTGAAATAAGATCACAAAACACAATGTCAAATGCTATCTCAAACCCTCCCCCAAACTTAAATCACACAGTCCCCTGTGTGAAAGAAATTTGAATGAGGATTCACGACTAAAAACAAAACACAAATATGAAATGCAATGATATTTACAAGTGAAGGTGATATTGTTACCTTAAGGATTGGAGAAGAAGTTGTCCACATCCTCTTGCATGCTGTCAAAGGTGTAGTTGGGGTCTTGTTGGTGACTTGGAGATGGGGATTGGGGCAGCTCGACGATGGCGATCGACCTTGACTCGGTCGGGTGCGTGCCCGAGTGGGGGGGGTCAAGCTGGATTGCGGATGGCATAATTCTGTCCTTTGCTGCTGGGAGAACTGCTGGTAGAACTGGTGGTAGAGTGCTGGATCCATGAAGTATTGGGGTGGGATGGGAGGGTAACCTGGATAAGCAGCTGGAGGTGGGAAGCCATATGGTTGTCTGGGCTGGAACTCGGTCGAGTACGTCAGCGGTGCTCGGTCGAGTGGGCGCTCGAGTGACCCGGTCGAGTGCCTCGAAAGCTGCTGTTCTCGGGTACTTGAGCTCCTCTTCCTCTAATTTGGCTCATACATTGAAGCCTTAGCTGGTTCCACAGAGTTCGCAACTCTTGTAAGTGCTCTAGTTGAGCTACTTCTCCTCAAAGGGCTTGATGGTGTAGGTGAAGAATTCCCACTCTTCAACTCAGCAATCTCCTTCTTTAAGCCCTTGATATACTTAGCCATGTTGGTCACCTTCTTCTTCAGCTTATCAAACCTCTTCCCTTGCCACTTGTTCCACTTTTGCAAAAGTGTCAACCTCTTGCTATTCTCCCTCACTCCTCTACTATCCCTTGGGTTGGGCTCATAATCCTCAAAGTAAAATTGCTCCTCCCCATCAGCCACTTGTGCATTCCCAGCTTCCTCAACCCTAGGTTGAACTACTCCATCAAACAAGTGCTCCTCAGCTGGCCAAAAGTCAATGTTGGCCCCTTCTTGAATGGTGGTGAGCTCTTGGTTAGGCAAGATCAATTGCTTTTTCCCAAGTGTTGGAAGCCCAAAGTTGAACATGTGATTTCCTTGATGCATCTCCTTGGCTAGGATGAGAGTAGAGGTGAGGTAGCTTGAGTCAATCCATCTTGGTGAGACCCTCTCTCCTCTAAGTGGAACCTTGGCAGCTTGTAGAAATGGAGTAATGATGCCTCCAATGGTTATTGCTCCTCTTGCGCCTTTGTTCTCCAACTTTCCTACCCAACTTCTCAAGTAAACCATGTGGTCAATGAGTACCATTGCAAGATCAGTCTCTACAGTGCTCCCAATTATGATGGTTTCATCTCTTGCTTTGAGGATGATCCCATTGAGAGCCATGTCAATCATTTTACGCTCTCCCTCATTGATATTCCCAGTTTCCTTCCTTGCAAAGAAGGTGTTTGCAAGAGCTTTGTGGAAGTACCTTAGGACTGGGCTCCTTATCCTTGAGCTCTTGGAATTGGAGGATGAGTAGAGTTTGTTGTCCCCAATGGTTTCCCAAACTGAATAGAGCTCCTCTCTTGGTATCATCAAGCTCCTATGGCTCCCAACTTCAAAACCAAACACATTGGCTATCTTTTTCATTGAAAGCTCATGCCTCTTCCCCTTGATTGTGAAGGTGATGTGACCAGCTCCAACCTCAGGATCTTTCCTTGCATATGTATGCAGCTTGACAGTGGCTAGAAACTCACAACTTTCCTCCTTGTAGCCCTCCATGCAAAGCCCCATGAACTTGTTAAGTTACTTTTCTCAAAAAGAAACTCCACATCTTCTTCAATGGCAAGCTTCTCCATGGTTTCCTTGTGAGGATATCTAGTCCCCAAGAACTCCATTCTCATAAAAGCATCATAAAGCTTCCTCTTTGACAACCCACAAGATTCTGCTTCCCCATCATCCATTAACTCTTCTTCTTCACTTTCTTCCTCACTCTCATTTTCACTCTCCTCTTGCTCAACCTCAACTGTTGGCCTCTTCCCTTTGGCCTTGTGTCTCCTCATGAACTCATTGAGAGTTGGCTCCCTTTCCTCACTTTCAGTCCTCTCAGGATCTTCCTCAACTGACTCTCTCCTTGGACACGGCACCTGGCTCGACCGGCTGCTCGAGCCACCACTCGGTCGAGTGCATGATCGAGTGGGGCGTCGAGTTGATTTTCGAGCTTCTCTTCTTGATTCAAGGCCAGCATCACGACGTTCCATGGAGCTTGCAGCGATTTGTTGAGACTTCCTGGTGATCGTTGAAGACATTTTCAAAAAGAATTGAAAGGAATAGACTCAAAGCTCAAAGTTAATAGGTTAGTGACCCAAAAACTTGAAAGAACAAAGCTTGAGCAAAAGATGAACTTGGGAGAGATTTTAAAACTTGAATTTAGTTGTTTTAAGAAAATGAGAGAGTGTGAGAGGTATAATCTCGTGCAAGCTCTATATAAAGAAGCTAAGGGGACAAGGAGACAAGGGTGGAGCGTCCATACCATTCAAATTCGAATTGAGAATCTTTGACCTGCTTTTTGCTGCCACTCGACCCCACACTCGACTGTACACGGTCGAGCTCCCTTGACCAAAGTTTGAAAATTCAAAATTTTCTTCTTGTTCTTCCCTCCACTCGATCGTTCTAGCGATTTGAAGATCAAATGGGCCTTAGTTCCTTTCCAACTCGGTCGAGTACCTCTCGTGGGCTGGTCGAGTGGGCTTGCGAGTCTCCTTCTCCAAGTACAAATCTCTCCTTACCCAACTACATTCTCACTAAAAGGCTTGTCCAACACAAATATAAAAGAAAACACATCAAAACTACAAGGAAAATAAACTATATTTACAAAGGATACCTTTTGGACTTCCTCCCTAGTGAGCTTGTTTAGAGTCACTAAGCTTGACTTTGGTTTCCTTTTTAGACTTTGTCTAGATACCAAGGAGGTGATGAAATCCTCCATGGAACCTCTTGGTCACTGTGAAGTTGATCCTCGATAACCTCACCCTTAACACACAAACCATACTTCTTCTTGATTTTGAGCCTTGGTCTTGCTTTCCTCCAAGACCTCTTGTTCAGCTTAACTTTGAGATCCTCAACCATACTAGTAAACTTTTGAACTGACCACTTAACCTTTTCCACAGACTCTTCTTGAAGAGAGTGCTCAGCCTTTGGAGTTGCCTTATCACTTAAACCTTCTTGACCACCTTTATCCTTGATAGTAAAAGGCTGATCATCAATTGTAGGGAGGTTGGTTGGGTTAAAGATGTTGAACCTCATAACTATATCCTCAGCAATGTTCAAGGTCACAAGACCTTCCTTGACATCAATGATTGCTCCAACAGTGGCTAAGAATGGCCTCCCAAGAATGATTGGATCTTCAGGTTCCTTATCCATCTCCGGAACCACAAAATCTGTATGAACCCTTGCCTTCCCTATCTTGACAGGGACATTCTCCAACTTACCAACTACCTCTCTGTTTGACCCATCAGCTAGGCATACATGGATTGTGAGTTTGAAATCTGTCCTCCCAAGCTTTTGTGCAATGGAGTAGAGCATGACACTAATTGAAGCCCCTAGGTCACATAGGCATTGGTTGTAGTGGAGGTAACTGAATGTGCATGGTAAATAGAAGGGCCCTGGATCCTTAAGCTTGATTGGGATGATAACTCCTCCAAGGTCTTCAAGATCCTTCTCATCTTGAGCTTGAGCTTTTTGCTTTGACAAGTCAAGAAAAAAGTCCTTATAGAGAGGATATGGTTCAAAATGTTCCAAGGCAGGTCCTCTCTCCTCTTCTTGGTAAGCAATGATGACCTCTTGTATAGCCAACACTTCCTCTTGTTTCTCAACCACAGCTTCGTCCTTCAAAACCCTCTCATCCTCTTGTTGCTTAGCCAACATTTCTTTTTTCTCAATGATCTCCCTTAGTTCCTTAATCCTCTGTGCTTTGAAACGCCCTGGGAATGGTAGTGGAGGCTTGTAAGCAGGAGGAATGTACTTAGCATGTTTGACAGCTTCGGAGTCTCCAGCTCGATCGACCACTCGAGCATGCACACGGTCGAGTGGCTGTTCGAGTACCTGGTCGAGTGCAATGTCGAACTCCAGTTGCTTTGCAAGAACGTCACTTGGGGCTTCAGTAACTGATAAATTCACCCAAACTTGGACTTCACTGTCCTCAGTGACTTCTTACTCATGAACTTGAATGGCCTTGGCTGTGAACTCTCTTGGATTTTGAACAGCTTTCTAGGGAGTTGGTTGGGTTTAGGACCTGAAGTAGAGGCAATGTTACTCTCCATATACTTCACTCTTGAGTTAAGACCCTCAAACTACATGTTTAGATCATTGTACTGTGATGTGAGTCTTTGATTCAACTCAGCAAACTGCTTGGCTTCCTCAATCTTTCCTTGTGTTTGCCCAATCAACAACTGTTGCATCATTGCTCTTAAGTCTGGTTCTTGGCCTTGGTTTGTCTGAAACCCTGGTGGGGGACACAACTGAGGCTGGAACACTTGATGTTGTTGTTTGGGGATGTATTTTGTTGTTGAGGCTGTTGAGGTGGATAGACTTGGTCTTGAGGGTTGGCCACATTGGTACTCCTATAAGAGAGATTGTTGTTCTTGAAACCTCCTTGGTTGTAGCCTCTGAATCCTCCCTGATTTTGCATGTAGCACAACTCAAGCAAACTCAGTCTCCCCTATTGAACTGGAACCTCTTCTTCACCAATGAAGTGAATAGACTTTTGTTGGCTAAGAAGGATCTTGTCAAGCTTCTCATTGACCATCTTCAAGTCCTTCTTGTAACTTGTCCTCT
>CM043880.1:38061809-38330361 GCA_024034495.1 Camelina laxa
CTACCAGTTGAGATAAGTTGTCTAACAGTTTTATGTCTCCGTCTGATGTGACGAGATTTGCCATTGTAATGGGTATTCCTTTCCCTGCCCAAAGCCGATTCGCTATCACATGTACACGTATTGCAGGCACAGGATTCCCCACATTGGAATGTCTTCCAAGAAATTACGAAGTGATTCAGCTTCTGACATAGCTATCTCCAAAGCTATGAATTCAGATACCATAGTTGATTTAGCTGCCAGAGTTTGTTTGGAAGACTTCCAGGGACACCTGCACCTCCAAGTGTAATCATATCCACTTGTGGATTTTGAGTTTCTCGATTCTGCGATCCAGTTGGCATCACTGTAAACTTCCAAAACTCCGGGTTCTCTACCATAGTGCAAGCCATGATCTTTGGTATAACGTAGATAGTCCAAAACTCTAGCTATAGCCATCCAATGCTTATGTCCTGGATTACTTCTGTAGCGACTAAGTACATTTACAGAGTGTGCTAAATCCGGTCTTGTACAATTTGTCAAGTACATTAGATTGCCAATTACTCTTGCATACTCTGTTGCACATGTTCACCAGAATTTTTGGTTAAGTGAATTTGAGGATCCTCGGAGTTTTTGCAGTCCCATTTGAGTAATGCTTGAATCTATCAAGCACTTTTCGGCACAGTGGGTTTGAGACAAGATAAGGCCCTCATTAGTTGATGATTTTTATCCCCAAAATTACATCTGCTAACCCAAGTTCTTCATGTCAAAATTTCTTTTGAGCATATTTTTCATTTGAGTGATGATGTCTTTGTTGGTTGCCAATGATGAGCATATCATCTACATATAAGCATAACAAAATGTACCCTGATGGAGTAGTTTTGTAGTATATGCATTTGTCACATTCATTAATGCGAAAAACCATTAGACATCATCATATCAAACTTCTCATGCCACTGCTAGGAGCCTGTTTGAGTCCATATAATGACTTCACAAGTTTACACACTTTGTGTTCTTTTCCTGGCATAACTAATCCCTCAGGTTGTTTCATGTAGATTTCCTCTTCTAAATCTCCATGGAGAAAAGCAGCTTTTACATCCATTTGATGGATTTCAAGATTTCTCAAGCTGCAATACCTATGAGCATCCTGATCGAAGATAGTCTTGTTACGGTGAATAGGTATCAAAAAAATCTAAGCCTTCCTTTTGCCGAAATCCTTGCACTACAAGCCTAGCCTTGTACCGCTCAATATCGCCATTTTGTTTTCGTTTTATCGTAAAAATCCATTTACATCCCAAAGGCTTAAATCCTTGTGGTAGATCTGCACTCGTAAGTATGATGTTGCATGATAGAGTCTATTTCAGTTTTGCCTGTTTCCTTCCATAAGGTGCATCAGGTGTAGACATAGCTTCTGCGTATGTTCTTGTAGGATTTTCAGCTAGAAATGCCATCATCAGAAAATCATCACCAACGATTTACTTTTGCGAGCTCGTTTGCTTCTTCTAGGTTCCAGTTCTATTTCTACAGAAGTAGTACTCAAAGTATTGCCAGCTTCCAAAGTCGCTGCATCTCGTTGTTCACGAGTCCGTTTTTGAGTTTTCCTACAAGGAAAAATGCCTTCAAAAAATGAAGCATTTCTTGACTCCATAACTGTATTCACATGAATATCTGGAATATCTGATTTATGAACTAGAAATTGATATGCACTACTGTTATGTGCATATCCGATGAAGATACAGTCTACGGTCTTAGGCCCAATTGTGACCTTTTTAGGAGGTGGTACAACCACTTTTGCTAGACACCCCCACACTTTGAGGTATTTGTACGAAGGTATTGTACCTTTCCAAAGTTCATATGGTGACTTGCCAGTAACCTTATGCGGTATCCTGTTGAGGATGTAATTAGTGGTAAGCAAAGCTTCCCCCCACATGTTTTGGGCTAACCCAGATTCCTGCAACAACGCATTCATCTCTTTCAGAGTTTTATTCTTTCGTTCCACTACTCTGTTAGATTCTGGCGAGTAGGGAGCGGTTGTCTGATGTATAATGTCTTTTTCTCTGCAAAATGCATTGAACGGCTCATTATATTCTCATCCTTTATCACTTCGAACTACCTTTATAGTTTTCTGAAGCTGATTTTCTACTTCGAGGGTGAACTCTTTGAATTTTTCCAGTGCTTCATCTTTGCTATGAAAGAGATATACATAGCAATATCTTGTGCAATCATCAATGAAGGTAACAAAGTATTTCTTACCACCTCTAGTTTGCACATACTTTAAATCACATAAGTCTGTGTGAATTAAACCTAGAGGTTCGGTTGTTCTTTCAATGCGTGGTGAGGGAGTTTTAGTGAGTTTGGCATGTATGCACACTTCACATTTTCTTGGTTAGTTTTGAATTGCGGAATCAAATTCAACTTTTGCATTTTCGCATTGTATTGTAATTGACATGTCCTAAACGTTCATGCCAAGTACTAAACGACTCAACCAAGTAAGCAATAGGGTTTTCTTTTATTTCAGCAATAGAAGCAGAAGTTACAATTTTCGGATGGACTGTTGTTACAGACATCTTGATCAGTCCACCCTTAACAAAACCCTTTCCCAAATACATCCCATTTTTCTTAAGAACTAACTTATCAGCCTCAAAATTGATGGAAAAACCATGCTTGCTTAGAACTGTTCCAGAGATGAGATTCTTCTGCATGTCAGGTACGTGCTTCACGTTCTGCAAGGTGAGCTCACGATCAGAAGTTAGCTTCAGAACCACTTTACCTTCAATCTTGGAAACCGCCGTGTTGCCCATGAAAAGCTGCTCATTTGACTTGTTCTTCTCGTAGGTGGTGAACATGGTCCTATCTGAGCATATGTGTGTAGCACCATTGTCGTAGTACCACTCCACTGAGTTGTCTTCAACCATGTTACATTAGTAACCACCGCAACCATGTCTTCTTCAGTTAGGTTTGCTTGCAACTTGAGATCTTTTGCTTTGCTTTTGCAAACATTAGCGTTGTGTCCAATCTTACCACAATGATGACACTTCCCTTTGAACTTCCTCTCAAGGTTGCTCTTCTTGAAGTTTGGTCCAGATGACACCTTCAACGGTTTATGAAGAATAGAGATCCCTTTACCCTTGCCTTTAAACTTGGCCTTAGGCTCAGCTACATGATCATGCCCGGCTTTGAGGCATCCGAATGAGCTCCACGATTGTTGTCCTCAACTCTCAACCGACGGATGAGATCATCAAGAGACATTGCCTTACGCTTGAAGTTAAGGTAATGCTTGAAATGACCAGCCTGGTGGTAGCTTCTCGATCAGACAATTCGTCTTGAAGACATTGCAGATCGACATCCTTCCTAATCGATCTCCTGAAAGATGCGTGAAGAGCTTCCACTTGTTCCATAATTGGTTTGGAATCCACCATCTTGAAGTTCAGGAACTTCGTAGTTGAGAATTTCATCCCAGACTCATCAGTCTTGTACTTGGTCTCCAAAGCTAGCCACAATGCTTTTGAAGTCTTGTGCATACTGTAGAGGTCATGGATCATTGACCAAATGGTTCAGAATCTGACCTTTGCAACAGTAGTCTCCTTGAGCCAAACTATCCATACTTCCAACCACATACACGTCTGTGTCACCTTGTGGAAGCGTTGGTGGATCCTCTGTGAGGTACCTTTCCATGTTCATGCTGGCCAAGTAGTAGCGCATCTTGTTTTGCCACGTTTTGAATCCAGCTTTGCCATCGAACTTATCTAGCATCATCCCTTGGGAAGCCGAAGGTGGTATCCCCATGTGGGTTGATCCATTACCGAACAGATTTCAGCGCACATTTTCCATACCCGAATCGGTAAGTTTCGTCTTTTCAACTTCTTTAGCAAGGCGTAAAGCCAACTCCGCAGGAGTTTCAACAGGGGTTGCAGGAACCTTAGCACCGTCAATATTGTTGGTGTTGTCTCCAGACATTTTTTTGTTTCACAATAAACAGATCTGATTAATATATTAATCAAACAATTCAAGTAATTAAATTACACTTAATTAGTTTTACAAACTCGCTTAACAAGCGTTCGCAGAAACTTGTTTCACAAACTCACTCAATTAAGAGCGTTCGTGGAAACCAGAGAGAGTAGAGAAGAAATAATTAAAGTAAAAGCGTTCTTCAAAACCTTTCTGCGTAAGCACCGAAAGATGAAAGCAAATTTTCGGAAGATTTTGAAATCGTTTTAAAAAATACAAGATTTGAAAAATTCTCAATCCGTTTAAAGCGATAAGCAGAAATGGATTTGTTGAATTAAGACTGTAAGGAGCGCAAAAATCGAATTGAGAAAATATGCGAATTATATTTAAATTAACGAAATCAGAAACGAATTACAACATCATAATATAAAGCATAAAATTAATCACGGAGTCAAGATATGATATCTCTTTCTTTAATTCAATAAATCGGCCATAAGTGCTTTTGGACAATCACGATTTATGAATCCCAGGATACCACTGATCACGAACTATTATAGTAGCACACCAGTAATAGAATTCAAGCGAACAGATCTACGTTATACTCTCGAGACTATTAAACTAAGAACTTACTTGGACTAAGCAAGGGAGAAAGAGAGAGATCTTCAGAGGAAGGAGTGTTTATGTTTTTGTGTGTGAGAAATAATGAGATGCTATGTCTCTATATATAGTGGAAGGAGGGAGGTCTCAAGAAAATATTCACTGAATATTCTCGGAGTACTGCCCAAGTTTGCTTGGAGTTCACACCAAGTCTTTCCAAAAAATTAAATGAGCCTACAGCAGTCTCAAGATCCCAAGAGCTCAAAAACCCAAGAGTCCAAAAGGCCACGGCCCGTTTTTGATGTGGGACTTTTTCCCAAACATCCCAAGTAGCTCACTTCACACTCTTATTTCTCATTCAAATCAACTCCGTTTTGGACGTATGAGTATACCATCTTGTAGTACTCGTTACCAGTTTTCCATTGCACTATCGACCCGATAATTCCGAGCAGCCATTTGACCGGAATTTGGCCGGAAATTCGCTGGAAAGTCACTGTCCCAAAACCTGCAATTTTCTGAAATTTGTTTCTGAAAATTCAGTTCCAACACACAAAACACAAACTCGTTTAACTAAACACATAACACAAACTTTAACTAAACACAAAACATAAACTCGTTTAACTAAACATATAACACAAACTTTAGCTTAACACAACCAACTATCCTAACATCTCATCAATTAGCTTCTTTCTCATATTGATTTCAGCCCCGTTCTCAACCAAGACTTAAAACATAACCATAACCCTAGATAAATCAAGACCTTATAATTCTAGCAAGCAAAATAAATTAATCCACAACTGAATAAAAAACACACCCTTTTATTGATTCTAGCAAGAAAAATTGTAGATTTTGCTTGAATGAAAAATATATGTCTACGGATCTAATATTAAGTGTACTACAAAATCAAGTTTTAGGGGAGGTATTGGTTTAGGATTTAGAAAGAATTTTACGGCTCGTAAGAGTCTCGTAATTACGGCTCTGCCACTACACACTTCACTCAATTCTTGTCAACCCGGTCAAAACATCATTTGACTGTTTGTATAATCGTCTTGTGTGATTTTTTTACGCTTTTACTACCGATAATAATATAATATTAGTTGATTTTTTGTTTACATTTTTTTATTATATTCGGGCGTGTATAATGCGCTTTATTAAGGGAGAGGTATTGGTTTAGGATTTAGAAAGAATTTTGGATTGTTAATGAATTCAAATTTTGTGTTATTGGTTTAGGATTTTATATCATTTCCTTCATAACAAAAGTCATGAAAACTCTTTTATCAAATAAAATGATTTTGAAAGATTTTAGAAGATTAGGAAAAACATATCAGCAAGATTTAAAATAACTTCTTAAACAATCTCTTATAGAATCCTTCATTTTTACTTTCTAATTTTCTATGATTTTATAAATTGAAACAAGATTTTAAATGGGTGGTGGTGAATGTGAATGATGATGAATGTATGCAATGAATGGATGGATGGTAAGGTGTTTCAATTCCCCTTATGCAGTTGCAGTATAAGAGGTGTCAATCCAATCTGAGTGTTTGTGAACAGTCAAGATGTGCATAAAGATCTAATTTAAGTCAGATGTAAATGATGTTTGTCACTAACAATCCTATGATTAAAATGCAAAGTGCAGAAAATAAAACTACAAGAACTAGATGCTGAATGTAAATGAACAGAATGATTGTAACAGTAATGAAGCTAAAACAGAAATAAAAACTACTATAATGCAAGATATAAACCTATGCAAGACGAGCAATGAACAGAAAACTAAATGAATGCAGCAGAAATGAAACAGGACAATCACAAATCATAAACACAAGCTCTTGGGGGGAGAACTCGAGCAAGCACTCGACCGAGTGTAGGTCGAGTACAGGGTCGAGCTAGACTAAACCGGAAAAACCAGGAGCACCACAAAAATTAAAACAGAGCAATGCAAAAACGAATCAAACAACAATCAAGCAACATGATTAAGACTAAGATATCAATACAAAGAAGGTCCTGAGGAGGGATTCATGGGCTGAACTAATCATTGTGGTTATTTAACTTGGTCAACAACCTCAAACAAACTTTGAGCTAATCTCTAGACATACTATTCTAAGACATGTTTAATCCACTCTCATGGCAAGAAACAATCAAACCTATGCATTTCTAGACTTGCTCTCACATAGTAAAGAATCTACACAAGCAGGCATAAAGCATACATCTCAAACCAAACAAGACCTCTAATCTCTTAGCAAGCCTAATGGTAAGCTCTAGATCTAGCCTTATCTATGCCCTTAAGACATTGGTGTGATGCTAAGATGCTTGAAATCAAACCCTACCTTCTCTGATATAGGATCAGCATTAAGATCATCTAGCCTAGAAGAGATCTACAACAATCAAGCTTGACCAAATCAAACAAACCACAAGATCAACCGGGCCTAACCCATCCTCAAGATCCTAAACAAACTACTCACAAGAACACATGGTGAACAAAGTCAAAAACCCAGAAAATAATGAAACTTGCATCATTAGAAAGATAAAACAGAGATCTTCAATATTGAAACAGAAATGAAATACGAATTCTCAATATTAAGAAAGTTATGAAACCAACAATATTGAAGAATTTAGTCTCTTTCAAGTACAAGATCTAAGAAATAAAAAGCAAAAAGAATAATTTCCAAAGGGTAAAATACTAGGTTTAGAGAATATCTAAAAAGCTGCACACTTTTGGTGGCTGCAGGTACAAGGCTTTATATAAGAGGGAGTGGAAGCCCTAAAAATCTAAAAGACAAATTAGTCAACGGCTCGGTCAACTCGACCTGTGCTCGGTCGAGTGGCAGGTCGAGCTGGCTTCTCTCGTGCATTCTCCACTCGGTCGAGTCCTCCTCAGCACACGGTCGAGTGTCTGGTCGAGTGTGCGGTCGAGTTGGACTCCGGACCTTGTTATTTCAGCCTTAACTCTCTTGCTTTCCCTTCATGATTGCTTCACTTCTTCTTCAGCATTGCTTCCATGCCCTTAAGCTCCAAAATCACCTGTTTATGCATGAAAAGATGCAAATGCAATGCAACTAAATCTAATGCATGATTGTCCTAAAGCTTGCAATATGGTGAAAATGGATAGCAAAAGATGCAAAAGATGTGAATATACTAAGGGAAAACATGGTAAAATATATGAACACAACACCCCAAACTTAGTCTTTGCTTGCCCTCAAGCAAATAAGCAAGACATAAGAAGGTAAGTGAGGTTTGAAAGTGGGATCTCAGTTCCTAAAGCTTGCAAATAGACCATCTAGAATCAATGTCCAAGTTACTAGTACTATGATGCAAGTTGAATGAGCTGTACTTAAAGACTTTAGACAAGCATATCACAACCTTTACTGATTTGAGCCTTAGATATCCACATGCATTCAAATCAACCATTTCCTTTAACATTCATAAATCAAGAACCTGAATCAATTTATGCAATGCTTAAACTCATTTGGCTTGGAGTAAGGCTTTGAGACATGATGGTCTCTTTTTAAAGTGGGGCTTATCAATATCAAGGTTCTCTCATAAAAATGGATTGAGCTTTAGAAGAATGCTAAAGGTAAGAACACCTAGACATACAAGAATAAACCTTGTCTACCCAAAGGCACCCAAAGTGTTTATCCTAGCAATCTAAACCCAAATGATCCTAGTGCTACCCTTTAACTTCTTCTTTTTCTCTTTCACCCTTTTCTTCTTTTGGTTTTCAAGTCTTAGGAGAGGTTTCTTATTTGATCTTTCTAGTGGGATGGGGGATTCTTACTTATTTGCTATGGTTCTCTTTTCTTCTTATTCTTAAGACATACAAGCTTTTTGCTAGACTTTTCTTTTCTTTCTTTTCTTTTCTTTAACTAGAACCATCTTCAACAATTTTTTTCTTCCCATCCTTTCACTAGACCTTGCTTAAACACAATCTCCTCTTAAAGACTCTACCCTTTTTCTTTCTTTTTTTTTTTTTTTTTTTTTTTTTTTTTTTTTTTTCATAACAGCCAAGTCCCAAACCCAACAAGTGAACCACCTAGTCATATCTAGTTTGAAAAGTGCAAACTAGAACTACACAAGGCTTTACTCTTGTCAGTTCAAACCTAACACTTTCTACCAAGCTCAATCCCAGGCCTCACACACACAAGAATAAACAAGGCTTGAAAGAAGGGTTGGTTAAGGGTAGGGAAACTGATTCTTAATGAGGAAATCAGCTACTTGGATCAACAAGAGTGGTAAAAAGGAGAAAGATGATCCAAATATGTATATGGTATCCATGAGTTTAAAGCAATGCACACATCAATAATTGAAAGTCAATATTAGGTTCTTATAGATAGGAAATGGTGTCAAATCACAACATGCTTCAATATAGACCAAATACAATGCAGGAATTCAAATTCAAGGCTTGGTTCAATCTTATGCTTCTAACCACTCAACTAGCATTAAAGTACTATTAACTTGGGCATTGATCCTAGTCTAGTGAATGATCAAGCTAACAAGGAAATACTCATCATAGATCCCTAATGCAAATATTATACAATCCTACATGAAACATGCTAAACAAGATTCTAATATGCAATGCAAACTACATGAACACTTTTTTTTATAAAGATTTTTTTCAAAATTTTCAAATTTTTATGGTTTTTCTATGCCTTAGATGCTTATGCAAATACTAATATGAGGATGCTAAAAATTTGAAATAAGATCACAAAACACAATGTCAAATGCTATCTCAAACCCTCCCCAAACTTAAATCACACAGTCCCCTGTGTGAAAGAAATTTGAATGAGGATTCAAGACTAAAAAAAAAAACACAAATATGAAATGCAATGATATTTACAAGTGAAGGTGATATTGGTACCTTAAGGATTGGAGAAGAAGTTGTCCACATCCTCTTGCATGCTGTCAAAGGTGTAGTTGGGGTCTTGTTGGTGACTTGGAGATGGAGATTGGGGCAGCTCGACGATGGCGATCGACCGTGACTCGGTCGAGTGCGTGTCCGAGTGGGGGGGGTCGAGCTGGACTGCGGATGCCATAATTCTGTCCTTGCTGCTGGGAGAACTGCTGGTAGAACTGGTGGTAGAGTGCTGGATCCATGAAGTATTGGGTGGGATGGGAGGGTAACCTGGATAAGCAGCTGGAGGTGGGAAGCCATATGGTTGTCTGGGCTGGAACTCGGTCGAGTACGTCGGCGGTGCTCGGTCGAGTGGGCGCTCGAGTGACCCGGTCGAGTGCCTCGAAAGCTGCTGTTCTCGGGTACTTGAGCTCCTCTTCCTCTAATTTGGCTCATACATTGAAGCCTTAGCTGGTTCCACAGAGTTCGCAACTCTTGTAAGTGCTCTAGTTGAGCTACTTCTCCTCAAAGGGCTTGATGGTGTAGGTGAAGAATTCCCACTCTTCAACTCAGCAATCTCCTTCTTTAAGCCTTGATAGACTTAGCCATGTTGGTCACCTTCTTCTTCAGCTTATCAAACCTCTTCCCTGCCACTTGTTCCACTTTTGCAAAAGTGTCAACCTCTTGCTATTCTCCTCACTCCTCTACTATCCCTTGGGTTGGGCTCATAATCCTCAAAGTAAAATTGCTCCTCCCCATCAGCCACTTGTGCATTCCCAGCTTCCTCAACCCTAGGTTGAACTACTCCATCAAACAAGTGCTCCTCAGCTGGCCAAAAGTCAATGTTGGCCCTTCTTGAATGGTGGTGAGCTCTTGGTTAGGCAAGATCAATTGCTTTTTCCCAAGTGTTGGTAGCTCAAAGTTGAAGATGTGATTTCCTTGATGCATCTCCTTAGCTAGGATGAGAGTAGAGGTGAGGTAGCTTGAGTCAATCCATCTTGGTGAGACCTCTCTCTCTAAGTGGAACCTTGGCAGCTTGTAGAATTGGAGTAATGATGCCTCCAATGGTAAGTGCTCCTCTTGATCCTTTGTTCTCCAACTTTCCTACCCAACTTCTCAAGTAAACCATGTGGTCAATGAGCACCATTGCAAGATCAGTCTCTACAGTGCTCCCAAGGATGATGGTTCCATCTCTTGCTTTGAGGATGATCCCATTGAGAGCCATGTCAATCATTAAGCTCTCCCTCATTGATATTTCCAGTTTCCTTCCTTGCAAGAAGGTGTTTGCAAGAGCTTTGTGGAAGTACCTTAGGACTGGGCTCCTTATCCTTGAGCTCTTGGAATTGGAGGATGAGTAGAGTTTGTTGTCCCCAATGGTTTCCCAAACTGAATAGAGCTCCTCTCTTGGTATCATCAAGCTCCTATGGCTCCCAACTTCAAAACCAAACACATTGGCTATCTTTTTCATTGAAAGCTCATGCCTCTTCCCCTTGATTGTGAAGGTGATGTGACCAGCTCCAACCTCAGGATCTTTCCTTGCATATGTATGCAGCTTGACAGTGGCTAGAAACTCACAACTTTCCTCCTTTAGCCCTCCATGCAAAGCCCCATGAACTTGGTTAAGTTACTTTTCTCAAAAAAGAAACTCCACATCTTCATCAATGGCAAGCTTCTCCATGGTTTCCTTGTGAGGATATCTAGTCCCAAGAACTCCATTCTCATAAAAGCATCATAAAGCTGCCTCTTTGACAACCCACAAGATTCTGCTTCCCCATCATCCATTAACTCTTCTTCTTCACTTTCTTCCTCACTCTCATTTTCACTCTCCTCTTGCTCAACCTCAACTGTTGGCCTCTTCCCTTTGGCCTTGTGTCTCCTCATGAACTCATTGAGAGTTGGCTCCTTTCCTCACTTTCAGTCCTCTCAGGATCTTCCTCAACTGACTCTCTCCTTGGACACGGCACTGGCTCGACCGGCTGCTCGAGCCACCACTCGGTCGAGTGCATGATCGAGTGGGCGTCGAGTTGATTTTCCAGCTTCTCTTCTTGATTCAAGGCCAGCATCACGACGTTCCATGGAGCTTGCAGCGATTGTTTGAGACTTCCTGGTGATCGTTGAGACATTTTCAAAAAGAACTGAAAGGAATAGACTCAAAGCTCAAAGTTAATAGGTTAGTGACCCAAAACTTGAAAGAACAAAGCTTGAGCAAAAGATGAACTGGAGAGATTTTAAAACTTGAATTTAGTTGTTTTAAGCAAATGAGAGAGTGTGAGAGGTATAATCTCGTGCAAGCTCTATATAAAGAAGCTAAGGGGACAAGGAGACAAGGGTGGAGCGTCCATACCATTCAAATTCGAATTGAGAATCTTTGACCTGCTTTTTGCTGCCACTCGACCCCACACTCGACTGTACACGGTCGAGCTCCCTTGACCAAAGTTTGAAAATTCAAAATTTCTTCTTGTTCTTCCCTCCACTCGATCGTTCTAGCGATTTGAAGATCAAATGGGCTTAGTTCCTTTCCAACTCGGTCGAGTACCTCTCGTGGGCTGGTCGAGTGGGCTTGCGAGTCTCCTTCTCCAAGTCCAAATCTCTCCTTACCCAACTACATTCTCACTAAAAGGCCTGTCCAACACAAACATAAAAGAAAACACATCAAAACTACAAGGAAAATAAACTATATTTACAAAGGATACCTTTTGGACTTCCTCCCTAGTGAGCTTGTTTAGAGTCACTAAGCTTGACTTTGGTTTCCTTTTTAGACTTTGTCTAGATACCAAGGAGGTGATGAAATCCTCCCTGGAACCTCTTGGTCACTGTGAAGTTGATCCTTGATAACCTCACCCTTAACACACAAACCATACTTCTTCTTGATTTTGAGCCTTGGTCTTGCTTTCCTCCAAGACCTCTTGTTCAGCTTAACTTTGAGATCCTCAACCATACTAGTCAACTCTTGAACTGACCTCTTAAGCTTTTCCACAGACTCTTCTTGAAGAGAGTGCTCAGCCTTTGGAGTTGCCTTATCACTTAAACCTTCTTGACCACCTTTATCCTTGATAGTAAAAGGCTGATCATCAATTGTAGGGAGGTTGGTTGGGTTAAAGATGTTGAACCTCATAACTATATCCTCAGCAATGTTCAAGGTCACAAGACCTTCCTTGACATCAATGATTGCTCCAACAGTGGCTAAGAATGGCCTCCCAAG
Source organism: Camelina laxa (assembly GCA_024034495.1). Lineage (NCBI taxonomy): Eukaryota > Viridiplantae > Streptophyta > Magnoliopsida > Brassicales > Brassicaceae > Camelina > Camelina laxa. The sequence goes on from CM043880.1 coordinate 38,074,355, forward strand.
AATGATTGGATCTTCAGGTTCCTTATCCATCTCCGGAACCACAAAATCTGTATGAACCCTTGCCTTCCCTATCTTGACAGGGACATTCTCCAACTTACCAACTACCTCTCTGTTTGACCCATCAGCTAGGCATACATGGATTGTGAGTTTGAAATCTGTCCTCCCAAGCTTTTGTGCAATGGAGTAGAGCATGACACTAATTGAAGCCCCTAGGTCACATAGGCATTGGTTGTAGTGGAGGTAACTGAATGTGCATGGTAAATAGAAGGGCCCTGGATCCTAAGCTTGATTGGGATGATAACTCCTCCAAGGTCTTCAAGATCCTTCTCATCTTGAGCTTGAGCCTTTTGCTTTGACAAGTCAAGCAAAAAGTCCTTATAGAGAGGATATGGTTCAAACTGTTCCAAGGCAGGTCCTCTCTCCTCTTCTTGGTAAGCAATGATGACCTCTTGTATAGCCAACACTTCCTCTTGTTTCTCAACCACAGCTTCTTCCTTCAAAACCCTCTCATCCTCTTGTTGCTTAGCCAACATTTCTTTTTTCTCAATGATCTCCCTTAGTTCCTTAATCCTCTGTGCTTTGAAACGCCCTGGGAATGGTAGTGGAGGCTTGTAAGCAGGAGGAATGTACTTAGCAGGTTTGACAGCTTCGGAGTCTCCAGCTCGATCGACCACTCGAGCATGCACACGGTCGAGTGGCTGTTCGAGTACCTGGTCGAGTGCAATGTCGAACTCCAGTTGCTTTGCAAAAACGTCACTTGGGGCTTCAGTAACTGATAAATTCACCCAAACTTGGACTTCACTGTCCTCAGTGACTTCTTACTCATGAACTTGAATGGCCTTGGCTGTGAACTCTCTTGGATTTTGAACAGCTTTCTAGGGAGTTGGTTGGGTTTAGGACCTGAAGTAGAGGCAATGTTACTCTCCATATACTTCACTCTTGAGTTAAGACCCTCAAACTACATGTTTAGATCATTGTACTGTGATGTGAGTCTTTGATTCAACTCAGCAAACTGCTTGGCTTCCTCAATCTTTCCTTGTGTTTGCCCAATCAACAACTGTTGCATCATTGCTCTTAAGTCTGGTTCTTGGCCTTGGTTTGTCTGAAACCCTGGTGGGGGACACAACTGAGGCTGGAACACTTGATGTTGTTGTTTGGGGATGTAGTTTTGCTGCTGTTGAGGCTGTTGAGGTGGATAGACTTGGTCTTGAGGGTTGGCCACATTGGTACTCCTATAAGAGAGATTGTTGTTCTTGAAACCTCCTTGGTTGTAGCCTCTGAATCCTCCCTGATTTTGCATGTAGCACAACTCAGCAAACTCAGTCTCCCCCTATTGAACTGGAACCTCTTCTTCACCAATGAAGTGAATAGACTTTTGTTGGCTAAGAAGGATCTTGTCAAGCTTCTCATTGACCATCTTCAAGTCCTTCTTGTACTTGTCCTCTTGATCAGTTGATGATGACCTTATGGTTCTGTCATAGTCCTCATTGTAGTTGCCATCTGACTGAGCAAGATTTTCAACCAACTCCCAGCCTTCTTCAATATTTTTGTCGAGGAAGTTTCCATTTGAGGCTGTGTCAAGAAGCATTCTGATCTTGGGAAGCACTCCTCTATACAAAGTACTTAAAAGGGACTCATTGCTGAAGCCATGGTGAGGACACTGAGTCTGGAATCCTTTAAACCTTTCCCAAGCTTCACAAAAACTCTCATTATTCCTTTGAGCAAACCCAGAAATTTCATTTTCAATCTAGCAGTTCTAGCATTGGAAAAGAATTTGGCCAAGAAAGCTTTTTTGCAAGCATCCCATGTGGTTATTGCTCCAGTAGGAAGAGTCTTCTCCCAAAGGTGAGCCTTATCTCCAAGTGAGAAGGGGAATAGCCTTAACTTGAATCCATCCTCACTGACTCCATTGATCTTAGTGAGACCACATATCCTATCAAATTCATCAAGGTGGTCCAGGGGATCTTCCATTGGCAACCCATGGAACTTGTTGGCTTGAATCATTGAGATCAATCCACTTTTGATCTCAAAGTTGTTGTTGGCAACAGTAGGAGGCACAATACCAGCTCTCTGGTTATGTGTGTTTGGTGCATCTCCAGCACCAATGTTTCTTGCTCTTGGAGCTTGTTGATCTTGTTGCTCCATTAGCACTTGTTGTTCTTGTTCCTGATAGATCCTTGTTTTCTGCTGTCTCAGGTCCCTTGGTGGTTTGTTGATGTGATCAAGGAGTCTCTGAAGATTGTGAGGACCCTTGGACCTTGTTTGCATCAACAGAGTCGAGTACAGACTCAGACAGGCACTTGGTCGAGCACAGGCTCGAGTGGGTGGTCGAGTCGACTAGGAACTGATGTCTATTTGTATCCGGCTTCTGACTCGAACAGGTGCTCGAGCACACACTCGGTCGAGTGGTGGTCGAGTTGATGGTCGAGCTAGTACCTGAAACTCAATCACAGACAAGCAGAAGAAGAAACAAGATCAGTAGTGAACAAGTGGATAAACGAACTTAATCTTAGACTTTTATGGATCCTAATTGTCACAAAAACACACTCAAATAGGCAACGGCGCTAAATTGAAACAAGATTTTAAATGGGTGGTGGTGAATGTGAATGATGATGAATGTATGCAATGAATGGATGGATGGTAAGGTGTTTCAATTCCCCTTATGCAGTTGTAGTATAAGAGGTGTCAATCCAATCTCAGTGTTTGTGAACAGTCAAGATGTGCATAAAGATCTAATTTAAGCCAGATGTAAAGGATGTTTGTCACTAACAATCCTATGATTAAAATGCAAAGTGCATAAAATAAAACTACAAGAACTAGATGCTGAATGTAAATGAACAGAATGATTGTAACAGTAATGAAGCTAAAACAGAAATAGAAACTACTATAATGCAAGAAATAAACCTCTGCAAGACAAGCAATGAACAGAAAACTAAATGAATGCAGCAGAAATGAAACAGGACAATCACAAATCATAAACACAAGCTCTTGGGGGAGAACTCGAGCAAGCACTCAACCGAGTGTAGGTGGAGTACAGGGTCGAGCTAGACTAAACGTGAAAACAGAGCAACACAATAAAAACAGAGCAATGCAAAAATGAATCAAACAACAATCAAGCAACATGATTAAGACTAAGATATCAATAAACAAAGAAGGTCCTGAGGAGGGATTCATGGGCTGAACTAATCATTGTGGTTATTTAACTTGGTCAACAAACCTCAAACAAACTTTGAGCTAATCTCTAGACATACTATTCTAAGACATGTTTAATCCACTCTCATGGCAAGAAACAATCAAACCTATGCATTTCTAGACTTGCTCTCACATAGTAAAGAATCTACACAAGCAGGCATTAAGCAATACATCTCAAACCAAACAAGACCTCTAATCTCTTAGCAAGCCCAATGGTAAGCTCTAGATCTAGCCTTATCCATGCTCCTTTGAAACATGATATTTTGTGGTGGAAAGGTTAAGATGGAATGGATGATGATGAATGTATGCAATGAATGGTAAGGTGTTTCAATTCCCCTTATGCAGTTGCAGTATAAGGGGTATCAATCCAATTTGAGTGTTTGTAAACAGTTAAGATATGCATAAAGATCTAATTTAAGCCAGATGAAAAGGATGTTGCCACTAACAATCCTATGATGAAAATGTAAAGTGCAGAAGGTAAACTAAATGAACTAAGAACTAAATGCAAATGAAACAGAATGATTAAGACAGTAATGATGCAACCAACAGAAATAGAAATGAAACAGGAATGGAACAGGAATGAAACAAGACAATCACAAATCATAAATAGCAGAGTTCTGGGGATGAACTCGAGCCAGCACTCGACCGAGTGTAGGTCGAGTGAGTGGTCGAGCTAGACTAAACGCAGAAACAGAGCAATGCAATAAAAACAGAGTAATGCAAAGACGGATCAAACTACAATCAAGCAACAGGATTAAGACTGTAAAATCAATAAACAAGGAAGGACTTGAGGAGGGATTCATGGGCTGGACTAATGATTGAGGCTATCTAACTTGATCAACAAATCTCAAACAACATGAGCTAATCTCTAGACATATGAATCCAAGACAAGTTTCTCCCACTCTCATGGTCAAGAAACAATCAAACCTATGCATTTCTAGACTTGCTCTCACATAGTAAAGAATCTACACAAGCAGGTAGTAAGAAATATGTTCATCCAAACAAAACATCTAATCTCTTAGCAAGCAAGATGGTAAGCTCTAGATCTAGCCTTATCTATGCCTCTTAAACATTGGTGTGATGCTAAGATGCTTGAAATCAGATCCTACCCTCTCAGATATAGGATCAGCATTAAGAACATCTACCCTAGAAGAGATCTACAACAATCAAGCTTGATCAAGCCAAACAAACCTCATTCACAGCCCAGCCTAACCCATCCTCAAGATCCTAAACTATTACTCACAAGAACACATGATAAACATCAAAATCATAAACCCAGAAAAGATTGAAACTTGCATCATTATATAGATAAAACAAAGATCTACAATATTGAAAAAGAAATGAAACTTAAATTCTCAATATTAAGAAAATTATAAAACTAACAATATTGAGGAATTTAGTCTTTTTCAAGTACAAGATCTAGGAAAATAAAAAGCAAAAGGAATAAATCCCAAAAAGGTAAATACTAGGTTTAGAGAATATCTAAAAAGCTGACTACTTTTGTGGCTGCAGGTACAAGGCTTTATATAGGAGGGGAGTGGAAGCCCTAAAAATGCTAAAAGACAAAATAGTCAACGGCTCGGTCAACTCGACCTGTGCTCGGTCGAGTGGCAGGTCGAGCTGGCTTCTCTCGTGCATTGTCCACTCGGTCGAGTCCTCCTCAGCACACGGTCGAGTGTCTGGTCGAGTGTGCGGTCGAGTTGGACTCCAGACCTTGTTATTTCAGCCTTAACTCTCTTGCTTTCCCTTCATGATTGCTTCACTCCTTCCTCAGCATTGCTTCCATGCTCCTTAAGCTACAAAATCACCTGTTTATGCATGAAAAGATGCAAATGCAATGCAACTAAACTCTAATGCATGATTAGTCCTAAAGCTATGCAATAATGGTGAAAATGGATAGCAAAAGATGCAAAAGATGTGAATATACTAAGGGAAAACAGGATAAAATATATGAACATCAACACCCCCAAACTTAGTCTTTGCTTGCCGTCAAGCAAATAAGCAAGACATAAGAAGGTAAGTGAGGTTTGAAAGTGGGATCTCAGCTCCTAAAGCTTGCAAATAGACCATCTAGAATTAATGTCCAAGTTACTAGTACTATGATGCAAGTTGAATGAGCTGTACTTAAAGACTTTAGACAAGCATATCACAACCTTTACTGATTTGAGCCTTAGATATCCACATGCATTCAAATCAACCATTTCCTTTAACATTCATAAATCAAGAACCTGAATCAATTTTATGCAATGCTTAAACTCATTTGGCTTGCAGGTAAAGGCTTTGAGACAATGATGGTCTCTTTTTAAAGTGGGGCTTATCAATATCAAGGTTCTCTCATAAAAAATGGATTGAGCTTTAGAAGAATGCTAAAGGTAAGAACACCTAGACACATACAAGAATAAAACCTTGTCTACCCAAAGGCACCCAAAGTGTTTATCCTAGCAATCTAAACCCAAATGATCCTAGTGCTACCCTTTAACTTCTTCTTTTCTCTTTCACCCTTTTCTCTTTTGATTTTCAAGTCTTAGGAAAGGTTTCTTATTTGATCTTTCTAGTGGGATAGGGGATTCTTACTTATTTGCTATGGTTCTCTTTTCTTCTTATTCTTAAGACATACAAGCTTTTTGCTAAACTTTTCTTTTCTTTCTTTTCTTTTCTTTAACTAGAACCATCTTCAACAATTTTTTTCTTTCCATCCTTTCACTAGACCTTGCTTAAACACAATCTCCTCTTTAAGACTCTACCCTTTTTCTTTCTTTTCTTTTTGTTTCTCTTTTTTTTTTTTTTTTTCATAACAGCCAAGTCCCAAACCCAACAAGTGAACCACCTAGTCATATCTAGTTTGAAAAGTGCAAACTAGAACTACACAAGGCTTTACTCTTGTCAGTTCAAACCTAACACTTTCTACCAAGCTCAATCCCAGGCCTCACACACACAAGAATAAACAAGGCTTGAAAGAAGGGTTGGTTAAGGGTAGGGAAACTGATTCTTAATGAGGAAATCAGCTACTTGGATCAACAAGAGTGGTAAAAAGGTGAAAGATGATCCAAATATGTATATGGTATCCATGAGTTTAAAGCAATGCACACAATGATAATTGAAAGTCAATTTTAGGTTCTTATAGATAGGAAATGGTGTCAAATCACAACATGCTTCAATATAGACCAAATACAATGCAGGAATTCAAGGCTTGGTTCAATCTTATGCTTCTAACCACTCATCTAGCATCAAAATACTATTAACTTGGGCATTGATCCTATTCTAGTGAATGAGCAAGCTAACAAGGAAATACTCATCTAATGCAAATATTATACAATCCTACATGAAACATGCTAAACAAGATTCTAATATGCAATGCAACCTACATGGACACTCTTTTTTTTTATAAAGACTTTTTCAAAAAATTTCAAATTTTTATGGTTTTTCTATGCCTTAGATGCTTATGCAAATACTAATATGTGGATGCTAAAAATTTGAAATAAGATCACAAAACACAATGTCAAATGCTATCTCAAACCCTCCCCCAAACTTAAATCACACAGTCCCCTGTGTGAAAGAAATTTGAAAGAGGATTCAAGACTAAAAACAAAATACAAATATGAAATGCAATGATATTTACAAGTGAAGGTGATATTGGTACCTTAAGGATTGGAGAAGAAGTTGTCTACATCCTTTTGCATGCTGTCAAAGGTGTAGTTGGGGTCTTGTTGGTGACTTGGAGATGGAGATTGGGGCAGCTCGACGATGGCGATCGACCGTGACTCGGTCGAGTGCGTGTCCGAGTGGGGGGGTCGAGCTGGACTGCGGATCTCCCTCTCTTCTTCTGTTTAGAGTCCCTTGCTTCCCTGACCATGAAAACACCAAAACAAAAGTCAAAATACCAAAATCCTAAGCAATATATACAGAGATACCTTAGGGACTTCCTCCCTAGTGAGCTTGTTTAGAGTCACTAAGCTTGACTTCTATGACTCTTCAAGCTTGAGGGGCATCCATGAGAAGTATTGAGCACTTCTCATGTGTCTCCTTCTCTCCCAAATACTTCTTAACCCTCTGACCATTAACTGTGAACTCACTACTATCCTTGTTGAGAAGTGTGACAGCTCCATATGGTAAAACCTCTTTTATTTCAAAAGGACCTCTCCATCTACTTTTCAACTTCCCAGGGAATAACTTGAGTTTTGAATTGTAAAGCAAGGCTTGGTCTCCAGGTCTAAGGTCCTTTATGAGAATCTTCTTATCATGGAAAGCCTTAGTCCTTTCCTTGTAGATTTTGGAGTTTTCATAAGCCTCCAATCTGATCTCCTCAAGTTCATGCAAATCAAGGCTTCTCTTAGCTTGTGTTGTTTCAAGATCCAGGTTCAGAAGTTTCATTTCCCATAGAGCCTTGTATTCAACTTCAACTGGAAGGTGACAAGACTTTCCATACACAAGCTGGAATGGGGTTCTTGTTTTGAAAGATGTTCTATAAGCCCAAAGTGTTTCATCAAGTTTACTAGACCAATCCTTCCTTGTTGCTCCTACTATTCTTGATAGAATGGCCTTGATCTATTTGTTTGACACCTCAACTTTCCCACTTGTCTGAGGGTGATATGCTGTAGACACCTTGTGCTTGACTTCATACTTCCTTAGCATTCCTTCAAAGATCTTATTGATGAAGTGTGATCCTCCATCACTTATCACAACTCTTGGGATTCCATACCTTGGAAAGATTATGTTCTTAAAGAGTTTAAGAAATACCTTGTGATTATTAGTGGGGCTAGCAATGGCTTCCACCCATTTGGAGACATAGTCCACTGCTACTAAGATGTAGGCATTCCCATTTGAAGGGGGATTAAAGGGTCCCATAAAATCAATTCCCCGCACATCAAATATCTCAACTTCAAGAATTGGATTTTGAGGCATCTCATTCCTTCTTGTGATATTCCCCATCCTTTGGCAAGCATCACATTTTGTGATGAACTTGTGAGTGTCCTTGAACAATGTAGGCCACAATAGACCAGCTTGTAAGACCTTTTGGGCTGTCTTGAAAGTTTCAAAATGGCCTCCATAAGCAGAACCATGGCAATGTCCGAATACTCCTTCAACTTTATTCTCTGCTATGCACCTTCTAAACAATCCATCTGATCCCTTCTTGTATAAGTAAGGTTCATCCCAATAGTATCCATTGATGTCCTTGAGGAGTTTCTTCTTCCTATAGGAGTCCATATCTGCTGGGACTTCTTCACACACCTTGTAATTGACTATATCAGCATACCAAGGCAGATCTTCCCTCTCAAGTGTCATCCACTCTTCCAACTCGTCCTGCTCGATCGGGCACCCAAACAAACTCGGCCGAGTGCCTGTTCGAGTGAGAGGTCGAGTGGGGAGCCGTGTTGACCCAATCAGCATCAGTTTCTCCTCAAGCATTGAATCATCAATTGGAATCTCCTCTTCTATCCTCATTATAGACAAGTGATCAGCTACTCCATTCTCTATCCCCTTTTTATCAACTATTTCCATGTCAAAATCTTGGAGAAGCAAAATCCATCTCAACAACCTTGGTTTTGTATCCTTCTTTGAGTAGATGTGCCTCAAAGCAGCATGATCAGTGTACACAATCACCTTGGACCCTACTAAGTAGATTCTGAACTTTTCAAAGGCAAATACCACTGCTAAGAGCTCTTTCTCTGTTGTTGAATATCTTCCTTGAGTTCCATCCAAAGTTCTACTTGCATAGTGAATCACATGCAGCTTCTTATCTTTTTTCTGACCTAGGACTGCTCCTACTGCAATGTCTGAAGCATCACACATAATCTCAAATGGAAGATCCCAGTTTGGAGCTTGGACTATTGGAGCTGAAATCAAAGCTGCTTTGATCTCCTTGAAAGCCTTCAAGCAATCTTCATCAAAGTTGAACGCAGTCTCCTTACATTGCAACCTTGTCAATGGCCTAGCTATCTTTGAGAAATCCTTGATGAATCTCCTATAAAACCCAGCATGCCCAAGAAAGCTTCTTACGTCCTTGAGTGTTTTTGGTGGTTGGAGTTGAACCATGACTTCAATCTTTGCCTTATCAACCTCAATCCCCTTTTCTGAAATCTTATGACCAAGAACTATCCCTTCTTCAACCATGAAGTGACACTTTTCCCAGTTCAAAACAAGATTTGTCTCCTCTCATCTCTTTAAAACCCTGCATAAATTAGCAAGACAAGAAGGAAAGGAGTCTCCATAGACAGAGAAATCATCCATAAAAACTTCCACAACATCCTCAATGAGATCAGAGAAGATAGACAGGATGCATCTTTGAAAAGTTGCTGGAGCATTACATAATCCAAATGGCATCCTTCTATAAGCAAAAGTACCATATGGACATCAAAGCCCTAAAAAAGCTAAAAGACAAAATAGCCAGGCGGCTCGTCCAGCTCGACCCGGTGCTTGGTCGAGTGACCGGTCGAGCTGGCTTCTATTGATCTTCTTCCACTCGGTCGAGTCCCTCTCTCCACACGGTCGAGTGCCTGGTCGAGTGTGGGGTCGAGTTGGACCTCGGACCTTGTTTTTTCAGCCTTAACTCTCTTGCTTTCCCTTCATGATTGCTTCACTTCTCCTCAGCCTTGCTTCCATGGTCCTTAAGCTCCAAAATCACCTGTTTATGCATGAAAAGATGCATATGCACTGCAACTATACTCTGATGCATGATTAGTCCTAAAGCTATGCAATAATGGTAAAAATTGATAGCAAAATATGCAAAAAATGTGAATAAACTAAGGGAAACAGGGTAAAATATATGAACATCAACACCCCAAACTTAGTCTTTGCTTGCCCTCAAGCAAATAAACAAGACATAAGAGGGTAGGTGCGGTTTAAAAGTGGGATCTCAGCTCCTAAAGCTTGCTAATAGACCAGCTAGAATCAATGTCCAAGTTACTAGTACTATGATACAAGTTGAATAAGCTGTACTTAAAGATTTTAGACAAGCCTATCCCAAACTTTACTGATTTGAGCCTTAGATATCCACATGCATTCAAATCAACCATTTCCTTTAACATTCATTAATCAAGAACATGAATCAATCTTATGCAATGCTTAAACTCATTTGGCTTGGAGATAAAGGTTTTTGAGACAATGATGGTCTCTCTTTAGAGTGGGGCTTATCAATAACAAGGTTCTCTCATAAAAATGGATTGAGCTTTAGAAGAATGCTAAAGGTAAGAACACTTAGACACATACAAGAACAAAACCTTGTCTACCCAAAGGCACCCAAAGTATTTATCCTATCAATCTAACCCCAAATGATCCTAGTGCTACCTTTTAACTTCTTCTTTTCTCTTTCACCCTTTTCTCTTTTGGTTTTCAAGTCTTAGGAGAGGTTTCTTATTTGATCTTTCTAGTGGGATGGGGGATTCTTTCTTATATGCTATGGTTCTCTTTTCTTCTTTATTCTTAAGACATACAAGCATTTTGCTAGACTTTTCTTTCCTTTCTTTTCTTTTCTTTAACTAGAACCATCTTCAACAATTTTTTTTTTTAATTTTTTATCCTTTCACTAGACTTTGCTTAAACACATTCTCCTCTTAAAGACTCTACCCTTTTTCTTTCTCTTTTTCCTCTTTTCTTTTCTTTTCTTTTTCAAAACAACCAAGTCCCAAACCCAACAATTAAACCACCTAGTCCTATCTAGTTTTAAAATTGCAAACTAGAACTACACAAGGCTTTACTCTTGTCAGCTCAAACCTAACACTTTCTACCAAGCTCAACCCCAAAAAGGCCTCACACACACAAGAATTAACATGGCTTGAAAGAAGGGTTGGTTAAGGGTGGGGAAACTGATTCTTAATGAGGAAATCAGCTACTTGGATCAACAAGAGTGGTAAAAAGGAGAAAGATGATCCAAATATGTATATGGTATCCATGAGTTTAAAGCAATGTACAAGATGATAATTAAAAGTCAATATTAGGTTCTTATAAATAGGAAATGACATCAAATCTCAACATGCTTCAATTTAGACCAAATGCAATGCAGGAATTCAAGACATGGTTCAATCTTATGCTTCTAGCTACTCAACTAGCATCAAAGTACTATTAACTTGGGCATTGATCCTAGTTTAGTGAATCTAGCAAGCTAACAAGGTTAAACTCATCATAGATCCCTAATGCAAAAATATGAAACAGTCCTATATGAAACATGCTAAACAAGATCCTAATATGCAATGCAAACTACATGAACACTCTTTTTTTTTTTTTTTTATAAAGATTTTTGCAAAATTTTTCAAATTTTTTTGTTTTTTTTTTCTATGCCTTAAATGATATGCAAATACTATCATTGATTAAATGTAAAATAAGAAAACAAAACACAATATCAAATACTATTTCAAACCCTCCCCCAAACTTAAATTACACAGTCCACTGTATAAGAGAAATTTGTAAGAGGATTTAAGACTAAAAACAAAACACAATATCAAATGCAATGGTATTTACAAGGAAAGGTGATAGTGGTACGTCAAGGATTGTGGAAGAATCTGTCCACATCCTCATTCATACTTTCATAAGTGTAGTGGGGGTCTTGTTGCTGACTTGGAGATGGAGATTCGGGCAGCTCGACTATGGCGATCGACCGTGACTCAATCGAGTGCGTGCTCGAGTGGGGTGGTCGAGCTGGACCGCGGATGTTCCTCTCTTCTTCTCTGACCATAAAAACACCAAAATAAAAGTCAAAATACCAAAATACTAAGCAATATATATAGAGATACCTTAGGGACTTCCTCCCTAATGAGCTTGTTTAAAGTCTCTAAGCTTGACCCTCCTTATCTCTTCAAGCTTGAGGGGTATCATTGAGAAGCATTGTAAACTTCTCTTGTTTCTCCTTTTCTCCCCAGTATTTCTTAATTCTCTGGCCATTAACTGTGAACTCACTTCCATCCTTATTGAGGAGTGTGACAGCTCCAAATGGTAGAATCTCTTTTATTTCAAAAGGACCTCCCCATCTACTCTTCAATTTTCCAAGGAACAGTTTGAGCTTTGAGTTGAAAAGTAGAGCTTGATCTCCAGCCCTTAGGTCTTTTATGAGAATCTTCTTATCATGGAAAGCCTTTGTTCTTTCCTTGTAGATTTTGGAGCTCTCATAGGCTTCCAATCTGATTTCTTCAAGCTCATGTAAATCAAGGCTTCTCTTTGCTTGAGCTGTCTCTATAGCTAGATTCAAAATCTTGATTGCCCATAAAGCTTTATACTGAACCTCAACTAGGAGATGGCAAGACTTTCCATAAACAAGTTGGAATGGGGTTCTTCCTATTGGTGTCTTGAAAGCTGTTCTATAAAGTGTTTCATCCAGTTTGCTAGACCAATCTTTTCTTGTTGCTCCTACTATTTTTGATAGAATGGCCTTGATTTGCTTGTTTGAAACTTCAACTTGGCCACTTGTTTGAGGATGATAAGCTGTGGACACCTTGTGTTTAACTCCATACTTCCTTAGCATTCCTTCAAATATCTTGTTGATGAAGTGTGTCCCTCCATCACTAATCACAACCCTTGGAATCCCATATCTTGGGAAGATTATGGTCTTGAAAAGCTTTAGGACCACCTTATGATCATTGGTAGGACTTGCAATAGCTTCCACCCATTTGGAGACATAGTCCACTGCTACCAATATGTAAACATTTCCATTTGAAGAAGGATTGAAAGGTCCCATGAAGTCAATTCCCCACACATCAAATATCTCAACCTCAAGGATTGGATTCTGGGGCATTTCATTTCTTCTTGTGATGTTTCCCATCCTTTGGCAAGCATCACACTTGGTGATGAACTTGTGAGTGTCTTTAAACAATGTAGGCTACCATAAACCAGCTTGTAGAACTTTTTGGGCAGTCTTAAAGGTTGCAAAATGCCCTCCATAAGTAGAACCATGACAATGTCCCAACACTCCTTCAACTTCATTCTCTGCTATACACCTCCTAAACAGCCCATCTGATCCCTTTTTGTAAAGGTAGGGTTATCCCAATAGTAGCCATTGATATCCTTGAGCAATTTCTTCTTCTTATAAGGGTCCATTTCTGCTGGGATTTCCTCACACACCTTGTAATTGACTATATCAGCATACCAAGGTATATCTTCAGTTTCAAGTGCCATCCACTCCTCCATCTGATCCTGCTCGACCACGAGGCCAAACACACTCGGTCGAGTGTCTACTCGAGTAGGTGGTCGAGTGGGAGGCCGTGTTGTCTCAAGTTGCATCAGTTTCTCCTCAGGCATTGAATCATCGATTGGAATCTCCTCCTCTATCCTCATTCTGGACAAATGATCAGCTACTCCATTCTCTATCCCTTTTTTATCAACTATTTCCATGTCAAACTCTTGGAGAAGCAAAATCCATCTTAACAACCTTGGTTTTGTGTCCTTCTTTGAGTAGATGTGCCTCAAAGCAGCATGATCAGTGTACACAATTACCTTGGACCCTACTAAGTAGCTTCTGAATTTTTCAAAGGCAAATACCACTGCTAAGAGCTCTTTCTCTGTTGTTGAGTATCTTTCTTGAGTCTCATCTATGGTTCTACTTGCATAGTGAATCACATGCAGCTTCTTATCTTTTTTATGTCCTAGAACTGCTCCTACTGCAAAGTCTGAAGCATCACACATAATCTCAAATGGAAGATCCCAGTTTGGAGCTTGGACTATTGGAGCTTAAATCAAAGCTGCCTTGATCTCCTTAAAAGCCTTCAAGCAATCTTCATCAAAGTTGAATTCAGTCTCTTTACAAAGCAACCTTGTCAATGGCCTTGCTATCTTTGAGAAGTCCTTGATGAATCTTCTATAAAACCCAGCATGTCCAAGAAAGCTTCTTATGTCCTTGACTGTTTTTGGTGGTTGAAGTTGAACCATGACTTCAATTTTTGCTTTGTCAACTTCAATACCCCTCTCTGAAATTTTGTGTCGAAGAACTATCCCTTCTTCAACCATGAAGTGGCACTTTTCCCAGTTTAAAACTAGATTTGTCTCCTTGCATCTCTTTAAAACTCTTAGCCCAGATGGGAGAGGTTTTAGCTCTACTTTTGGTGCTTTCAGTTCAGACCAGTCATCTGTGGAGGACTCGGCAGTGCACTCGATCACTGACTCGGACATGCACTCGGTCGAGTGCATGCTCGAGTGGGTGGTCGAGCTCTCTATTTCAGCTATTTGAACTGACCAGACCTCTTTTCTTAATGCAGGCAGCCCTTCAAAAGCCTCAGGATTGACTGATTCTCTGCTGGAATCTAGCATGTCTTCATAAGCTTTGGTTTCTTTATAGAGGAACCCTTCTTCCCCTCTTTTGGTTAAAGCAGTCTTGAGGTGATCTTGCTTTGCTACTTCTTCCATCAACTCTCTTGCCACCTTGTCCATTTCATCAACCCAAAAGACTTGTCCTCCAATTGTTGGTTTCTTCGTAGCTTCTACGATGTCAAATGTCATCTTAAGATCCTCTCCCAAGTTGAGATCAATCTTCCTTTTCTCGCATCAATTATTGCCCCTGCTGTGGCTAGGAAAGGTATTCCCAAGATCAAAGGATCTTTTGGCTCTTCATCCATTTCCAAGACTACAAAGTCTGTTGGTACTTCCACTGTTCCAACTCTGACTGGTAAATCTTCTATAACACCATGTGGCAATCTTACTGATCTATCAGCTAAGATCAAAGATATATTGCATGGCTTATACCTTGTAAACCCCAGGCGCTTAGCAACTGATAGAGGCATTAGGCTAACTGAAGCTCCCAAATCACAAAGGCATCTGTTGAAGGTCAAAGGACCTATAGAGCAAGGCAGAGTGAAGGAACCAGGATCTCTTAACTTTTGTGGGTTTACTTGCTTCCGGATTATGGCACAACACTCATGACTGAGGATTAGTGCCCCTTGAACTTCTTTGATTCTTTCCATCACAGCATCTTTCAGGAATTTCTGGTAAGGAGGAATCATAGCAAAGGCATCTATTAGAGGCATTCTAAGCTCAATCTCTCTCACTTGTTTATCAAACAATGCCTTGTACTTTTCAACCATCTGCTTCTTAAATCTCCCTGAGAAAGGTAGTGGAGATTTGTAAGGAGGAGGGATGAACCGGACTTCTTTTTCTTTGGTGGCAACTGGCTTAGTTTTCTCTTGAAAAGGTGTTCGGTCCACTGCTCGATCAGGTACTCGATCCGGCACTCGGTCGAGTGGTTGGTCGAGTTCAACGGTGTTTTCATTCTGAGTTTCTTCTTGTTGAAAACACTCCCCTTCTTCAACTTCACTGTCCTCAGTGACTGGTGGGGCTCCCTGTCTTGTTGGTAGAACCCTTCCACTGCGGAGATTGATAGAATTAGCAAACTCTAGAGAGTGCATAATGGCTTTGCCTTTGTTGGGGTCTTGTATTGGGTGAGAAGTTAGTTGGCTCTCCATAGTCATAATCCTGGAATTCAGTGTGTCAAACTTGGCATGAAGTTCACTGTAAAAATCCTTCATCCTTCTGTTCAGCTCAGCAAATCTTTGTGCTGCCTCAATTTTTCCATCGGCTTGCCCAATCAACAATTGTTGCATCATGGCTCTTAAGTCTTGTTCCTGGCCTTGGTTAGTCTGAAACCCTGGTGGGGGACACAATTGGGGCTGGAACACTTGTTGTTGTTGGTTGGCTGCATAATTGGTTTGTTGTTGATGCTGTTGAGGTGGATAAACTTGGTCTTGTGGATTAGCTACATTGGTGCTTCTGTAGGAGAGGTTGTTGTTTTTGAACCCTCCTCCTTGGTTGTAGCTTTTGAATCCACCCTGGTTTTGCATATAACAGAGCTCAGCAAATTCACTCTCCCCCTCTTGAACTGGAACCTCTTCCTCACTAATGAAGTGAATGGACTTTTGTTGGCTAAGGAGGATCCTGTCAAGCTTCTCATTGACCATCTTCAGGTCCTTCTTGTACTTCTCCTCTTGATCAATGGCCATATATGTGTGTTTAGTGCATCTCCAGCACCAATGTTTCTTGCTCTTGGAGCTTATTGATCTTGTTGTTCCATTAGCACTTGTTGTTCTTGTTCCTGATAGATCCTTGTTTTCTGCTGTCTCAGGTCCCTTGGTGGTTTGTTGATGTGATCAAGGAGTCTCTGAAGATCGTGAGGACCCTTGGACCTTGTTTGCATCAACAGGCTCGAGTACAGACTCGGACATGCACTCGGTCGAGCACAGGATCGAGTGGGTGGTCGAGTCGACTAGGAACTGATGTCTATTTGTATCCGGCTTCTGACTCGATCAGGTACTCGAGCATGCACTCGGTCGAGTGGTGGTCGAGTTGATGGTCGAGCTGGTACCTGAAACTCAATCACAGACAAGCAGAAGAAGAAACAAGATCAGTAGTGTACAAGTGGATAAACGAACTTAATCTTAGACTTTATTGATCCTAATTGTCACAAAAACACACTCAAATGGGCAACGGCGCCAAATTGAAACACATATATGTTTGTGGTATGGTGATGAAATGGATGGACTGATGAGATATGAATGATGATGAATGGATGGCAGGGTGTTTCAATTCCCCTTATGCAATTGTAGTACAAGAGGTGTCAATCCAATCTGAGAGTTTGTGAACAATCAAGATGTGCATAAAGATCTAAGTTAAGCCAGATATAAAGGATGTTTGTCACTAACAATCCTATTATGAAATGCAAGGTGCAAAATGTAAAACTAGAAGAACTAAATGCAAAATGTAAATGGAACAGAATGATTATGACAATTATGAAGCTAGAACAGAAATAGAAACTATATTAATGCAAGTACTGAACAGCACACTAAGTGAATGCAACAGAAATGCAAATAGAATGAAACAGGAAGTAAGACAGAGCAACTACAAATCATAAACAAAAGTTCTGGCGATGAACTCGAGCAAGCACTCGACCGAGTGTAGATCGAGTGCAAGGTCAAGCTAGATAAAAACGACAGAACAGAGCAACACAAGAAAAACAGAGCAATATGAAAGCAAATCAAACAACAAGCAAGCAGCAGGATTAAGACTATGAAATCAATAAACAAAGAAGGCCTTGAGGAGGGATTCATGGGCTGGACTAATGATTGAGGTCTTCTAACTTGGTTAACAAAACTCAAACAACTTGAGCTAATCTCTAGACAATATTTATCTAAGACAAGTTTAATCCACTCTCATGGCAAGAAACAATTAAACTCATGCATCTCTAGACTTGTTCTCACACAGTAAAGAATCTACACAAGCAGGCATTAAGCAATATGTCAAATACCAAACAAGACCTCTAATCTCTTAGCAAGCCTAATGGTAAACTCTAGATCTAGCCTTATCTATGCTCCTTAAACATTGGTATGATGCTAAGATGCTTGAGATAAAATCCTACCCTCTCAGATATAAGATCAGCATTAAGAACATCTAGACTAGAAGAGATCTACAACAATCAAGCTTGACCAAATCAAACAAGCCTCAAACATAATCCAGCCTAACTCATCCTCAAGATCCTAAACAATTACTCACAAGAACACATGATGAACATCAAAGTCAAAAACCCAGAAAATGCTAAAACTTGCATCAAATGAAAGATAAGACAGAGATCTACAATAGTGAAAAAGGAATCAAACTCAAATTCTCAATATATTGAATGTTATGGAACCAACAATTTTGAGAGATTCTTTGTTCTTCCTCTAAAACAAGTACAAGATCTAAAAATAAAAAGGTGCAAAGGGAATAATTCCCTAAAAGGTAAAAACGAGGTTTCTGACTCTCTAAAAAGTTGCACACCTTGGTGGTTGAGGGTACAAGGCCCTTAAATAGAAAAAGTAGTGGAAGCCCTAAAAAAGCTAAAAGACAAAATAGCAAGGCGGCTCGTCCAGCTCGACCCGGTGCTCGGTCGAGTGACCGGTCGAGCTGGCTTCTCTTGATCTTCTTCCACTCGGTCGAGTCCCTCTCTCCACACGGTCGAGTGCCTGGTCGAGTGTGGGGTCAAGTTGGACCTCGGATCTTGGTTTTTCAGCCTTAACTCTCTTGCTTTCCCTTCATGATTGCTTCACTTCTCCTCAGCCTTGCTTCCACGGTCCTTAAGCTCCAAAATCACCTGTTTATGCATGAAAAGATTCATATGCAATGCAACTATACTCTAATGCATGAATAGTCCTAAAGCTATGCAATAATGGTAAAAATGGATAGCAAAAGATGCAAAAGATGTGAAACAGGGTAAAATATATGAACATCAGTTTGGGCAATGATCTGTATGACCTCTACAGTATGTACAAGACTTCAAAAGCATTGTGGCTAGTTTTGGAACCAAGTACAAGACTGATGAGTCTGGGATGCAGAAATTCTCAACTACGATGTTCATGAACTTCAAGATGGTGGATTCCAAACCAATTATGGAACAAGTGGAAGCTCTTCAACGCATCTTTCAGGAGATCGATTTGGAAGGGATGTCGATCTGCAATGTCTTCAAGACGAATTGCCTGATCGAGAAGCTACCACCAGGCTGGTCGAATTTCAAGCATTACCTTAACTTCAAGCGTAAGGCAATGTCTCTTGATGATCTCATCCATCGGTTGAGAGTTGAGGACAACAATCGTGGAGCTCATTCGGATGCTCAAAGCCAGGGGCATGATGTTCATGTAGCTAAGCTTAAGGCCAAGTTTAAAGGCAAGGGTAAAGGGATCTCTATTCTTCATAAACCGTTGAAGGTGTCATCTGGACCAAACTTCAAGAAGAGCAACCTTGAGAGGAAGTTCAAATGGAAGTGTCATCATTGTGGTAAGATTGGACACAAGGCTGATGTTTGCAAAAGCAAAGCAAAAGATCTCAAGTTGCAAGCAAACCTAACTGAAGAAGACATGGTTGCGGTGGTTACTGAATGTAACATGGTGGAAGACAATCCAGTGGAGTGATACTACGACACTGGTGCTACCACACACATATGCTCTGATAGGACCATGTTCACCACCTACGAGAAGAACAAGTCAAATGAGCAGCTTTTCATGGGCAACATGGCGGTGTCCAAGATTGAAGGTAAAGGCAAAGTGGTTCTGAAGCTAACTTCTAATCGTGAGCTCACCTTGCAGAACGTGAAGCACGTACCTGACATGCGGAAGAATCTCATCTCTGGAACAGTTCTAAGCAAGCATGGTTTTCCATCACTTTTGAGGCTGATAAGTTAGTTCTTAAGAAAAATGGGATGTATTTGGGAAAGGATTTTGTTAAGGGTGGACTGATCAAGATGTCTGTAACGATAGTCCATCCAAAAATTGTAGCTTCTGCTTCTGTTGCTGAAATGAAATAAAACCCTATTGCTTACTTGGTTGAGTCGTTTAGTACTTGACATGAACGTTTAGGACATGTCAATTACAAAACAATGCGAAAATTGCAAAACTTGAATTTGATTCCAAAATTCAAAACTAACCAAGAAAAATGTGAAGTGTGCGTACATGCCAAACTTACTAAAACTCCCTCACCACGCGTTGAAAGAACAACCGAACCTCTAGGTTTAATTCACACAGACTTATGTGATTTAAAGTACGTGCAAACTAGAGGTGGTAAGAAATACTTTGTTACCTTCATTGATGATTGCACAAGATATTGCTATGTATATCTCTTGCATAGCAAAGATGAAGCACTGGAAAAATTCAAATAGTTCACCCTCGAAGTAGAAAATCAGCTTAAGAAAACTATAAAGGTAGTTCGAAGTGATAGAGGAGGAGAATATAATGAGCCGTTCAATGCATTTTGCAGAGAAAAAGGCATTATATATCAGACAACCGCTCCCTACTCGCCAGAATCTAACGGAGTAGCGGAAAGAAAGAATCAAACTCTGAAAAAGATGATGAATGCGTTGTTGCAGGAATCTTGGTTAGCCGAAACATGTGGGGGGAAGATTTGCTTACCACTAATTACATCCTCAACAGGATACCGCATAAGGTTATTGGCAAGTCACCATATGAGCTTTGGAAAGGTACAATACCTTCGTACAAATACCTTAAACTGTGGGGGTGTCTAGCAAAAGTGGTTGTACAACCTCCTAATAATGTCACAATTGGGCCTAAGACCGTACATTGTATCTTCATCAGATATGCACATAACAATAGTGCATATCGATTTCTGGTTCATAAATCAGATATTCCAAATATCAATGTGAATACAGTTATGGAGTCAAGAAATGCTTCATTTTTTGAAGACATTTTTCCCTGTAGGAAAACTCAAAAACGGACTCGTGATCAACGAAATGCAGCGACTTTGGAAGCTGACAATACTTTGAGTACTACTTCTGTAGAAACAGAACTGGAACCTAGAAGAAGCAAACGAGCTCGCAAAAGTAAATCGTTTGGTGATGATTTTCTGATGATGGCATTTCTAGCTGAAAATCTACCAAGAACATACGCAGAAGCTATGTCTACACCTGATGCACCTTATTGGAAGGAAGCAGTCAAAACCGAAATAGACTCTATCATGCAACATCATACTTACGAGATGGCAGATCCACCACAAGGATTTAAGCCTTTGGGATGTTAATGGATTTTTACGATAAAATGAAAACCCAATGGCGATATTGAGCGGTACAAGGCTAGGCTTATAGTGCAAGGATTTCGGCAAAAAGAAGGGTTAGATTTCTTTGGTACCTATTCACCGGTAACAAGACTATCTTCGATCAGGATGCTCATAGGTATTGCAGCCTTGAGAAATCTTGAAATCCATCAAATGGATGTAAAAACTGCTTTTCTCCATGGAGATTTAGAAGAGAAAATCTACATGAAACAACCTGAGGGATTAGTTATTCCAGGACAAGAACACAAAGTGTGTAAACTTGTGAAGTCATTATATGGACTCAAACAGGCTCCTAAGCAGTGGCATGAGAAGTTTGACAGTATGATGATGTCTAATGGTTTTCGCATTAATGAATGTGACAAATGCATATACTACAAAACTACTCCATTAGGGTACATTTTGTTATACTTATATGTAGATGATATGCTCATCATTGGCAGCAACATGCTCAAAAGAAATTTTGACTTAAAGGACTTGGGTTTAGCAGATGTAATTTTGGGGATAAAAATCATCAGAACTAATGAGGGCCTTATCTTGTCTCAAACCCACTATGCGGAAAAAGTGCTTGATAGATTCAAGCATTACTCAAATGGGACTGCAAAAACTCCAGAGGATCCTCAAATTCACTTAACCAAAAATTCTGGTGAACCTGGGCAACAGGTGGAGTATGCAAGAGTAATTGGCAGTCTAATGTACTTGACAAACTGTACAAGACCGGATTTAGCGCACTCTGTAAATGTACTTAGTCGCTACACAAGTAATCCATGACATAAGCATTGGATGGCTATAGCTAGAGTTTTGGACTATCTACGTTATACCAAAGATCATGGCTTGCACTATGGTAGAGAACCCGGAGTTTTGGAAGGTTACAGTGATGCCAACTGGATCGCAGACTCGAGAAACTCAAAATCCACAAGTGGATATGTTTTCACACTTGGAGGTGCAGCAGTGTCCTGGAAGTCTTCCAAACAAACTCTGGCAGCTAAATCAACTATGGAATCTGAATCCATAGCTTTGGAGATAGCTATGTCGGAAGCTGAATCACTTCGTAATTTCTTGGAAGACATCCCAATGTGGGGGAATCCTGTGCCTGCAATACGTGTACACTGTGATAACGAATCGGCTTTGGGCAGGGCAAGGAATACCCATTACAATGGCAAATCTTGTCACATCAAACGGAGACATAAAACTGTTAGACAACTTATCTCAACTGGTGTAGTTACGATTGATTACATCAATACGAAAGAAAACCTAGCGGATCCATTTACAAAAGGTTTGGCGCGAGATCAAGTTATAAAATCATCAAGAGGAATGGGTTTAAAGCCTACGACTTAAGAGGATATTTGATGGTAACCCCACCTACTCAGATTGGAGACCCCATGACCTAGGTTCAAAAGGACAACTAAATCAAGCTGAATCTGCTACAAGCACTAGAAGACTTTTGTCTTTTCCCAGTTCCTAGAGTGATGTAAAGTGCTTCTTGTATGTTAGAGATTAAGCATATGCTTTTAATGATTTGAAATGTAGCTTTGTAAAATATTTGAAATAATTACAAGATATTTATTTAATAAAGCCTAGGAGAATATATGAGGCTATACTCTCCAAGTTCACTCATGATTAACCAGGCATGTTCAAGGCCACAATGAACACAATAGAGAACCTCGTTCTATTAGAAAACAAAGCTGTGTTATGCATGCTGTCTAAGTTTACATACAAATTCGGATGGTTTAAGACATCATGTTCACCAACTGGCCGAGTAAACTCGACAGGTATAACAATGAGTCGGTTCAAGGTTGAAAAACGCCACCAACTCAAATACAGTTAGTTTTCGCATATACTCTCGAAGGTCTGTCTAGTTTAGCTAGTAGTGTCAGTCTATAGGGTTAGTTAAGTCGTCATATGTTTAGACTTATTTCTATTCATGTGGGGGATTGTTGGAACTGAATTTTCAGAAACAAGTTTCAGAAAATTGCAGGTTTTGGGACAGTGACTTTCCGGCGACTTTCCGGCCAAATTCCGGCCAAATGGCTGCTCGGAATTATCGGGTCGATAGTGCAATGGAAAGCTGGTAACGAGTACTACAAGATGGTATACTCATACGTCCAAAACGGAGTTGATTTGAATGAGAAATAAGAGTGTGAAGTGAGCTACTTGGGATGTTTGGGAAAAAGTCCCACATCAAAAACGGGCCGTGGCCTCTTGGACTCTTGAGCTTTTGGGCTCTTGGGCTCTTGAGACTGCTGTAGGCTCATTTAATTTTTTAGAAAGACTTGGTGTGAACTCCAAGCAAACATGGGCAGTACTCCGAGAATATTCAGTGAATATTTTCTTGAGACCTCCCTCCTTCCACTATATATAGAGGCATAGCCTCTCATTAGTTCTCACACACAAAAACATAAACACTCCTTCCTCTGAAGATCTCTCTCTCTCTCTCCCTTGCTTAGTCCAAGTAAGTTCTTAGTTTAATAGTCTTGAGAGTATAGCGTAGATCTATTTGCTTGAGTTCTATTACTGGTGTGCTACTGTAATAGTTCGTGATCGGTTGTATCCTGGGATTCATAAATCGTGATTGTCCGAAAGCACTTATGGCCGATTTATTGAATTAAGGAAATAGATATCATATCTTGCCTCCGTGATTTATTTTATGCTTTATATTATGATGTTGTAATTCGTTTCTGATTTCGTTAATTTAAATATATTTCGCATATTTTCTCAATTCGATTTTTGCGTTCTTTACAGTTCAGATCAATTGGTGACAGCTTATCCTGTGGGAATGTTGTTTAAGGGTGAGGGAGCAGGGTTCGAGGAACGCCTGATGCACCAATAACCTACTGATGGATTTGGATATCCACAGTGATGGGTTAGGATCGATGCCCTGCAGGGCCAGCTTATGGGGGCAACTAGCAGTGAGGCTAGTGGAGTCCACGGACGGGTTGTCACATTGTGTTTAGTTAAAGTTTGTGTTTGTGTGTTTAGTTAAAGTTTGTGTATCGGTTCTAATCATTGTTTGTGTTTAGTGAATGTTTAATCATGAGTCGAAAACAATGTATGTATCGTTTATAATTAAAGTTTGTATCTTTTTCAATCAAAGTTTGTGTTTAATCGTGAGTCGAAAACAAGACACAATCATACAAGTCGAAAACAGGACAAGCACATGAGAACTGAATAATCTTAAAACAACGTAAGACACAGAACCAAGTTATTACTTGTATTGTGTGGCTGTTTATTTGCAGAATAGGTTGTGTTTTATTTGCAGGTTGTGTTTTAATTTTTGGTCGTGTGTTTATTTGCAGGTTGAGTTTTAATTTTTTGGTTGTGTTTTATTTGCAGGTTCTGTTTTATTTGCAGGTTGTGTTTTATTTTTGGTTCTGTTTTATTTGCAGTTTGTGTTTTATTTTTGGTTCAATATTAGACCGATGCTAATTATGTTATTCATAATGCTTTTATATGTTTCTATCATTCTATGTTTTTTTATTGTATTCATTTTTAAGTTGTTGGTTTTTTTAGGATTGTAATATATGTTTTAAAGTTTTTATTAATGTAATATATTTGTTTTTTAAATAAATGTATTCTACTACTAATTTTGTTTTCCTAATATTGCATAAATTATATAACTGACATTTATAACATTATAAAATATACTTTAAACACTTTTTCAATAAATAAAAATTAGACAATGTTGGTGTTGGGTTTCGTGATTAGAGGCCCACAGGAAAAACCCGCTAAGAAGTAAAACGTCAACCCAGCAAATGGGCCCGACGCAGGCCCAGGAAGAGAGCTCGAGTTGAAGGGCGAAGTTAACCTAGAGATAAGGTCGGGAGGTCGAGGTCAAGATCGCGAGCTAGATTATAAGAGGAGATTTAGGAGGATTTGGGTTCGTTGTTGAGCTTAAATATTCAGCACTTGTAAACGAAAAACACATGTAATTTTTAACCAAGCAATACAAAAAATCAATACAAAAATCCAGTTTGTTCTTCATTGTTCTTATCGATTTATACCGAAAGTCTGCCCAGATCTCATTTCTCAATTAAATTTTTCTAATTGTTGTTTCTGATATCAACAGACACCCAAAAATGACTATTAGGAAGACAAAAGTTAAAGGCAAGGATGTGAAGAAATTTGTATTATTTTTAGTATTAATGAAAGATAGAGACACTCAAATGAGTATGTGTATTGGGTTTGCTCTTAAGACTTGATTTTATAGTACACTTAATATTAGACCCGTGCCATGCACGAGACATATAGTATTTTTCATTCAAGCAAAATCTACAATTTTTCTTGTAAATAAAATATGAAAAATTGAGAAAGATTGTCAGAAGAAGGAGTTTTAAAAACCTGACTCTACACTACAAAATTGAAGAATTTGAAAGAATCTATTGTCCGAGTATCTAATGATCGATTTTCACATCCCGGCTTCCTTTTTGTATTCTTTCTTTCTTTCTCTTGTTCAACTTATCTTTCTTCTATATATCAGAAGTTTACATAAATAGAATAGAAGAGGAGAGAAGGAACGTAGTAACACACTCACATTTTTAGTTTGTTGGATACTCTCCTCAGAAGCACAAGTTGTTTGTGTTTTTGTCTCTGAGTCCAGCAAATTTACTCTTTAAAAAATTTAAGACTACTAACTTATTAATGAGTGCACTACACTGCATGCTAGGCCAATCATAATAATATCACTCCCGAGAATTTTTAATTTGTATGCTTATTTTTTTTCTTCTTCATAAAATATAAATCGCAAACTGGAGAAATTAAGGACACCTTGTGGCCCCAAGTCTCCTCCTTGTCCTTCACAAGTTATGGTATCTCTTTCACTATACGTACGGGAAAATCATCAACCAATTCATCAGATACAAAAAAAAAAAAACCTTTTAATTTCTATCTAATCGAATCATTATAATCCTCTACACATTGGCGATGATGAAGAAAAGCTAGGTGTAATCCAGTCAGAAACCGGAGAAGAAGGATCTAATTCGTGGGTTTTGGAAAGTCTTGGGTGAATGTGAAGGATGCGAAAATTCCAATGTTGTAAGAGAACCGTTTGACACCCATATGGTTCCCAAGTAACGATGTTGTATCGATTGCGAGTAGTCATAACCTCGGCGGTCTCGCAACAACTATCAATATTTTGATCAAGATCTAGTGAATAAGTCTTACCTTACGATGAATACCAGCCAGAAAAAAAGTATGATCCCTTTCTACTCAGACTATACGTCAGAGTTGGTATGAATAGAAAAGCAAATTACGAAGCAGAGGTGGGCCGATGGAGGGGGAATATAAGAAAATAAACCAGGGATGATGAATCTTATCCAAATATTGTTGTTATCATATTTTTATTTATTTGCTGAAAAAACATTCTATTCTACTTCATACTAGAATCGGACCCGCGCTACAGCGCGGGATCAATTACATTAAATCATATATTTGTGTAATGAGTTTGATAAAAGAATTGTAGGCAAAAAAAAAAGGAGTAAATGGTAATGAAATGAGTTTTGATAAAATAAATATTAAAAAGTTTAGAAAAGTACTAACAACACAAACAATAGATAGTTCAATTTGATCATTTTAGTAGAAGAAAATAGGAATCTACATAAAATATTATAAAATATTCCGCTTGTAAAAGTTACACTAATATGTATAATGTGATGAACCATAAGAACAATTTATCATTTACCTAAAAATGTTAGTCTAATTTATAATTTACTCAAATTTAGCAAAACAATTTATCATTTACTCAAGTTTATCTAATTTGAAATTTAGCAAAACATTAAAGCCAAAAATTTATCATTGACTCTTTTTTAAAATATCAAAATCATATTTCTTGAACTGAAAACAAATTAAATAAATAAAACCCTGAACTACTAATTCCCACTATTTTCATTACATTATAATTATCTATTATGTTGTGTTTTTAGAATTTTCTAACTTTGGTTTTATTTTTTTATGTTAATGAGTTTTGCTTAGGATAGATATTTATAGGTTTCTTCTTTAGATTCTCTTGGAAACGGGTAAAAAATAAAAGTATTAATATAGTTCATATATTAAGTCAAATTATTTACAAAAATGTAAAATAGTTCATAGAATAAGTTAAATTATGTATATACCAGATTCACATAACAACAATATAGTAATTTGATAATTTTTGTAATGCTTCATATGTCCTGAATACAATTAAAATATTAATCAAATTCATAATTGAGTTTGATAGTCGTAATCATCATAGTTAGAAAAATATTAAATGAAATTTTGTACATACCCGTATCACATAAGAACATATGAGTTTGATAGATTCACAATGATTTTGATGTTCCAGTAAAATCTATATTAACATTTTTGAAGTACATTTTGTGTTATGCCTTTAAATTTTGCTTATTTAAAATTTTATTTACAACATTAACCCCTAAAAAAATTCCATAAATAACATTGCAGAGAAACTCAAATATTAAACTTTCTTATATTGACCAACATTTGTTATATTTATTGCTATAAAATTTTAACAATATCTATACATTCCGATTTTTCCAAAATCAGCTCTATCCATTAAAGTTTTAATCCCATAAAATCACCAAAACTATATTTAGAAATTTTGTTTGTATAGACTTTCTATAGAAATTTTTGCTTTACATATTTTGATTGTATAATGTAGATTTAGTCATCTACATTACTTGATTTGAGGTACTTAGGGGTTGATTCCTCAAATTTCTCACATTATAATAAATAAAACTAAATAATTACCCCGTGGTGGTTCTATACATTGAAGTACATTTTGGTATCATTTAAGTTATACTTATTTACAAAATTAATCCTTAAAAATTGCACATACAAACAGAATCAATTAGATTCCTAAAATGTCTCTACAAATTTGGTTTATAATTTCCTAAAACAGTTTATATATTAAGAAATTTATTACACTTAATAACATATGTCAAAAAATATCTGTACAATATTTTCTTCTTTTAAAAACTCTAATATTCAGTAATAACTATATTGTTTCATATGAACAATTAAAACTTTAATGGTTATTAATATGCTGATAAAAAATACAAAAATAATTATTTCACGGGTTAAATATAATAAATTGGAGTATTTATAATATAAATTAATATGCGGTATACTGCATAATAACTTTTATGAATATAATTCTTTCACGGGTTAAATCTAAATAACTTTAAACTTACAGATTAAATTTAAAAACACTAAAAATTTAAAAATATAATAATGTAAGAATAATTTTTTCACGGGTTAAATCTAAAAAACAGTAAAAATTTCTATTTTTATAACCATAAGAAATTCGATATGGTACAAATGTAACATTAGTATAAATAAAACTAAATAATTTCCGCGTGTCTACGGTATACAACTGATCAAATTTTATAATTAACAATTAAAATACAATTATACAATCTTAAACATTAAACAAAAGAAACAAATTAACAAACAAATACAATTTTTAAAATTTAAATTTTTTGTTGTAAAAATATTGTCCCGCAATGTGGCGCGGGTTAAAATCTAGTTAAAATAAAAAACATTAACATATATCATATTGGATAAAAATACATGAATCTATCTTAACATTTTTGAAGTACATTTTGGTGTCATCCTCTCTTATCTTTGTATCCAAACAAGTTTCAACTAAATACTCTACAATCCTTACAACCAAACACAATCATTTCCTTATTTGATAATATTAATTTCCTAAAATCTATCTACCTAATTTAAAGCAATATTTTATATTAAAATAGAATTCTCCTTTCACTTTTATTTAATCTTATATTTAATTATTTCAATTACTATTTAATACATAAAGTTAATTAAATTTTAGATTTTTTTCAGCATATGATGTGATTTGAATTTTTATAAATGGATATATATTTTAAAAATTGTTTTAGAATTTTTGTAAGCAAACAAGTATTTCCAGATATATATTATTTTACATTTGAGTTATTTTAATATATAATGAATATTTACAATTAAAATTTAAAATAACACGCAATGAAATTATATTGTGCGAATGATTTGGATCAATATGAATAGAAATTTAATTATCATTAATTTGGTGTTACACAGATAATTTATCATTTCATTATTTTGCTAACATTATCAATTTTATATATATTAAATTGAGTAATTTATGATAATGTAGTGAACAAATTATTTTGCGGTAAACTGTGGGTTAAATCTTATAATCAACAGTCAAATATAATTATATAATCTTACACTAAACAAAACTAACACATAAATATAACTTAAATTTTGATCTATTTTTTATAAATATTTGAATTAATTTCTTCATAATGCACGAGGTTATTGATTTATAAAAATAAAAAATAAAAGAAATGGACCCGTGGTGTACCACGGGGTAAATCTTAGTATAGTAAATAAAATCATAAAAACATCAGAAAAATTATTGTTCAAATTGATAGAGATATGTGAAAATCTTTGAAATCTAATCATATATGGTTGCTAAACTGTATTTATTGGTTGTTTCCAAATTGAACAATAATTTTGCATAAATTATGCTAATGTTACAAACGTTTTCCGGTTTTTAGGCAACTCAAAATTGATAGAGATATGTGACTCATAACATCTTTTCATATCTTTTTAAAAATTATCATTAGTATTTTTATTATACATATTAAGAATGATAACAAAATTGATAGACAATATTTATGTAATTATAAACATCTCATTAATTCTCATTAGTATTTTCGTTTTTGTATAGTTATATAATTTAAAATTTATTTTTCAGATTTATATAATTATTTAATTATATTATCATTATTTATGAATTATATTAAATTGGAATCTAATTTCGGAAGTATATACTAATATATAATGAAAATTAAATTAGTTTACATATATAAGAGATTGAGATCTTACTGATTGATAGTCGGATTTAATATCAATAAATTTAAAATAAACATTAATTATGCATGTTTGTTAGTTTCCTAAATTGTAGGAAAATATATATTATCTTAACTATTATAGTTTATTTCTGGGAGAATTTATTGATATTTACATTTATGATTTATTTTTTAGAAAACCGATAACCCATTTATAAATTATAACACTGCAGATCTTTTTTACTTGAATCCGACTCCCTTAATTTTGGGTTATTTTTATGAAATTGACCCGACCCGGAAGCACTTCTGTACTTCTCTTTTACTTATATAGGGATTACAAAACCAAATATTTATATATAACTAGATTATGACCGGCGGTATACCGCGGGACAAATATCTTTTTGATATTTTTTGTTAATGTACTATTTTAATATTAATTTTGCTAATGTATTATTTAGTTAATTTTAGTGATTTAGTATATAATTCGTGGTATACTTGTTTAATACAACCTTAATTAAATCAGTTTGATTTGATATATTTTCTATTGATGTTGTTAAAATAGTAAAATAAGGATTTCACTCGTATTGAAGTCTAACTCGTATTGTATTTTATTTTTTAGTATTATCAATTCAACCATGTAATGTCATATAACCCGTCATCTAATATATCTCGTTTGTGTTATTTTGAAAATTTAATATGTTTAAATATTCTTAATTTTAAACTTTTTATTAAGTTTAGATATATCAATTAATTATAAATAATAAACTTCTTAAAATTCTATAATTTACTATATACGGTAAATTTACTATATATGTATGTTGAACATACACTTTTTGTATTAATTGAGTAATATATCTTCGTTTTAAAAAATTCAAATCACAATATATTTAGGGAAAATACACATTTTTATTAACTTTATGTATTTGATGATTCACTTCATTTAAATTTTAAAATTTTATAAAAAGATGATAGGAGAATCATTTTTTTTTAATATGGAATAAATTTTCTAAATAGATATATTAATAATAAAATATTATATATATAGATATTTAAAATATTTTAATTCTGTTTGGTTATAAAGATAGTAGAGAGAATTAACTAAACTTGTTTGGATATGAATGTAAGCAATAAATTACGTTTAATAGTAAATGTTTCCATAAATATATTTTTGAACAAAAAGTACTGCAAGATTTGTTCATGATCTTTTCTTACTGTAACGAGAGATAAGCATACAAGTGAAAACTCTACAATTCAGACAACTAATACTTGATTCTAAAGAAATTACGCATTGCTTCCTTTCTTAGATAAGCCTTCTAATTCATATGCATATACTACCTTTTATAATTGATAAAAACGGCGGACAAGCTATAACATATAAATTAATACTATACTTCAGTGAAGCCTAGAGATAAAACTTTTAATATATGAACAGTGCTAATAGAAAGTCGTCTAACTGTGTGAGTAGGATATGCTACGTAGAACAAAGGAAATAAGACTATTATTTTGATCTTTAATTCGCTTTGAGTGAAAAAAAACTTGGCTTATTTATCAAAGAAATATCATGAACCCACCAATCATATCCATTGGGAAAAACATTGTGTTGGTTATTGAAAAGAGATGCATGTGTTACGTACGGTTGCAGAAACACTATATATACGCCTATAGTACACATATTTGGAAATTAAAATGTCGTCTATTTTAAACACATAATTGGAAATTAAAATGTTTCAAAATTTTACTTATAACAAGACAAATAGATCACTTTATGACACTCAATTAATGTGCAAAATTTGGTGCAAAGGAGTCTGATATATCATGGTTTTTATAGTTTTTAACTATGATATAAGTATGCTTTTTGAGTCTTTTGATTTGTTTTCTAGGTTGTTTTTGAGTCTTTATAAGATTAGGTACTCATTGGCACGGATGGAACATAATGGAGCTAAATAGGAAGATTTGGAATATAATTGAGCTAAATAGGAAGATTTGGAACATTAAGGCTGCGCTACGAAGCTGGGAGACAAGTTCAAGAGTATGCATCGACCGATGCAGCCACAACATCGATCGATGCAGCTTCCACAAGCCAAATCAAAATTTTTCCCACAAGTTCTGGAAGATTAACAAAAATTGCCAAAGTTTTCCTGATGAGACCATGGGAAGCTCGACCAAAGAACATGGACGTGAGGACCAGCTTGAACCAGAGGAAGCATTGGAGGAGCAGCTTGATCCAGAGGAAGCACCGGAGGAACAGCTTGTACCAGCGGAAGCATCGGAGGAAGCGTGGATTGTCCCGGCGTGTCCTACAACAAGGTCTAAGTCGAAGAGGTTCAACCAAGCTGTAGATGGACTAATCAAGGAGCTGGACAAGAAGCAGGAAGATGTGGTTCAAACCATTTGGACGTTGCTCACAGCTCAAGGTGCTTGGTAAAGGGTAAAGTGTTACTTTGGTGCTCTTTTTCTCTTGGTCAAGTATTGTCCCATTGGGTTTTTTTGACAAGGTTTTTAATAAGGCCAAAGTAACATTTTAGACCCCCCCCCTTTGCCAGCCCAAGTCGTGGTCCAAGGTTCAATACAAAAGTCTTGGCCCATTTTCTATCTCTTTCTCATTCAAACTTTGTATTTATTGTTTTGTCATTTCCTAGACATTTTTGAATTAGCTTGACTGTGTTAAAAGCTCTTTCAAGAATTGTCTAGGGTTTTTCTCTTCTCTCTTTCGTCCCCCCTTCTCTATTTAAAGACCATGTAGTTCTCATTTTCTATTCATCAAACATTTTAATCAAAAACTTCTTTTCTTTTGTTTGATATGAGGAGTGTGTAATATCTTCTCAACTTCTTTTCTTCTTAGTGTGTAATATCTAAGTTGGATTCGAGCCTGAAGTCTAAGAGATTTTCATCTCTCTTGGAAGTTCATTTCAGTCCCCCTTTTCATCCGCTGCTTCTTTTCACCATTTCATCTTCTTCGATCCGCTGCATAAACAACCCCTTCCCCTTCCATTTGAACGATCCATTGCATCTTTGTCCCTTTGATCTTGATCAATCCGTCCGAATCATCTTCAAGACCTTGCGAGTGTGTTCTCGGGAGTAGATTCCTTACCAAGAGTCTATCATGTGGTATCAGAGCAACCACTCTGCAACCAGGTTTTGAAACTCCAGTCGTCAATTTTTTTTTTTTCAGATATGTCGCTTCGTCTTACAAGAGTTTTATAAAATGTTTTACTCGTTTAAAAATTACAAAATCAACTGTTTTAGAACCAGGAGCAAGTCTAGTATTTTTTAAAATTGATTTGAGAATTGTTGGATTCGTTTTCATAATTTTCCCAGATCCGTTTTCATTTACGTGTTTTTAGAACTATTTACTAGTGGATCTTTGTTTTTTTTTTCAGGTACCATGGTGACGTCGGAAGAGGAAGAGTCATCCACCTCTAGCCTGGAAAGGAGAATCAAGAAATCAATCACAGGTGCTATGGCAACAATGCTTGACGAAAAGCTTGGTGCTCTTCGTCAAAGACAACACCAAGATCTTAAACCCAAGCCACCAGATGACACATCTAGATCAACCTGGAGCAGCTTACAGAAAACCTCTCATACTCCCAAATCTAAATCTGTGTGATTCATTCTAAAATCTCTTTAGCTCATAAACTCTATAAATTTTCAGGAAAAGGAGATTACCTTGAATGGGAGAAAAACATGGAGGATTGGTTTTACTTCAAGGATATCCCAAGAAATGAGAGATTAGCTTTTGCACTTACCCAACTCACAGGAGACGCTTATAAATGGTGGTTGCAAGAAGTTGATGACCGTTGGTATTACAAGGAGCCAAATATCACATTGTGGAGAGATCTTAAGAAGCTTCTAAGGAACAAGTATTCTCCACAAGCGCTACACTGTGTTTCCCAAGCCAATGGTACAATCCATCCAGTTCTTGAAAAGAAACCAGTTCAGGAGAAAAGTCTAAAATCATCACTTGACTCAAGTGGAGAATCAAAGCAATGTAAGTCTTCTACACTTTCAAAATCCAAGGAAGTAATTGATCAAGGTTTAGAAAATTCCAATTCTTGTATGATGCACTTGTATTTTCCCAAAAGTGTTGAGATAGGTACAGATTCTAATGGAGAACAATGGAAGAAAGCAGAACAAGAAAAGGAGAATAAGGAGTTTGAAAGAAAGGATCAGCCTGGACCCAAGGAAAAACAGCTTGGAGAAGAAGCCAATGAGAGACAATTCATTGCTGAGGATGATGTTGTTATACCAACTGGACCTATGACTCTATCTCAAGCTAAGTGTGATCTTTCTTTTATCCAATCTGATATTGTGCTTGGAAAACTAACCCACTTGGAACCGGAGCAACCAAGTAGCATTATTTCCTTTTTACAGATTCCAAAAGAAGAATCACTAGAAACAAAACAAGTGAGTTTGTCATTGATTAGTGATTTGGAGCAGATCAGCATTGTGCCAAACCCAGTCCCTATACCATATCTTTGTGACTACCCAAGAAAGCACTGTAAGGACATTTATTTGGTTAGGACATATCCTAATTATCTTGTGTTGATTTCTGCTCAAGATGAAAAACGTTTTGGTTTAGAAAATGTGAAAGAATTTTGTGTTTCAAAATCTGTTTTTAACAAAATGATTCCAACTTTTAAAACATTTGCTTTTAAAAGGTTCTTTAAGCCAAAAGGTTTGTTGTTTGAAAAGTTTCTTGAATTTAACTTTTCTTTGAAAGTTTCTTTGTGTAGCATGGCAATGGAATCATTTAGAACTAAAACTGAGCATGTAATTGTTAAACCTTTTTCTGAAATGAAATATTTGCTTGAAAAGGAGTTGTGTGATTTTAAATTGTTCATTGAGCTTTGCAGACCAGCTCTGAAAGATCATGTTTTTTATTTCTCTATTTCAAGTATAATGCATTTGTTTTATCCCATGAGTGCTAAGAAAGGAACATGTTACATGGAGAAGCATAAGTACTTTGG
Organism: Camelina laxa; assembly: GCA_024034495.1. Taxonomy (NCBI): domain Eukaryota; kingdom Viridiplantae; phylum Streptophyta; class Magnoliopsida; order Brassicales; family Brassicaceae; genus Camelina; species Camelina laxa. The sequence goes on from CM043880.1 coordinate 38,108,856, forward strand.
AGAAGAAACATGTTCTGTTCAAATCAAGGAGAAACCACCAGATATATGCCAACAAATGATTTATCATATTGGACTGAGAAGATGGAAGTATCTCAGGAAAACAACTTCGATCGCCCAAGGATGCTCCATTCCAAAATTCTATTATCATAACAACTACATGAATATTTGTTTCATCTTTTCCTATGTTCCTAAATTGTTTCCTTTTGATGTAGGAGATCTTGCGGAGCATGGAAAAGTAGGGAAAGTTTATTCAATGCTCAAAGATGAACCACCTGATGCATCACTTGTGCTCATACCAAACTGTCATAAGATACGTATTTATGTTATCAAGGATACTTTTATCCAAGATCACACAGATATGATTCACTTGTCTTTGTCAAAAGAGCCATATACAGATTTTAGAGCAGTCATGAGGCGCATAAGGAAAACTGAAAAGAAACTGGGAGACAAACGATTTAAGCCACCTGATTTGGATCAAGGTGAGCACCAAGATGTCAGCAGTTTCGTAGTGATCCAAGAAGAACCCCCACATCCACTTCCATTTATTATGATGAGCATCAATCATACTCAAGACATTATTTAGCTAAGTATGTCCTTAATCCAATTTTTTTCTCATGATTCTAGAGCTTTGATTATCAGTTTATTACATTCAGAACATGACAATGATAATGAATTTTACCAAGCTGAGATATGTTTTAATGTTTATAGTGAATCCATGACTATAATGACGCACCTGATCTTTTATTGACAACTTTGCATGTACAAAAGAGGAGCCCCCAGATTTAGCAGTTCTTTCGTCCAAGATATTTGTGAGAACCGGCATTGGAGATGTTTTGAAGCATGATCATAAATCCAATGGTTATTTTAGGATGATCTTTGAGGTTGGAGAACAACTAATGGTACACTTGAGGAGTAAACAATATCCAGCTGAAAAGGAGTCCAAATTAATGCCAAGAATTGATGGACCATTCACCGTGCTCAAAAGAATCAACAACAATGCCTACCAACTCGACCTCCAAGGTAAGTACAAAGTTAGTGGCAGTTTCAATGTTTCTGATCTTCTTCCTTATTGTGCAGATAATTCGGATTTGAGGTCAAATCCTTTTCAAGTGGGAGAGGATGATGAGACCATAGAAAGCTCGACCAAAGAACATGGACGTGAGGACCAGCTTGAACCAGAGGAAGCATTGGAGGAGCAGCTTGATCCAGAGGAAGCACCGGAGGAACAACTTGTACCAGCGGAAGCATCGGAGGAAGCGTTGATTGTTCCGGCGGGTCCTACAACAAGGTATAAGTTGAAGAGGTTCAACCAAGCTGTAAATGGACTAATCAAGGAGCTGGAAAAAAAGCAGGAAGATGTGGTTCAAACCATTTGGACGTTGCTCACAGCTCAAGGTGCTTGGTAAAGGGTAAAGTGTTACTTTGGTGCTCTTTTTCCCTTGGTCAAGTTTTGTTTCATTGGGTTTTCTTGACAAGGTTTTTAATGAGGCCTAAGTAACATTTTTACACCCCCCTTTGCCAGCCCAAGTCGTGGTCCAAGGTTCAATACAAAAGCCTTGGCCCATTTTCTATCTCTTTCTCATTCAAACTTTGTATTTATTGTTTTGTCATTTCCTAGACATTTTTGAATTAGCTTGACTGTGTTAAAAGCTCTTTCAAGAATTGTCTAGGGTTTTTCTCTTCTCTCTTTCGTCCCCCCTTCTCTATTTAAAGACCATGTAGTTCTCATTTTCTATTCATCAAACATTTGAATCAAAAACTTCTTTTCTCTTGTTTGATCTGAGGAGTGTGTAATATCTTTTCAACTTGTTTTCTTCTTAGTGTGTAATATCTAAGTCGGATTCGAGCCTGAAGTCTAAGAGATTACCATCTCTCTTGGAAGTTCATTTCAATCCCCCTTTTCATCCGCTGCATCTTTTCACCATTTCATCTTCTTCGATCCGCTGCATAAACAACCCCTTCACCTTCCATTTGAACGATCCATTGCATCTTTGTCCCTTTGATCTTCATCAATCCGTCCGAATCATCTTCAAGACCTTGCGAGTGTGTTCTTGGGAGCAGATTCCTTACCAGGAGTCTATCATTTCCTTATAAGAAATTAAGGCCCAATTCGTGTTTTACAATATATATAAGATTTTTATGGTCATTGTTTAGACCTAAGTTTTATTCTGCAACATTTTTGAGAGAAGAGATATTGAGAGCTTTTGGGAAAATTGGATCTGAATTCTTTTGTAGAGAGAAGATTCCTAAACTCCCTTCTTACTTTTTAATATCTATTGCTTATTATTCATAAAAGATGTTTTGTTCTTCATTGAATATGTTTGAGTAGTTTGTTTGTTAGATTCAGGGTTTTTAACAGAATTTTTATTGTTTATTAGATTTATTATTTTAGGGTTCATATTCGTCTGTGATCTTCATATTTGGTTGTTATTCATATTAATTCTTGATTGATAACCTATAATTAATAACCTAGGAAAATAAATTGATACGAGAATATAATTGATTTTTCTGATAAAATCGAGCAAAATTACTTCTTGCAAAAAAATTTGATTTAGTAATTTTGTGAACAGTCTAAACTTTTTTTTTTTTTTAAGCTGATTTTTAACCTTGAATTTTGCAAAGAGATTTAGATTTTCTGGTTTAAATTAGATAATATTTGCAGTGAGAATTGATTATTTTACAAAAGAGTTTAGAGTTGTAGATATGATTTTAATTGATTGAATCCTAATTTACTGTTTAATTCCATAAATTCCTGAGAATTTTCCTAGACCTAGCGTTTTTAATTCTTGAATTTACAAACACTTTTTAATTTTGTTTCTGCATTGTTTTAAAATTAATATTTTTATTTAGCATAATTAAAAAATTAATAAGTCTATTGTGTGATATAGAGTTCTTGTGATTCGATCCCTAAATACTACAATGATCTCTTAATTTGAGAAAGTTAGTTCTAGGGTAAATTTGAGCATATCAGAGTCAGATGATTAAATATACTCTATCCGAATGTATATATCATGCTTGCATGTTACATACATGAACACTCTCTAATATATACCATCGACAATAGGCATATACCCAACCAAGGCCAACATCCCCTTTTTAATAAAAGAGAAGTACACAACATAGTTTTTGTAGACTTTGTATTATTAATAAATGGTTACAAATAGGTTATAGATAATTTATAAATTAATTCATATATTAATATTAATGGTTACGCCTAAATATGAGGAATATTCCAAATTAATAATTGATATATCAATGGTAACAAATAAAATCATGGATATTTCAAACTGTATTTTTGGAAGATTTTAGTCTTATATCACGTTGTTTCCAAAAATCTTTGAACACAATATTACAAATTTATTTTCCACAGATTTTATCGATAGACCACAACATTAACCAAAGATGGATTACGAAATTGATAGATTGATTGGTTACAAGTTAAATAGTGGGTTACAAGATAGATTACGAAATAAACTTTGACCAGTGTTATAGCATGGGTATTTATATAGAATCATTAACAATATAAAACTTACAAAATAGGTGTTTTTTTCAAGACTTCATATTTAGCATATGATTTTTTTGCATAATGTTTTATCCAAAAAAACTTTTAAAGACAATAACATAAATTATATTTTATATAAAAAATATAATATAAATAAAATCAATTTCAACACGTGCTCTAGCACGGTCTTAATCTAGTTATATGTTTATTTAACCATTTTTATATAGCAGTACTTGTTGAGACAAACAAAAGATTTGAATCTGTTTTAGAAATCGCTAGGCGCTAGTCAAGCGGTCGAGGTGGGCCTAGCGCCTAGCGAGAAAATCGGAGATTAAACGAAGATTAATCGGGGACTAGTTTTAGAGTTATTTTATTAAATTAACAATAAAATAAAAAATATATTGTACTAAATATATGTATAATTTTGTTTATGTTAAAAGAAAAATATCAAATAAAATATAAAACTATAGTAGTGTCTTTATAATTATGGTAAACACATAAAAACATCATTTTAAAAGAATATCTTATGATTTTAGTTATTGAAAACATTATAATCTCTTAATTTAAATGCCTAAATAACAAAAATATTTATGTTTGATTTTTATTTGGTTCTACAAAAATTGGAATACAAAAATTAAGCGGAAAATAATCGGACTAGACATGCATAATCGGATAATCGATGCTAGGCGGGGATTAATTACTAATCGAGGCGGAGAGGGTGGGCCTAACGATTTTACGGAGTGTAATCGGTGCTAGGCGGGGATTTTTAAAACAGGAGATTTGATAGGTAATAAGTGATTTTTATTTAAATCATATTATCAATCAGGTCTAATAAAGAAAGATCTACAACAAAAAAACCAACATCTAGGTTTCTCTAAATATCAGGGAAATCAGTCTTTTATTTTCGTAGCCAATGTTTAAAGAAAAAGTACAAAACCTATTATTTAGGTTTTTCCCCTCAAAATTTTTTCTCTTTTACATAGACTAATTTAACATTTATTAAAGGAAAATGCTTTATAACAAAATTCACCAAACGATATTATATACTGTTAGTTGTTATAAAAATAACTAGGATATATCCCGTGCTTAAAGCACGGATGAACATTTAAAAAAAAAATTCTAATATAATAATAAAAACTATTTTTTATTTTAAAAAAATATAAGTATTATATGAAAATTCTAAACAATTTGTAAATAAAATAAAATAAAGATGATAGGAGAATCATAATTTAAAATAATAACAAAATCTTCGAATTAGTTATTAAAAATAATTGTATTGTATACTTGGATATAAAATCTTAGTTTTTAAAATTCTGATTGGTTTTATATTTTTTTAAGAAAATAATTAGTAATTTCGCCCATAATTTATTAAAGAGAGAAAATAATTTTTTAGATTTTTAATATTTGATATGTGAGTGTTTTTATTTTTAATTAGTTATATTTATTTAAATTAGTTAATTAAGCTTAATTAATTTTTCTAATGGTAATTAAATGTAATTTTTTACACATTTTAAGATTAGTTTTATATTTGTACTTCTCAATTAATATAGTAGGATTTTAATATATTGACAAACCAAAATTTGATATCTATGATCAGATACATATACATTGTTAATGAGTTTTAATTTTAATTAAAATATGATAATTTTATTAATAGCTGTTTGTAATTTCATTTCACTTATTTTGAAAACAGAAAATTAAAATTAATTAATTAAAGACCAATGAATAAGAAGCTATAATTTCTTTCCTATAATTGACAACAAGAAATAAAACTTAGCAAATTATCATTCAAGCATCTTCATCTTCATACTCTATAACAAAATTATTTCTAGACTTTTCCATTTACGTAGTAGTAGTGGTTGAAGATGTACAACGTAACTTTTTATTATCGCATCTATTTTTTTCGCATATGTGTGACAACCCGTCTCATGGACCCCACTAGCTTCATTGCTAGTCGTCCAAACGGATCCTAAGCTGGTTCTGCAGGGCATCGATCCTAACCCATCACTGTGGATATCCCAATCCACCAGTAGGTTATTGATGCGCCAGGCGTTCCTCGAATCATGGTCCTCACCCTTTAACAACCTTTCCACAGGACAAGTTGCCACCAATTGATCTGGAATGTCTATGTCAGTGTCACCTTGTGGAAGCGTTGGTGGATCCTCTATGAGGTACCTTTCCATGTTCATGCTGGCCAAGTAGTAGTATTTTCCAAGAGATCGATTTGGAAGGTATGTCGATCTACAATGTCTTCAAGACGAATTGCCTGATCGAGAAGCTACCACCAGGCTGGTCGAATTTCAAGCATTACCTTAACTTCAAGCGTAAGGCAATGTCTCTTGATGATCTCATCCGTCGGTTGAGAGTTGAGGACAACAATCGTGGAGCTCATTCGGATGCTCAAAGCCAGGGGCATGATGTTCATGTAGCTGAGCATAAGGCCAAGTTTAAAGGCAAGGGTAAAGGCATCTCTATTCTTCATAAACCGTTGAAGGTGTCATCTGGACCAAACTTCAAGAAGAGCAACCTTGAGAGGAAGTTCAAAGGGAAGTGTCATCATTGTGGTAAGATTGGACACAAGGCTGATGTTTGCAAAAGCAAAAGCAAAAGATCTCAAGTTGCAAGCAAACCTAACTGAAGAAGACATGGTTGCGGTGGTTACTGAATGTAACATGGTGGAAGACAACCCAGTGGAGTGGTACTACGACACTGGTGCTACCACACACATATGCTCTGATAGGACCATGTTCACCACCTACGAGAAGAACAAGTCAAATGAGCAGCTTTTCATGGGCAACACGGCGGTGTCCAAGATTGAAGGTAAAGGCAAGGTAAAGGCAAAGTGGTTCTGAAGCTAACTTCTGATTGTGAGCTCACCTTGTAGAACGTGAAGCACATACCTGACATGCGGAAGAATCTCATCTCTGGAACAGTTCTAAGCAAGCATGGTTTTCTGATGTTCATATATTTTACACTGTTTTCCCTTAGTATATTCACATCTTTTGCATCTTTTGCTATCCTTTTTCACCATTATGGCATAGCTTTACGACTAATCATGCATTAGAGTTTAGTTGCATTGCATTTGCATCATTTCATGCATAAACAGGTGATTTTGAAGCTTAAGGAGCATGGAAGCAATGCTGAGGAAGAAGTGAAGCAATCATGAAGGGAAAGCAAGAGAGTTAAGGCTGAAATAACAAGGTCCGGAGTCCAACTCGACCGCACACTCGACCAGACACTCGACCGTGTGCTGAGGAGGACTCGACCGAGTGGAGAACACACGAGAGAAGCCAACTCGACCTGCCACTCGACCGAGCACAGGTCGAGTTGACCGAGCCGTTGACTATTTTGTCTTTTAGTATTTTTAGGGCTTCCACTCCCCTCCTATATAAAGCCTTGTACCTGCAGCCACAAAAGTGTGCAGCTTTTTAGATATTCTCTAAACCTAGTATTTTACCCTTTTGGGAATTATTCTTTTTGCATTTTTATTTTTCTTAGATCTTGTACTTGAAAAAGACTAAATTCTTCAATATTGTTGGTTTCATAACTTTCTTAATATTGAGAATTCGAGTTTCATTTCTTTTTCAATATTGAAGATCTCTGTTTTATCTTTCTAGTGATGCAAGTTTCATTATTTTCTGGGTTTTTGACTTTGTTCACCATGTGTTCTTGTGAGTAGTTTGCTTAGGATCTTGAGGATGGGTTAGGCTGGGTTGATCTTGTGGTTTGTTTGATTTGGTCAAGTTTGATTGTTGTAGATCTCTTCTAGGCTAGATGATCTTATTGCTGATCCTATATCTGAGAAGGTAGGGTTTGATTTCAAGCATCTTAGCATCACACCAATGTCTAAGGAGCATAGATAAGGCTAGATCTAGAGCTTACCATTAGGCTTGCTAAGAGATTTTAGGTCTTGTTTGGTTTGAGATGTATTACTTAATGCATGCTTGTGTAGATTCTTTACTATGTGATAGCAAGTCTAGAAATGCATAGGTTTGATTGTTTCTTGCCATGAGAGTGGATTAAACATGTCTTAGAATAGTATGTCTAGAGATTAGCTCAAAGTTTGTTTGAGGTTTGTTGACCAAGTTAAATAACCACAATGATTAGTTCAGCCCATGAATCCCTCCTCAGGACCTTCTTTGTTTAGTGATATCTTAGTCTTAATCTTGTTGCTTGATTGTTGTTTGATTCGTTTTTGCATTGCTATGTTTTTACTGTGTTGCTCTGTTTTCACGTTTAGTCTAGCTCGACCTTGTACTCGACCTACACTCGGTCGAGTGCTTGCTCGAGTTCTTCCCCAGAGCTTGTGTTTATGATTTGTGATTGTCTTGTTTCATTTTTGCTGCAGTCATTTAGTTTTCTGTTCATTGCTTGTCTTGCATAGGTTTATTTCTTGCATTATAGTAGTTTCTATTCCTGTTTTAGCTTCATTACTGTTACAATCATTCTGTTCATTTACATTCAGCATCTAGTTCTTGTAGTTTTATTTTCTGCACTTTGCATTTTAATCATAGGATTGTTAGTGACAAACATCCTTTACATCTGGCTTAAATTAGATGTTTATGCACATCTTGACTGTTCACAAACACTCAGATTGGATTGACACCTCTTATATTGCAACTGCATAAGGGGAATTGAAACACCTTACCATCCATCCATTCATTGCATACATTCATCATCATTCACACCAACCACCAATAAAATACTTGTTTCATTTTCCCATCAATTTTGAGGCTGATAAGTTAGTTCTTAAGAAAAATAGGATGTATTTGGGAAAGGTTTTTGTTAAGGGTGGACTGATCAAGATGTCTGTAACGACAGTCCATCCAAAAATTGTAGCTTCTGCTTCTGTTGCTGAAATGAAAGAAAACCCTATTGCTTACCTTGTTGAGTCGTTTACTACTTGGCATGAACGTTTAGGACATGTCAATTACAAAACAATGCGAAAAATGCAAAACTTGAATTTGATTCCGAAATTAAAAACTAACCAAGAAAAATGTGAAGTGTGCGTACAGGCCAAACTCACTAAAACTCCCTCACCACGCGTTTAAAGAACAACCGAACCACTAGGTTTAATTCACACAGACTTATGTGATTTAAAGTATGTGCAAACTAGAGGTGGTAAGAAATACTTTGTTACCTTCATTGATGATTGCACAAAATATTGCTAAGTATATCTCTTGCATAGCAAAGATGAAGCACTGGAAAAATTCAAAGAGTTCACCCTCGAAGTAGAAAATCAGCTTCAGAAGTGATAGAGGAGGAGAATATAATGAGCCGTTCAATGCATTTTGCAGAGAAAAAGACATTATACATCATACAACCGCTCCCTACTCGCCAAAATCTAACAGAGTAGCGGAACGAAAGAATCGAACTCAGAAAGAGATGATGAATGCGTTGTTGCAGGAATCTGGGTTAACCCAGAACATGTAGGGGGGAAGCTTTGCTTACCACTAATTACATCCTCAACAGGATACCGCATAAGGTTACTGGCAAGTCACCATATGAGCTTTGGAAAGGTACAGTACCTTCGTACAAATACCTCAAAGTGTGGGGGTGTCTAGCAAAAGTGGTTGTACCACCTCCTAAAAAGGTCACAATTGGACCTAAGACCGTAGACTGTATCTTCATCGGATATGCACATAACAGTAGTGCATATCGATTTCTGGTTCATAAATCAGATATTCCAGATATCCAAGTGAATACAGTTATGGAGTTAAGAAATGCTTCATTTTTTGAAGACATTGTTCCCTGTAGGAAAACTCAAAAACGGACTCGTGAACAACGAGATGCAGCGATTTTGGAAGCTGGCAATACTTTGTGTACTACTTCTGTAGAAACAGAACTGGAACCTAGAAGAAGCAAACGAGCTCGCAAAAGTAAATCGTTTGGTGATGATTTTCTGATGATGGCATTTTTAGCTGAAAATCTACCAAGAACATACGCAGAAGCTATGTCTACACCTGATGCACCTTATCGGAAGGAAGCAGTCAAAACTGAAATAGACTCTATCATGCAACATCATACTTACGAGATGGCAGATCTACCACAAGGATATAAGCCTTTTGGGATGTAAATGGATTTTTACGATAAAACGAAAATCAAATGGCGATATTGAGCAGTACAAGGCTAGGCTTGTAGTGCAAGGATTTCGGCAAAAAGAAGGCTTAGATTTCTTTGATACCTATTCACCGGTAACAAGACTACCTTCGATCAGGATGCTCATAGGTATTGCAGCCTTGAGAAATCTTGAAATCCATCAAATGGATGTAAAAACTGCTTTTCTCCATGGAGATTTAGAAGAGGAAATCTACATGAAACAACCTGAGGGATTTGTTATTCCAGGACAAGAACACAAAGTGTGTAAACTTGTGAAGTCATTATATGGACTCAAACAGGCTCCTAAGCAGTGGCATGAGAAGTTTGACAGTATAATGATGTCTAATGGTTTTTGCATTAATGAATGTGACAAATGCATATACTACAAAACTACTCCATCAGGGTACATTTTTTTATGCTTATATGTAGATGATATGCTCATCATTGGCAGCAAGAAAGACATCATCACTCAGACGAAAAACATACTCAAAAGAAATTTTGACATGAAGGACTTGGGTTTAGCAGATGTAATTTTGGGGATAAAAATCATCAGAACTAATGAGGGCCTTATCTTGTCTCAAACCCACTATGCGGAAAAAGTGCTTGATAGATTCAAGCATTACTCAAATGGGACTGCAAAAACTCCAGAGGATCCTCAAATTCACTTAACCAAAAATTCTGGTGAACCTGGGCAACAGGTGGAGTATGCAAGAGTAATTGGCAGTCTAATGTACTTGACAAACTGTACAAGACCGGATTTAGCGCACTCTGTAAATGTACTTAGTCGCTACACAAGTAATCCAGGACATAAGCATTGGATGGTTATAGCGAGAGTTTTGGACTATCTATGTTATACCAAAGATCATGGCTTGCACTATGGTAGAGAACCCGGAGTTTTGGAAGGTTACAGTGATGCCAACTGGATCGCAGACTCGAGAAACTCAAAATCCACAAGTGGATATGTTTTTACACTTGGAGGTGCAGCAGTGTCCTGGAAGTCTTCCAAACAAACTCTGGCAGCTAAATCAACTATGGAATCTGAATTCATAGCTTTGGAGATAGCTATGTCGGAAGCTGAATCACTTTGTAATTTCTTGGAAGACATCCCAATGTGGGGGAATCCTGTGCCTGCAATACGTGTACACTGTGATAACGAATCGGCTTTGGGCAGGGCAAGGAATACCCATTACAATGGCAAATCTTGTCACATCAAACGGAGACATAAAACTGTTAGAAAACTTATCTCAACTGGTGTAGTTACGATTGATTACATCAATACGAAAGAAAACCTAGCGGATCCATTTACAAAAGGTTTGGCGCGAGATCAAGTTATAAAATCATCAAGAGGAATGGGTTTAAAGCCTACGACTTAAGAGGATGTTTGATGGTAACCCCACCTACTCAGATTGGAAACCCCATGACCTAGGTTCAAAGGGACAACTAAATCAAGCTGAATCTGCTACAAGCACTAGAAGACTTTTGTCTTTTCCCAGTTCCTAGAGTGATGTAAAGTGCTTCCTGTATGTTAGAGGTTAAGCATATGCTTTTAATGATTTGAAATGTAGCTTTGTAAAATATTTGAAATAATTATAGGATATTTCTTTAAATACAAGCAGCTTATAAAATCACCTTGTGAGTGTAAAATGGGGCCGATTCTAGGAGAATATATGAGGCTATACTCTTCAAGTTCACTCATGATTAACCATGTATGTTCAAGGCCACAATGAACACAATAGAGAACCTCGTTCTACGAGAAAACGAAGTTGTGTTATGCCTGCTGTCTAAGATTACATACAAATCCGGATGGTTCAAGACATCATGTTCACCAACTCAGATACAGTTAGTTTTCGCATATACTCTCGAAGGTCTGTCTAGTTTAGCTAGTAGTGTTAGTCTATAGGGTTAGTTAATTCGTCATATGTTTAGACTTATTTCTATTCATGTGGGGGATTGTTGGAACTGAATTTTCAAAAACAAGTTTCAGAAAATTGCAGGTTTTGGGACAGTGACTTTCCGGCGACTTTCCGGCCAAATTCCGGCCAAATGGCTGCTCGGAATTATCGGGTCGATAGTGCAATGGAAAGCTGGTAACGAGTACTACAAGATGGTATACTCATACGTCCAAAACGGAGTTCATTTGAATAAGAAATAAGAGTGTGAAGTGAGCTACTTGGGATGTTTGGGAAAAAGTCCCACATCAAAAACGGGCCGTGGCCTCTTGGACTCTTGGGCTTCTGGGCTCTTGGGCTCTTGAGACTGCTGTAGGCTCATTTAATTTTTGGAAAAACTTGGTGTGAACTCTAAGCAAACTTGGGCAGTACTCCGAGAATATTCAGTGAATATTTTCTTGAGACCTCCCTCCTTCCACTCTATATAGAGACATAGCCTCTCTTTATTTCTCACACACAAAAACATAAACACTCCTTCCTCTGAAGATATCTCTCTCTCTCCCTTGCTTAGTCCAAGTAAGTTTTTATAGTTAGTAGTCTCGAGAGTATAACGTAGATCTGTTCGCTTGAGTTCTATTACTGGTGTGCTACAGTAATAGTTCGTGATCGGTTGTATCCTGGGATTCATAAATCGTGATTGTCCGAAAGCACTTACGGCCGATTTATTGAATTAAGGAAAGAGATATCATATCTTGCCTCCGTGATTTATTTACTGCTTTATATTATGCTGTTGTAATTCGTTTCTGATTTCGTTAATTTAAATATAATTTGCATATTTTCTCAATTCAATTTTTGCGCTCCTTGAAGACATTGCAGATCGACATCCCTTCCAAATCGATCTCCTGAAAGATGCGTTGAAGAGCTTCCACTTGTTCCATAATTGGTTTGGAATCCACTATCTTGAAGTTCAGGAACTTCGTAATTGAAAACATAAAAATTTAATTAAGAAGAAATGTTTTCTATTTTGTTTTGTTTTGTTTCAGTCACCAAGTTGCACTCAACACTTAATTCGATCATAGTCTTTAATTTTACTATAAGGACGATAAGAAATAAGCATTAAATTTGCTTCTTTTGTGCGAAAACGAAAACTTGCAAAATTCAACTAATAAGCCAAGTAAATAAAAAATCTGTTTATAGAGGCATGGAAGCGACTAAGTAACTTGGAATCTTCCGAGTTTTTTTCCTGCAGGAGTGCAACCAGTATCGGCCTACGGTTGCTTGCATTGGTTAACGGAGAAGAACAAAGTGATGTGGTTCTGCATGCGAACGGAAACTTGGTCTACGTACCTTCCCAGTTCCGGACGAACTAGTATATGATAACTGTCTACTCTTGGTTATTGAACAAGAACTTAGAACAAAGATTGTGAAATATAAAAGACTCTCTTTTATTGCTTTAGAAACTGACTCAAAACTAAAGCTTACAATCTCTCTCTCTCAAATCTCTCAAGTTCTGCAATATCTCTGCATCTCTCTTTATATAAAACCTTTAGACAATACTCCCTAAATCACAATAGGAAAACTAACATATCTTAGATATCTCCTAAGATACAAATATGTATATTTAGTTTTCTCCTAAATATACTAGTCTTGAGCTCCAAGCTAAATCAAGCTTATTCTAACATTCTCTCCCTTAAGCTTGAAGTCATTCTTCTTCAGATCTTGAATTCCAATGAGATCTCTCATTTCTTTAAACTTGATTCGATCAAGTGCCTTTGTTAGTATGTCTGCCTTTTGCTCTGTTCCGGGAACATGTATCACTTCAATCTGTTCTTTTCAACACACTCTCTTATGAAATGGTACCTTCTATGTATGTGCTTGCTTTTCCCATGAAACACCGGATTCTTTGTAAGAGCTATTGCAGACTTGTTATCCATTAAGATCGTGAATCTCTCACTAGGAGATCCAGTAACTTCACTAAGCAAGTTTTGAAGCCAAATTGCTTGTTTTGCAGCTTCGGTAGCAGCCATAAACTCTGCCTCACAAGAAGACATTGCAACAGTGTCTTGTTTTCGTGTACACCAAGTAATAGGATTATTACCAAGATAAAACATGTGACCCATTGTACTTTTGCCACCGTCTTCATCCACATTATGGCTGCTGTCGCTAAATCCAACCAAACATATCTTGCTTTCCCGAGTAAAGAATAGACCAAGAGAAGTGGTACCTCGCAAATACCTTAATACTTGCTTCAAGGCTGCTCCATGAGATTGTTTAGGTTCATGCATGTATCTACTTAGCACTCCAACATAGTAAGAGAGATCTGGTCGTGTGTGAAGCAAGTATCGTAGGCAACCAATGTTCCTCCTAAACTTTTTCTCGTCGATGCGTAGCTCCTCTTGTGATTTTGACAGTTTTAATCCAGAATCAATTGGCATGTGAACAGGATTGCACTCATCCATACCAGCTTCCTTTAAGATTTTTGTTGCATACCTTTCTTGCTTCAATGCAATCCCATCTTCTTGTTAATGAACTTCAATGCCAAGGTAATAAGTTAATCTACCAAGGTCGCTCATTTCAAATTTTGAGGCCATTCTCCTTTTAAACTCGAAAATTACGCTCAGATTTTAACCTGTCACTAGAAGATCATCCACATACACTACCACAACAAGGAGATGTCCCTCTTCATCTTTCTGGTATAGAGAAGGATCCTTCAAGCATTTGACAAAGTTCAATTCCTTAAGAATCGTGTTTAGCTTGTTATACCATGCCCTTGGAGCCTGTTTTAGCCCATAGAGTGCTTTATTCAGCTTACATACCTTCTGCTCACATCCTTTAACCACATATCCTTCAGGCTGATTAACAAATATTGTCTCCTTTAATTCTCCATGCAGGAATGCAGTTTTCACATCTAAATGATGTATTTCCCATCCCTTGGAGGCTGCTAGTGCGATGATAAGTCGTACCGTTTCTATGCGTGCTACAGGGGAGAACACCTCATCAAAATCGACTCCATCTCTCTGCACATAGCCTTTAGCTACGAGTCTCGCCTTATATTTGTTAATACTTCCGTCGGAGTTGCGTTTGAGTTTAAAAACCCACTTCAAACCGATTGGCTTTACTCCAAGAGGAAGATCAACCAAATCCCATGTCTTGTTCTTTACAATTGACTCAATCTCTTCATCACATGCTCCCTTCCAAGCTTCTGATTCTTTTGCCTCACTGAAATCCCATGGTTCTCCGTCTATCACCATTAAAGGACGTTGGCTCTCGACTCCAGCGAGTAAGACATAATCGTCCAAATACTTCGGTCTCATCTTTTGTCTCATCGATACTCGCGGTTGTGGATGGTTTTGTTCTTGAACAGCTTTTGTTTCAGCAGGCTCGAAATCATCTGCAGAATCATCTTCTTCGTGTCTAGGTGAATCTTCTCTTTCTCCACCAGTTTCTTCTTCGACTCTGTTTTTCTCTGTTTCTCCGAGAGTTTCATAGTTTCGAGATCCCTCAATGTTCCACTTGAACGTTCTAACCTCAATACTTGCTTCGTCTCAATGGTTATTCCACACCTAGCTTTTGTTTTCATCGAATAGAACATCTCGACTGACCACTATTTTCTGATTCGAAGGATCCAATAACCGATAAGCTTTCGATCCCGGTTCTGTTCCAAGATGTATCAAGAACCGAGATCGATCATCGAGTTTTTTAAGATGTGGTGCCTCAACTTTCGCATAACACACACACCCAAAAACACGAAGATGTTCTACATTTGGTTTCCTTCCCTTGAACATCTCATACGGGGTCTGTAGATGTAGAGCTCTTGTTGATACTCGATTAATGATATAAGTTGCATGTCTCACTGCTTCTCCGCGGAAATAATTTGGGATCTTCATGTGTTTCATAATGCTTATTGTCATCTCGAGTAGTGTTCTGTTTCGACGTTCAACCACTCCGTTCTGTTGAGGGGTGTATGGAGCTGTGAGGTGTCTTGTAATACCTGATTTAGCACAAAAATCTTGAAACTCTTGAGACGTGAACTCTCCACCTCTATCCGAACGAAACACCTTGATAGTCGTCCCCGTTTCTTGTTCGACCACCTTCTTAAAAACTTTAAACCTTTCAAGTGCATCACCCTTCTCCTTTAACAACAGCGACCACATATAGCGTGAGTGATCATCGATCAGAACGAAGATGTACCTGTTTCTTGCTGCTGTATATGGTGTGATGGGTCCACATAAATCACCGTGTACTAGCTCACGTACCTTCAATGCACGATATGTTGAGGCTTGTGGAAAGACTTGTCTGGTTTGTTTGCCAAGTAAACATGAAGGACACATTTCCTTTTCGATAGATACATTTGGTATACCAGTAACGAGTTCCTTCTTGATCATCATTCTCATTGTTTCTAGACCAATATGACCCAACCGTGCATGCCACCTTGTGGAATCGTTTAGTTCCATCACTTGCTGATGTTCATATATTTTACCATGTTTTCCCTTAGTTTATTCACATCTTTTGCTATCCATTTTCATCATTATTGCATAGCTTTAGGACTAATCATGCATTAGAGTTTAGTTGCATTGCATTTGCATCTTTTCATGCATAAACATGTGATTTTGGAGCTTAAGGAGCATGGAAGCAATGTTGAGGAAGAAGTGAAGCAATCATGAAGTGAAAGCAAGAGAGTTAAGGCTGAAATAACAAGGTCCGGAGTCCAACTCGACTGCACACTCGACCAGACACTCGACCGTGTGCTGAGGAGGACTCGGCCGAGTGGAGGATGCACGAGAGAAGCCAGCTCGACCTGCCACTCGACCGAGCACAGGTCGAGTTGACCGAGCCGTTGACTATTTTGTCTTTTAGTATTTTTAGGGCTTCCACTCGCTCTCCTATATGAAGCCTTGTACCTGCAGCCACATAAAAAGAGCCAGCTTTTTAGATATTCTCTAAACCTAGTTTTACCCTTTTTGGGAATTATTCCTTTTGCACTTTTTATTTTCTTAGATCTTGTACTTGTTTTTAAGGAGAAAAAAGACTAAATTCTTCAATATTGTTGGTTTCATAACTTTCTTAATATTGAGAATTCGAGTTTGATTCTTTCTCCAATATTGTAGATCTTTGTTTCATCTTTCATACGATGCAAGTTTCGTATTTTTCTGGGTTTTTGACTTTGTTCACCATGTGTTCTTGTGAGTAGTTTGCTTAGGATCTTGAGGATGGGTTAGGCTGGGTTGATCTTGTGGTTTGTTTGATTTGGTCAAGCTTGATTGTTGTAGATCTCTTCTAGGCTAGATGTTCTTAATGCTGATCCTATATCTGAGAAGGTAGGGTTTGATTTCAAGCATCTTAGCATCACACCAATGTCTAAGGAGCATAGATAAGGCTAGATCTAGAGCTTACCATTAGGCTTGCTAAGAGATTAGAGGTCTTGTTTGGTATGAGATGTATTGCTTAATGCCTGCTTGTGTAGATTCTTACTATGTGAGAGCAAGTCTAGAAATCCATAGGTTTGATTGTTTCTTGCCATGAGAGTGGATTAAACATGTCTTAGAATAGTATGTCTTGAGATTAGCTCAAAGTTTGTTTGAGGTTTGTTGACCAAGTTAGATAACCACAATGATTAGTTCAGCCCATGAATCCCTCCTCAGGACCTTCTTTGTTTATTGATATCTTAGTCTTAATCCTATTGCTTGCTTGTTGTTTGATTCGTTTTTGCATTGCTCTGTTTTCACGTTTAGTCCAGCTCGACCCTGTACTCGACCTACACTCGGTCGAGTGCTTGCTTGAGTTCTTCCCAAGAACTTGTGTTTATGATTTGTGATTGTCCTGTTTCATTCCTGTTTTATTTCTGTTGCATTCATTTAGTTTTATGTTCATTACTTGTCTTGCATTAGTTCATTTCTTGCATTATAGTAGTTTCTATTTCTGTTCTATCTTCATTACTGTTACAATCATTCTGTTCCATTTATATTTTGCATTTAGTTCTTCTAGTTTTATATTTTGCATTTTTCATTTCATAATAGGATTGTTAGTGACAAACATCCTTTACATCTGGCTTAACGTAGATCTTTATGCACATCTTGATTGTTCACAAACTCTCAGATTGGATTGACACCTCTTGTACTACAATTGCATAAGGGGAATTGAAACACCTTACCACCCATTCATTCATATCTTACCATTGCATACATTCATCATTCCACATACCACACAAATATTCTTGTTTCAATTTGGCGATGTTGCCTATTTGAGTGTGTTTTTGTGACAATTAGGATCCATAAAAGTCTAAGATTAAGTTCTTTTATCCACTTGTTCACTATTGATCTTGTTTCTTCTTCTGCTTGTCTATGATTGAGTTTCAGGTACCAGCTCGACCATCAACTCGACCACCACTCGACCGAGTGTTTGCTCGAGCACCTGATCGAGTTAGAAGCCGGATACAAATAGACATCAGTTCCCAGTCGACTCGACCACCCACTCGAGCCTGTGCTCGACCGAGTGCCTGTCCGAGTCTGTACTCGACTCTGTTGATGCAAACAAGGTACAAGGGTCCTCACAATCTTCAGAGACTCCTTGATCACATCAACAAACCACCAAGGGACTTGAGACAGCAGAAAACAAGGATCTATCAGGAACAAGAACAACAAGTGCTAATGGAGCAACAAGATCAACAAGCTCCAAGAGCAAGAAACATTGGTGCTGGAGATGCACCAAACACACATAACGAGAGAGCTGGTATTGTGCCTCCTACTGTTGCCAACAACAACTTTGAGATCAAAAGTGGATTGATCTCCATGATTCAAGCCAACAAGTTCCCTGGGTTGCCAATGGAAGATCCCTTGGACCACCTTGATGAATTTGATAGGATATGTGGTCTCACTAAGATCAATGGAGTCAGTGAGGATGGATTCAAGTTAAGGCTATTCCCCTTCTCACTTGGAGATAAGGCTCACCTTTGGGAGAAGACTCTTCCTACTGGAGCAATAACCACATGGGATGCTTGCAAAAAGGTTTTCTTGGCCAAATTCTTTTCCAATGCTAGAACTGCTAGATTGAGAAATGAAATTTTTGGGTTTGCTCAAAGGAATAATGAGAGTTTTTGTGAAGCTTGGGAAAGGTTTAAAGGATTCCAGACTCAGTGTCCTCACCATGGCTTCAGCAATGAGTCCCTCCTAAGTACTTTGTATAGAAGAGTGCTTCCCAAGATCAGAATGCTTCTTGACACAGCCTCAAATGGAAACTTCTTCAACAAAAATGTTGAAGAAGGCTGGGAGTTGGTTGAAAATCTTGCTCAGTCAGATGGCAACTACAATGAGGACTATGACAGAACACTAAGGTCCACCTCCATTGATCAAGAGGAGAAGTACAAGAAAGACTTGAAGATGGTCAATGAGAAGCTTGACAGGATCCTCCTTAGCCAACAAAAATCTATTCACTTCATTGGTGAGGAAGAGGTTCCAGTTCAATAAGGGGATAATGAATTTGCTGAGTTGTGCTACATGCAAAACTAGGGAGGATTTAAGGGCTACAACCAAGGAGGTTTCAAGAACAACAATCTATCTTATAGGAGTACCAATGTAGCTAATCCACAAGGCCAAGTCTACCCACCTCAACAGCCTCAACAGCAACAAACCTACATCCCCAAACAACAACATCAAGTGTTCCAGCCTTAGTTGTGTCCCCCACCAGGGTTTCAGACTAACCAAGGCCAAGAACAAGACTTAAGAGCAATGATGCAACAGTTGTTGATTGGGCAAACACAAGGAAAGATTGAGGAAGCCAAACAGTTTGCTGAGTTGAATCAAAGGCTCACATCACAGTACAATGATCTGAACATGAAGTTTGAGGGTCTTAACTCAAGAGTGAAGTATATGGAGAGTACAATTGCCTCTACTTCAGCTCCTACACCCAACCAACTCCCTGGAAAAGCTGTTCAAAATCCAAGAGAGTTCACAGCCAAGGCCATTCAAGTTCATGAGGAAGAAGTCACTAAGGACAGTGAAGTCCAAGTTTGGGGGAATTCATCAGTTACTGAAGCCCCAAGTGACGTTTGTGCAAAGCAACTGGAGTTCGACATTGCACTCGACCAGGTACTCGAACAACCACTCGACCGAGTGCATGCTCGAGTGGTCGATCGAGCTGGAGACTCCGAAGCTGTCAAACCTGCTAAGTACATTCCTTCTGCTTACAAGCCTCCACTACCATTCCCAGGGCGTTTCAAAGCACAGAGGATTAAGGAACTAAGGGAGATCATTGAGAAAAAAGAAATGTTGGCTAAGCAACAAGAGGATGAGAGGGTTTTGAAGGAAGAAGCTGTGGTTGAGAAACAAGAGGAAGTGTTGGCTATACAAGAGGTCATCATTGCTTACAAAGAAGAGGAGAGAGGACCTGCCTTGGAACAGTATGATCCATATCCTCTCTACAGGGATTTCTTGCTTGATTTGTCAAAGAAGAAGGCTCATGATCAAGATGAGAAGGATCTTGAGAACCTTGGAGGAGTGATCATCCCAATCAAGATTAAGGATCCAGGTCCATTCTATTTACCATGCACATTCAGTTACCTCCACTACAACCAATGCCTATGTGACCTAGGGGCTTCAATTAGTGTCATGCCCTACTCCATTGCACAAAAGCTTGGGATGACAGATTTCAAAACTCACAAACCTCCATGTATGCCTAGCTGATGGGTCAAACAAAGAGGTAGTTGGTAAGTTGGAGAATGTCCCTGTCAAGATAGGGAAGGCAAGGGTTCATACAGATTTTGTGGTGTTGGAGATGGAAAAGGAACCTGAAGATCCAATCATTCTTGGGAGGCCATTCTTAGCCACTGTTGGAGAAGTCATTGATGTCAAGGAAGTTCTTGTGACCTTGAATATTGCTGAGTGTATAGTTATGAAGTTCAACATCTATAACCCAACCAACCTTCCTACCATTGATGATCAGCCTTTCACTATCAAGGACAAAGTTGGTCAAGAGGTTTTAAGTGATTATAAGGCAACTCCAAAGGCTGAGCTAGCACTTCAAGAGGATTCTGTGGAAAAGCTTAAGAGGTCAGTTCAAGAGCTGACTAGTATGGTTGAGGATCTCCAAGTTAGGCTGAACAAAAGGTCTTTGAGGAAAACAAGACCAAGGCTCAAAATTAAGAAGAAATATGGATTGTGTGCTAAGGGTGAGGTGATCAAGGATCAACTTCACAGTGACCAAGAGGTTCCAGGGAGGATTTCATCACCTCCTTGGTATCTAGACCAAGTCTAAGAAGGAAACCTAAGTCAAGCTTAGTGACTCTAAACAAGCTCACTAGGGAGGAAGTCCCTAAGGTATCCTTTGTAAATATGGTTTAATTTCTTAGTAGTTTTGATGTGTTTTCTTTTATGTTTGTGTTGGACAGGCCTTTTAGTGAAATGTAGTTGGGTAAGGAGAGATTTGGACTTGGAGAAGGAGACTCGCAAGCCCACTCGACCAGCCCACGAGAGGTACTCGACCGAGTTGGAAAGGAACTAAGGCCCATTTGATCTTCAAATCGCTAGAACGATCGAGTGGAGGGAAGAACAAGAAGAAAATTTTGAATTTTCAAACTTTGGTCAAGGGAGCTCGACCGTGTACAGTCGAGTGTGGGGTCGAGTGGCAGCAAAAAGCAAATCAAAGATTCCCAATTCAAATTTGAATGGTTTGGACGCTCCACCCTTGTCTCTTTGTCCCCTTAGCTTCTTTATATAGAGCTTGCACGAGATTATACCTCTCACACTCTCTCATTTGCTCAAAACAACTAAATTCAAGTTTTAAAATCTCTCTCAAGCTCATCTTTTGCTCAAGCTTTGTTCTTTCAAGTTTTTGGGTCACTAACCTATTAACTTTGAGTTTTGAGTCTATTCCTTTCAGTTCTTTTTGAAAATGTCTTCAAAGATCACCAGGAAGTCTCAACAAACCGCTGCAAGCTCCATGGAACGTCGTGCTGCTGGCCTTGAATCAAGAGGAGAAGCTGGAAAATCAACACGACGCCCCACTCGATCATGCACTCGACCAAGTGGTGGTTCGAGCAGCCGGTCGAGCCAGATGTCGTGTCCAAGGAGAGAGTCAGTTGAGGAAGATCCTGAGAGGACTGAAAGTGAGGAAGAAAGGGAGCCAACTCTCAATGACTTCATAAGGAGACACAAGGCCAAATGGAAGAGGCCAACAGTTGAGGTTGAGCAAGAGGAGATTGAAAGTGAAAGTGAGGAAGAAAGTGAAGAAGAAGAGTTAATGGATGATGGGGAAGCAGAATCTTGTGGGTTGTCAAAGAGGCAGCTTTATGATGCTTTTATGAGAATGGAGTTCTTGGTGACTAGATATCCTCACAAGGAAACCATGGAGAAGCTTGCCATTGATGAAGATGTGGAGTTTCTTTTTGAGAAAAGTAACTTAACCAAGTTCATGGGGCTTTGCATGGAGGGCTACATGGAGGAAAGTTGTGAGTTTCTAGCCACTGTCAAACTGCATACATATGCAAGGAAAGATCCTGAGGTTGGAGCTGGTCACATTTCCTTCACAATCAAGGGGAAGAGACATGAGCTTTCAATGAAAAAGATAGCCAATGTGTTTGGTTTTGAAGTTGGGAGCAATAGGAGCTTGATGATACCAAGAGAGGAGCTCTATTCAGTTTGGGAAACCATTGGAGACAACAAACTCTACTCATCCTCCAATTCCAAGAGCTCAATGATAAGGAGCCCAGTCCTAAGGTACTTCCACAAAGCTCTTGCAAACACCTTCTTTGCAAGGAAGGAAACCGGGAATATCAATGAGGGAGAGCTTAAGATGATTGACATGGCTCTCAATGGGATCATCCTCAAGGCAAGAGATGGAACCATCATCCTTGGGAGCACTGTAGAGACTGATCTTGCAATGGTGCTCATTGACCACATGGTTTACTTGAGAAGTTGGGTAGGAAAGTTGGAAAACAAAGGATCAAGAGGATCACTTACCATTGGAGGCATCATTACTCCAATTCTACAAGCTGCAAAGGTTCCACTTAGAGGAGAGAGGGTCTCACCAAGATGGATTGACTCAAGCTACCTCACCTCTACTCTCATCCTAGCCAAGGAGATGCATCAAGGAAATCACATCTTCAATTTTGAGCTTCCAACACTTGGGAAGAAACAATTGATCTTGCCTAACCAAGAGCTCACAGGGGACTGTGTGATTTAAGTTTGGGGGAGGGTTTGAGATAGCATTTGACATTGTGTTTTGTGATCTTATTTCAAATTTTTAGCATCCACATATTAGTATTTGCATAAGCATCTAAGGCATAGAAAAACCATAAAAATTTGAACAATTTTGAAAAAAAATCTTTAAAAAAAAAAAGAGTGTTCATGAAGTTTGCATTGCATATTAGAATCTTGTTTAGCATGTTTCATGTAGGATTGTATAATATTTGCATTAGGGATCTATGATGAGTTTTTCCTTGTTAGCTTGTTCATTCACTAGACTAGGATCAATGCCCAAGTTAATAATACTTTGATGCTAGTTGAGTGGTTAGAAGCATAAGATTGAACCAAGCTTTGAATTCATGCATTGTATTTGGTCTATATTGAAGCATGTTGTGATTTGACACCATTTCCTATTTATAAGAACCTAATATTGAATCCCAATTATCAATGTGTGCATTGCTTTAAACTCATGGATACCATATACATATTTGGATCATCTTTCTCCTTTTTACCACTCTTGTTGATCCAAGTAGCTGATTTCCTCATTAAGAATCAGTTTCCCTACCCTTAACCAACCCTTCTTTCAAGCCATGTTTATTCTTGAGTGTGTGAGGCCTATTTTTGGGATTGAGCTTGGTAGAAAGTGTTAGGTTTAAACTCACAAGAGTAAGACCTTGTGTAGTTCTAGTTTGCATTTTTCAAACTAGATAGGACTAGGTGGTTCACTTGTTGGGTTTCGGACTTGGCTGTTATGAAAAGAAAAAGAAAGAAAAGAGAAAGAAAAAAAAAACAAAAAAAGGTAGAGTCTTTAAGAGGAGATTATGTTTAAGCAAAGTCTAGTGAAAGGATGGGAAGTAAAAAATCATTGAAGTTGGTTCTAGTTAAAGAAAGGAAAAGAAAAGAAAAGTCTAGCAAAAATCTTGAATGTCTTGAGAATAAGAAAAGAGAACCATAGCAAATAAATAAGAATCCTCCATCCCACTAGAAAGATCAAATAAGAAGCATCTCCTAAGACTTGAAAACCAAAAGAGAAAAGGGTGAAAGAGAAAAGAAGAAGTTAAAGGATAGCAGTAGGATCAATTGGGTTTAGATTGATAGGATAAACACTTTGGGTAGACAAGGTTTTATTCTTGTATGTGTCTAGGTGTTCTTACCTTTAGCATTCTTCTAAACCTCAATCCATTTTATGAGAGAACCTTGATATTGACAAGCCCCACTCTAAAAGAGACCATCATTGTCTCCAAACCTTTATTTCCAAGCCAAATGAGTTTAAGCATTGCATAAAATTGATTCATGTTCTTGATTAATGAATATTAAAGGAAATGGTTGATTTGAATGCATGTGGATATCTTAGGCTCAAATCAGTAAAGGTTGTGATATGCTTGTCTAAAGTCTTTAAGTACAGCTCATTCAACTTGCGTCCTAGTACTAGTAACTTGGACATTGATTCTAGATGGTCTATTTGCAAGCTTTAGGAGCTGAGATCCCACTTTCAAACCTCACCTACCTTCTTATGTCTTGTTTATTTGCTTGAGGGCAAGCAAAGACTAAGTTTGGGGGTGTTGATGTTCATATATTTTACCATGTTTTCCCTTAGTTTATTCACATCTTTTGCTATCCATTTTCACCATTATTGCATAGCTTTATGACTAATCATGCATTAGAGTTTAGTTGCATTGCATTTGCATCTTTTCATGCATAAACAGGTGATTTTGGAGCTTAAGGAGCATGGAAGCAATGTTGAGGAAGAAGTGAAGCAATCATGAAGGGAAAGCAAGAGAGTTAAGGCTGAAATAACAAGGTTCGGAGTCCAACTCGACCAGACACTCGACCGTGTGCTGAGGAGGACTCGACCGAGTGGAGGATGCACGAGAGAAGCCAGCTCGACCTGCCACTCGACCGAGCACAAGTCGAGTTGACCGAGCCGTTGACTATTTTGTCTTTTAGTATTTTTAGGGCTTCCACTCCCTCTCCTATATAAAGCCTTGTACCTGCAGCCACAAAAAAAGAGCCAGCTTTTTAGATATTCTCTAAACCTAGTTTTTACCCTTTTTGGGAATTATTCCTTTTGCAATTTTTATTTTCTTAGATCTTGTACTTGTTCTTAAGGAGAAAAAAGACTAAATTCTTCAATATTGTTGGTTTCATAACTTTCTTAATATTGAGAAGTCGAGCTTGATTCTTTCTCCAATATTGTAGATCTTTGTTTCATCTTTCATATGATGCAAATTTCGTATTTTTCTGGGTTTTTGACTTTGTTCACCATGTGTTCTTGTGAGTAGTTTGCTTAGGATCTTGAGGATGGGTTAGGCTGGGTTGATCTTGTGGTTTGTTTGATTTGGTCAAGCTTGATTGTTGTAGATCTCTTCTAGGCTAGATGTTCTTAATGCTGATCCTATATCTGAGAAGGTAGGGTTTGATTTCAAGCATCTTAGCATCACACCAATGTCTAAGGAGCATAGACAAGGATAGATCTAGAGCTTACCATTAGGCTTGCTAAGAGATTAGAGGTCTTGTTTGGTATGAGATGTATTGCTTAATGCCTGCTTGTGTAGATTCTTTACTATGTGAGAGCAAGTCTAGAAATGCATAGGTTTTTTTGTTTCTTGCCATGAGAGTGGATTAAACTTGTCTTAGAATAGTATGTCTAGAGATTAGCTCAAAGTTTGTTTGAGGTTTGTTGACCAAGTTAGATAACCACAATGATTAGTTCAGCCCATGAATCCCTCCTCACGACCTTCTTTGTTTATTGATATCTTAGTCTTAATCCTATTGCTTGCTTGTTGTTTGATTCGTTTTTGCATTGCTCTGTTTTATTGTGTTGCTCTGTTTTCACGTTTAGTCCAGCTCGACCCTGTACTCGACCTACACTCGGTCGAGTGCTTGCTCGAGTTCTTCCCCGTAACTTGTGTTTATGATTTGTGATTGTCCTGTTTCATTCCTGTTTCATTTCTGTTGCATTCATTTAGTTTTCTGTTCATTACTTGTCTTGCATTAGTTCATTTCTTGCATTATAGTAGTTTCTATTTCTGTTCTAGCTTCATTACTGTTACAATCATTTTGTTCCATTTACATTTTGCATTTAGTGCTTCTAGTTTTACATTTTGCATTTCATAATAGGATTGTTAGTGACAAACATCCTTTACATCTGGCTTAACTTAGATCTTTACGCACATCTTGATTGTTCACAAACTCTCAGATTGGATTGACACCTCTTGTACTACAACTGCATAAGGGGAATTGAAACACCTTACCACCCATTCATTCATATCTCACCATTGCATACATTCATCATTCCACATACCACACAAATATTCTTGTTTCACTTGCAGACACCGAGTAGTCTCAATAACTTCCATGACCACTTTGCAAAGTCGATTTCTTGATCTGTTAGCTCTTACCAGTTGATTTCCACTGCGATCATACAAGGTAAGATAATTGTCTCTCATCCTAACTTCACAACCCGATTCAGTAGCTTGTCCAAGACTTATGATATTGCTCTTCAGATCATGTCTAAAGTAGACATCAGCTAGTATCTTCTTGTCACCTTTCTTGCTTACAAACAGGATTGAACCTTTGCCTTTTATGTCTATTCGTGAATCATCTCCAAATCTTAATTTTCCCGTGACCGTCTCGTCAATCTTAGAGAAGTAAGTGCAATTCCCAGACATATGGTTGCTTGCTCCATTGTCTAAATACCAAACATTAGAACCAACTGTTTGTGTTTTGAACTTGTTTGGTTGTACCTTTTGTTCATTCAGAAAAACAACTTCATGCATCATTAGTTCGTCAGCCTCTTTAGTATCATCTTCTTCCACCACTTGTGCTTCTTGGAGTTTGAGTAATCTATCGGGACAGTTTGAGGCATAGTGTCCTGTTTTATCACAGCGATAACACACCACATTGGACTTGTCTCGGTCTTGTCTGTACCCTGCATTCTGCTGATTCCCGAAGCGACCTCGACCCCTACCTCGACCAAAGAATCTTCCGCCTTGACCTCTTCCTCTTCCTGAGAAATAGTTTCCTTGGTAAGCTTGTGAATCCGTATTAGCATAGAGGAGCTTTCCTTGATCATTAGGTTGATCTTCTTCTTCTTCCCGGATTCTCTCTTCGTACACTTTTAGCCTTCCCACAATGTCTTCAAAGCTTGTGGCATTGAGATCAAGGACTTACTCGAGGGATGCAATGATATGAATATATTTCTTCCGAGGTAAGCTCATAAGAAACTTTTTCACAAGTTTTGGTGCTTCGATATACTCTCCCAAAGCTGCTGATTTCGTGGCTAATTCAGAGAGTTTTCCCGCAAATATGTCGATGGTGTCAGAGTCTTTCATCTTCAACCTATCAAACTCAGCTAACAGCGTCTGTAGCCTTGCTTCCTTCACACGATCTGTTCCAACATACCTTTCCTTGATCGCATTCCAAACAGCTTTTGAAGTGTCAAGGTTTCCGACTTGTAAGAGTAAAGCTTCCGGGATCGATTGAAACAAGAGTGCTCTGGCCATATCTTCCTTCTCTCCATCGGTTTCTCCTAGTTCGATGGCTTCCCACACCTTGTGTACTCTGAGGGCTATTCTCATACGCATGGACCATACTGTGTAGTTAGTGGTGTTGAGCATCGGACATTGTATCGATGAGGGACTCCCTTCTTTTGATGGCACGATTTTTTCTCTAGGTTTTGTAGCAACGATTTCACTCATGATTTTGAGTAGATGAAGTTCTTAATTCAATATTGCTCTGATACTATTGAACAAGAACTTAGAACAAAGATTGTGAAATATAAAAGACTCTCTCTTTTATTGCTTTAGAAACTGACTCAAAGCTAAAGCTTACAATCTCTTTCTCTCACTGCATCTCTCTTTATATAAAACCTTTAGACAATATTCCCTAAATCACAATAGGAAAACTAACATATCTTAGATATCTCCTAAGATACAAATATGTATATTTAGCTTTCCCCTAAATATACTAGTCTTGAGCTCCAAGCTAAATCAAGCTTATTCCAACATTGGTCAGCTACGAAGGGAAGCTAGGTGTGATCCATTCGAGATGGGGAGAAGGATCCAATATATGGGTTTTGGAGAAGAGTTTTAGAACATCGTGGGTAAGATTGGAAGATGTGAAAATCAAAGCGTTAGAGGATGATATCTCCACTGCACAACCGATATCAATATGGTTCCCAAGTAATGTCACCATATCAAGGGCGACGAGGGTAAGCTCGCGCGGTCGTTACAACATGAGTAACGAAAACTATCGTTATTTGTATACCATGCAAGATTTCTACTATTACCTTTCGCCGGCAAAGAAATATTTTGTCCCTTTCTACTCAAACTTCGAGAGAGTTTGTTTGAATAAAGATGACGTTGAATAAGGAGGGCATGACGGACTTATAGATGATCGAGAATAAGCAATATGAAGAAAAATTGAAGATCACTCTTGTACATGTATTTCTTTTTTTGTTATCATATTGTTATTTAACTATCTTTTTTTTTTTTTTTTTTCATATCCTCAACCCTCTAAAATATATGTGTGTGTAAGTTAAATAAATTTGTAAGACAATTACCATGGATGGATGGCGATTTTAAGATTTTTTTTTTTTTTCTTTCATTTCAAATACCTTAAAATCCAAGACAAATAATTTAGCACAAAGTGCAAGTATATACCTAATGAAATCATTTATGTGAACTCTAGCTATTCCTCCAGTTTAGGTTCTTGAACCATTTAATATTGGTGTTGTTGACAAAAACAGAACATTGAATAACCAATCAAAGATTTTTTTTTTTTTTTTAGTCTTGTATATTTCATAAATAAATTATATCCTCTTTTTTAAAGCAATTTTATCAAATAAATTTTCATTTCTATGATAAAAAAAAAAAAAACACACTAATGTTCAAGTTTTTCAAAATATCTTCAGAAAAAAAACATAAACATTTAATAAAAATCTTTAAAACTTACTGCTATTAGAAACGTAATCTAAAGAGATTGTATTGTTTTGCCTTTTTTAACTTTTTATTTTCTTTTCGGGAAATCGCAAACAGAGAAAAAGGAAAAAGGAAACTTTGTATTACTATTTCTCCTTGTCCTCAACAAATTACTACTGTATTTTTTTAAAAAAAAATATAATGTTAAATTAATTCAAAGAAAAATATCGTTTTGTTACATTAGATGCAAAGATTCAGAATGAATAGTTGAAAATTAAAACTGTGGAATATTACGGAGAGGCTCGGGAGGCCAACCAGGTGAGGAGACCTGTGTCAAATCTTCGATCACCCTCTCGCTGAATGGTTAGAAGTTTATTCCGAACCTGTTTGCCGAGCCAAGCTATCAGAGTAGGTGCAGAGGTTGGCGGCTGACCATGCTTCCTAGCATTTCGTTCCCTCCAGATTGAGTGAACAGATAGTTGAAAGCAATACCGAAGAAGAAAAGTTTGGACGAGAGTGTGGAGGGAGTTTGTGACATGGAGAACGACCACTTGCCAGGTTATAGAGAATTGGCGTTGTAGCAGAGGTTTAGCGAGGGCAGTCCAGACCTCAGAAGAGTAGCTACACGCAAAAAACAGATGATCCCGCGTCTCGAGAGGCAGATTGCACAAGACACAGGTTGGTGCGGAAGTTATGTTCCAGCGCATCATTAGGTCTGCAGTGGGGAGTCTGTTTCGTAATGCCAACTATGTGCAGAAGGAGTGTTTAGGTGTAGCATGAGGGAACCATGCTCCTGAATACCAAGCAACCTTTTTCGAGAAAGAGCGGATATGGTTCCAAGTTTCTTTGGTGGAGAAAGAGTCAGTGTAAATGGTCCCCTACCCTCGCCAAAGAACTAGATCCGGCTTAGTTATATCGCGACGTTGCCGTTGTTGCTCCAAAGCAGTCTCTATTGAAATCAGGCTGTCGACTCGGTGTCTACGTCTCCTTTGAGTAGTCCAAGCTTCAGCCAAAGACGATTTCCAACCAATCCCCAAATCTATTACCCCTCTCGGACCAGTTATATCCATTAGGCAACCTAGCGTAGACCAATAATCGAACCAGAGGGAGGTTGTCAAACCATTCCCCACTTCAGTCCGGCAAAAGGTCCTTGCTAGAGGAGGATAGAGCCATCCAACTTTCAGATACGAAAAGCTTATTTTTCTCTGATCAATCTAAAAACAATCCTCTCAAAGGTTTTTTCTCTGGCCACGCGCGATGTTGAACCAAGACGTGTAACAAGAGATCCTCTCTCATTGTCCAGCGACGGAGATTGCAAGATTCCGTCTACTAAACAAAGAGTGCAACAAACGAAGTTACGAGTTGAGATTTATCGATCATCATCTCCATAGAGCCAACTCTGTTTTCGGCTATTTTGTTCATTACGAGGACAAATGGTTTAGGTATCGCCCCCGTTTTGTCCCTGGCGTTGAAGCAGGACAAGAAGAAAAAGGGATGGTTAAGGGATGCGGAGAAGCTTCATGTGAATCTTTATACACGGCACCGATACAAGGTTATCATCTAGGCATCCTTTCAGCTGGTTTGTCTGCGCTAGCTGGAATCTACACTGAGTTTATAGAATTCAAAGAAGAATTAAAAGACAAATTTATAAGAATAACTCTCTTATTACTTAAGAAAATAACTCAAAACTTAAGCTCTCTCTTCTCCAAATCTCTCTTCTTCAAAACTCACAACTCTTAGGTTATGCTACATCTCAGCATCTCCTTATATATAGAACTCCTAAGTATATTTTCCTAATCTTTAAATGGAAAACTTCTTATTCTATTACATTTAGATATCTCCTAAATATAATCTCCAATTTCCATTTCTCTTTTGTTAGCTTGATCTCCAAGCTTACTTCAAGCTTACTCCAACATTCTCCCTCCTAAGCTTGAAGTCTTCTCCTCCAATGTCCTTAACACCAATGAGTTCTCTCATTTCCTTGTACTTGATTCTTCCGAGAGCTTTTGTCAAAATATCTGCCTTTTGTTCATCTCCGGGAACATGCTCGACCTCAACTTGTCCGTTTTCTACACACTCACGTATAAAGTGATATCTTGTGTGTATATGCTTACTCCGACCATGAAACACCGGATTTTTAGTGAGAGCAATTGCAGATTGATTATCTATTCGAATCATTACCTTTCCACTTGGTATATCGGTGATTTCACTAAGCAACTCCTGGAGCCATATCGCTTGTCTAGCAGCCTCAGTAGCTGCCATGAATTCCGCCTCACACGACGATAAGGCCACCGTCCCTTGCTTCTGAGAGCACCAAGAAATCAGACTGTTTCCAAGGTAAAACACGTGACCTGTTGTGCTCTTACCATCGTCCGGGTCTACGTTATAGCTGCTGTCACTGTAACCGATCAGACTTGTCTCCTTCGTAGTTGATCTTGTAAACGTTAAACCGAGTGTGGTGGTTCCTCGTAAATACCTCAAACACTGCTTCATTGCTGCTCCATGAGACTCTTTCGGGTTTTGCATATAACGGCTCAAAACTCCAACACAAAAAGACAAGTCGGGTCTTGTGTGAAGTAGATAACGAAGACATCCCACGTTTTTTCTGTAGCTTGTGGCATCAATATCTCTCTCCTCTGTTGCTTTTGATAGTTTCAGACCAGCCTCCATTGGCGTTTGAACCGGATTACACTCTGAAAGTCCAGCTTCTTCCAATATCTTCAACGCATACCGTTTCTGACTCAATGTGATTCCATCCTTGTGTTGGTACACTTCAATTCCAAGATAATACGTTAACTTACCCAAATCGCTCATTTCAAACCTTAACGCCATCTCCTTCTTGAAGTCTTCTATAACCGCAACACTAGTTCCCGAAATGAACAAGTCATCAACATAGACTGCAACAAGAAGAATATCCTTGTTTACCTTCTTCCGATACACCGAAGGTTCTTTGGAGCACCTCTTGAAGCTTAATCCCTTGAGAACTTCATTTAGCTTTTCATTCCAGGCTCTTGGAGCTTGCCTAAGACCATATAACGCTTTGTTGAGTTTATAGACTTTGTCTTCACTTCCTTTGACAACAAAACCTTCTGGTTGTGTCACATAGACCGTTTCCTTTAATTCTCCATGGAGGAATGCTGTTTTCACGTCGAGGTGGTGTATCTCCCACCCATTAGATGCGGCTAAACTAATAAGAAGACGGATTGTTTCAATTCGAGCCACGGGAGCAAACACATCCTCAAAATCAATCCCATGTCTCTGCACATATCCCTTTGCAACAAGCCTAGCCTTGTATTTGTTTATGCTACCGTCAGAATTTCTTTTGAGCTTAAAGACCCATTTGAGTCCTATTGCCTTTGCTGTGGGTGGAAGTTGAACAAGGTTCCAAGTGGCGTTCTTTGTAATAGAGTGAATCTCATCTTCACAAGCTTGCATCCACTCCTCTGATTTTGTTGCTTCGTAAAACCCTTTTGGCTCTTCGTTTATCAACATTAAGAGACGTTCTCCTTCTGCCTCAGATAACAATACGTAATCATTAAGGTACTTGGGTCTTGTCATTGCTCTTGTTGATCTTCTAAGCATCGGTTGTGGACCTGGATTAACATCATCGGAGTTGTCTTCTTCATTCTCATTACTGGCTTCAGAATTACTATCTTGATCGTGATTTAAGGTAGTTGGAACTATCTCCTCTGTTCGCACTACCTCCTCTGTTCGCACTTCCTCTGTTCTCACTACCTCCTCTGTTCTCGCATCTGCAGTGAGCGGCTCAAAATCATGAATACCATGATTTCCAAAAACTTCAAAGCGTATTCTAAACTCTCCAGCTTCTCCTTGCTCCATATTACTTTGATTCCAATTCCAGCCTGTTGCTTCATCAAAAACTACATCCCGACTCACCACTATTTTCTTAGTGTGTGGATCATATAAGCGGTAAGCTTTAGATCCCGGCTCCGTCCCAAGATGGACTAATACTCGTGATCTATCATCCAGCTTTTTCAAGTGTGGAGCTTCAGTTTTCGCATATCCGATGCAGCCAAATACCCTTAGATGATGAACATTTGGTTTCTTAGCTCGAAACATCTCATACGGTGTCTTGTCCTTGATGGATCTTGTAGCGACTCTGTTTATGAGATACGTAGAGTGTCTCACCGCTTCACCCCACAGAAAATTTGGGACACGCATATGTTTGAGAATGCTCCGGGTCATCTCCATCAAAGTCCTGTTACGCCTTTCAACAACTCCATTCTGCTGCGGAGTGTATGGAGCCGTGAGATGTCGTTTTATGCCTGACTTATCACAGAAATCATTGAACTCCTTTGAAACAAATTCACCTCCTCTATCTGTCCGAAACGTTTGAATTCTTTCACCGGTTTCATGCTCCACCAAACTCTTGAATCTCATGAACTTGTGAAGAGCTTCACTCTTCTCCTTCATCAAAGTTATCCACATGTATCTCGAGTAGTCGTCAATGAGTACAAAAACATACTTGTTTCCAGCCATTGTGCTTGGTGTTATGGGACCACAGAGATCACCATGCACCAATTCAAGTACTTTGGTTGCTCGAAACATTGTACAATGTGGGAAGGCTTGCCTTGCTTGCTTTCCAAGCAAGCATGATCCACAAAATTTCTTTTCGAAGTTAGTAAGCGGAATTCCCATGACCAGTTCTCTCTGCACCATGGATCTCATGTTCTCATGATTAATGTGACCTAACCGTGCGTGCCATCTGCTCGAGTCACTTGTTGTTGCTGAGTACAAACACATCGTGTCTTTTATCCCCATATTCACCTTGTAAAGTCGATTCTTTGATCTAACAGTTTTGACAAGCAGCCTACCATCTTGATCGTGCATCGTTAAGTTGTCTCCCCTCATTCTTACATCACACCCTGCTTCTGTAGCTTGTCCAAGACTAATGATGTTGCTCTTCAATCCAGGAATAAAGTAAACATCAGTCATTATCCTCAGCTCTCCGTTTTGATCAATAAGTTCAATCGATCCCTTTCCTTTGATGTCTATGCGGGAATCATCTCCAAAACGAACTTTCCCGGTAATAGAACCATCAAGCTTGGAGAAATACCGTCGATCTCCAGTCATGTGGTTGCTGGCTCCATTGTCGAGGTACCAATCATCATCTCTTCCGCTATTAGTCTCATACATGCTAGGAACCACTTTTTCTTCATTTAGATACACTACCTCGTGTATCATGAGCTCATCAGCCTCTACCGTACTCTTGTTGTCACTCTCCTGCACTTCTTGTAATTTCAAGAGCCGATCTGGACAATTTGAGGCGAAGTGACCCACTTTATCACATCGATAGCAGGTCACCTTTGAATTGTCTCTTCCGCCATTAAATTTTCCACGTCCTCTTCCTCTGCCATAGAAACGTCCACCACGTCCTCTGTATCCTCCGGTGAACTCACGGTTCACTGTTGAGTCCAAGTTCGCATACATGAGTTTGCTTTGATCGTCATGAGCCTCTTCTTCCTCAAAAATACGTTCTTCATAGACCTTTAAACGTCCGATGATGTCTTCGAAGCTTGTTTTCTTGAGATCTAATACTTGCTCAAGCGAAGCCACGATATGTATGAATTTTCTCCTTGGAAGACTCTTTAGGAACTTGTTCACAATTCTAGGTTCTTCAATTTCTACCCCGAGAGCAGCTGATTTAGAGGAGATTTCTGATAGCTTGCCGACGAAGTCATCGATTGTCTCCGTATCCTTCATCTTCAAGCGATCGAACTCAGCCATCAATGTTTGCAGTCTTGCTTCCTTGACTCTGTCTGCACCCACATGTCTGGTTTTTATAGCATCCCAAACTTGCTTTGCAGAATCCAGTTCTCCTACTTGTAGCACAAGCGCCTCCGGAATAGATTGGAAAAGCAGAGCTGTGGCCATATCATTCTTCTCCGCATCGGTTGATGTTTCATCAATGATTTCCCAGACTTTGTGTACTTTGAGAAGAATTTTCATCTTCATAGCCCATACTGTGTAGTTGGTTGCAGTTAGGGTAGGACACTTGATTGATGAGGAAGAGCCACCACCTCCTTCTTGTAACTTGGCCAGCGACGTGTTTGTTGATTCCGTTATTTCACCCATGGCGTCTTACAAATCCTTTTGATAAGCTTTGTAAGGCTCTGATACCAAATATAGAATTCAAAGAAGAATTAAAAGACAAATTTATAAGAATAACTCTCTTATTACTTAAGAAAATAACTCAAAACTTAAGCTCTCTCTTCTCCAAATCTCTCTTCTTCAAAACTCACAACTCTTAGGTTATGCTACATCTCAGCATCTCCTTATATATAGAACTCCTAAGTATATTTTCCTAATCTTTAAATGGAAAACTTCTTATTCTATTACATTTAGATATCTCCTAAATATAATCTCCAATTTCCATTTCTCTTTTGTTAGCTTGATCTCCAAGCTTACTTCAAGCTTACTCCAACAGAGTTTCTGATGAAGAGAAACAACGACACCTTATGCTGGCAAAACTTGCCGTTGTATACGTAGGTATCTCTTCTTCATCAAACTTTCTCATGCCAAGAGTTTTTTTTGTCACACTACTTAATTCAACTTAGAAGCCATTTCATTAGAGAATGATATCTGTGGTTCAATTTTTCGTATCTTTTGTTTCTTTACTCGACTCCAGGTTTGGTTCACTTTTCAACGTTGCTCGACTTATAGCAGATGACTTCAGACACGGGTTTGAAAAGGGTCCTTGGTGGCAACGTATCTTTGATGGGTATAGCATCACCACTTGGATGGTGGTTCTGAATGTCGGATCAACCGGCTTACTGGTCTCTTGGTTAATGAAGCATGCAGACAATATTGTGAAGGTAAAAAGATCATTCGTGTTCTTCATTATCAAACATAAGAAAGTTAAAATCAAAGGTAAATAAAAAATCTGTTTTTAAACTCACATTTTACGTTTTTCTTCTAGGTTTATTCTACATCAATGGCGATGCTACTCACTATGGTTGCATCCATATACCTCTTCAGCTTCAAACCGACACTGCAGGTTTGTATATGATTTTATCTTCAGCTTTCATGCAGCTTTTCTTGGGTATTATCATATGCATCATGTCTCTGCATATGTACTTTTCTCCTCCACAAACGCTCGTGGACTTGCCAGTGACAAACGAAGCACATCCCAAGACCGTAAAGCGAGTTGTCGAAAATGGTTAGTTCAACATATAGAAAAAGCAATTTCCTAGTAAATGAACACAATGATCTTCTTCTAGCTTTATTTATATTGTTAGAGAATCAGACACTTGGTAAATGAGTTCTTTTAAAGCAATGCTCTGTTAGTTACTTCACGTTCCGATTCCAATTCTATTCTTTGTAAATGTACATCAGTAAGTAGTAAATTCGATTGTTGAAGCTTCTTTGTTGTTTTCTTTTTATTTTACTGTTGATGAGTATAAAAGTTGTTGTGTTCCCTCTTTGACGGACAATTCTTGGGTTCATCCCTCTCTTATTCACCCCCTCTTAATTAAGGAAACAAATTATTAATTAAAGAAACAAAATCTGTATATAATTCAATTTTAATTATAAACATTATATTATAGTTTTTAATTATAACATCTAAATCCAAATTACATTTTTATAAACCCAAACCGACATATAATTTTCTTTAATTGTAAAATCTAAACTCTAGCCACTCTTTTATAAACCCAAACCGACATATAATTTTCTTTAATTGTAAAATCTAAACCCTAACCATTATTTTATAAACCCAAACCGACATATAAATTTCTTTAATTGTAAAATGTAACCCTAAATCCTAACCACTTTTTTGTAAACCCAAACCGACATATAATTTCGTTTAATTATAAAATCTAAACCCTAACCACTCTTTTGTAAAGCCAAACCGACATATAATTTTGTTTAATTGTAAAATCTAAACCCTAAACCCTAACCACTCTTTTGTGAACCCAAACCGACATATAATTTTGTTTAATTATAAAATATAAACCCTAACTACTATTTTGTAAACCCAAACCGACATATAATTTCGTTTAATTGTAAAATCTAAACCCTAATCATTATTTTGTAAACCCAAACCAACATATAATTTTGTTTAATTGTAAAAACTACATTTTAATCATTCCTTTATAAACCAAACCGACATAGTTTCCTTATTAAAAATCTACAGAATTTGTTTCCTTAATTTGTTTTGTCTTTTTATTTTAATTTTGATTTATTTTATAAATATCATATGACATGGCGTTTTGTTGTGTTTTGATTGGTTAATTAAAAGAGGGTGAATAAAAGAGGTTCACCCAAGAATTTTTCCTCTTTGACCGGCTTGACTGATATGGTTGGGTTATCTAGCGTTGGTTCGGTTTTGGTCTATTGAAGGGATTGTGGATTTTGTATTGGCCATCCTATCTGGTTAAGTGAAATAATGTAATCGATGATCATGTTTATTTGATACAACTCCAAGAAGAAAATGTATTTTTTTCTATCTCTAGTTCTTACGTATCCAGTTCTTAACAGTAAAATTTCTAAGACACAGTAAATAAAAATAAGTGCATTATATATTTACTTCCTCTATACATATATATATATATATATGTATATGAACATTTAATAAAGGTTATTATGTATATTATACGAAGTAAATATATAATTATTTTTAGATAGAGAAAATCATATTTGTTTTTACTATAATGCAGTTATTTATATTTTTGTATTTTAAATCTTATTATAACAATTATAACAATATATAAAGATAAATTACTAGCCACCAAAACTTATACCAAACATTCATCATTATGAATATTATAATAGTCAAATATTAAAATAAATTGTAGTAGATATATATGGACAATACTTTTGATAAGGAACAAAATTAATGTAGTGTTTCAGGGTTAAAATAGTTTGTGTGTATTTATATATGATTTGGCTGCCGTATTTTCCATCATAAAACAACAACTAGATAATTACCCGCGCTGGTAGCGCGGAAAAAACTTTTTTTTTATATTTTGTTATTTGTTAATAATATTTTTATGTTATATTATTCATTTACATATTATATAATATAGTACTAAATGGTGAGTTTTGATTTATATTAAATTATTAATAGGTAGGCCTGAAAACTACTACTGATACTCGTATTCGACCCATTTTTCGGTTTGTATCCCCCCTGAAAAAAGGTATCCGCAGCTTTAAGGTCGAATGAAAGGTATAATAATTATATTATCCGTGAATAATGATAGAGTATCGGATATTAATTTAATTTTTGAGTGTTCATTACCCGTCTTATTACCCGTTTTATTACCTGACTCATAAATACACGTTAATATTTTGTAGAATAATGTTACCAACGTGAGGAAATATTTATGTAAATTTAGATTTCTTTGTTACAAAATAATAGCAGAAAAATGATTAATTCTATACATTTTATAAAATCATATATTTTATTTTGCTTAAGGTCATACTCTTATTTCGACCGCAGTTGGTACTACTATTTTGGTTTGGTGCAATATCAAATTCGTTAATTATACATTCGGTAAAGCTAAAAAAACCCAACAAAACATGTATTGACCCGTGATTTGGTATTACAAATTAATGTGATCGTGTTTAGAGATCTTAATATACCAAATTTACAAATTGAAGTTATTGATATAACATGTTATATATTAATTTTATAGATGAAAATTACAATTAGGTTATATATATTATCAACATTATACACTTAGTATTGTTTATATAATGAATATTGTGTATAAACAATTAATTTTTAGCCAATTAAATATTTTGTTTTTAATTCTTAAAATTTATGAAACAATAAATAGAGTTTTATTATTTTGTAAACAAATCTAAACTTTTCTTTTGTTTATTAGAATAATTAAAATATAATAGCATTTTCGTAATATGTCACATCAGAATTGGTTAAATTTTTAACAACATAGCTTAAATAAGTATATAGATATATTTTAAAAATAGAAATAATGTTGTATCTTAATTTTAATATATATTTGTTATTATTAAATGATTTTGATATGTAAATATTTAATTTTAGTTTTATAAATAAATTTAAGTTTTATAATTTTTCTAAATAGTTTGTTATTGTTTCCTAAAATTTTTAATTATTTTATTACATAATTTCGAAATTATTTTATTATTATTTTTTGTAATCTAACAAATTAATAGTTGCTATTTTTTAGGTTCTGATTACAACAAATTAATATTAAGATTATATTATTATATTTTGTATTAAAATACAGTGGCATTTTATGTAATATCTTACATGTATAAAGGTTATTTGTTTATAGGGTTGCTTAAATAATATAATAGAGATTTTAGTAGCAATTGTAATATGGTGTTATAGCGATATGGATTTGACAACGTGGTGGGTGGGTAGTTTTTAAAGAAAAAAAAAGGTAAAAAAACATAAAGAAACAAAAAAAGAGAATCTATACTATTAATTGGGAATATAAAGCTGGCAATTTCGGAAAAAACAAAAAAAATCCATATCATACCCTTACGGAAAAAAAACAAAGAAGAAAAAAGAAAAAAAAAATAAGGGCAGATAGGTAATCCTAATGAGTAATACAAAGCTGACTTTTCGTTGAGCTTTACCCCGCCGGTGACCGGCCTCACGCCGTCTCACTGAGAATTTTCTTCTTTCTCCCTCCTCTTCTCTTTCTAACTTATGAAGACTCGAATCAATGGGGTGGATGTACCCCCTAAACCTCCAGATCTGCTCTCGTCAGACTCCCCAGATCTAGCCTCTGCAGATCTAACCTCCAAGAAAAAGTCAGATCTTCTCTCGTCCTCGATGGTGGATACTACTCAAGCCTCGCTGCCTACTCAGATGGCCTCCCAAAAAAACTCAGATCTTATCTCATCTACGATGGTGGACACTACTCCGACTTCGTTACCTATTCAGTTGGTCGCCGGACATGTCATGCCTCCGGTGGAAAAGATGACCATAGCAAACCCTACTCAAGCAGAGAGATTCAAGGCATCGTTAAGGAATCTCCGTAAAATCTCTACTCCGGAATACCTCGAAGATGGAACGCCGATGGTGCAAGCTCCAGCTTCAGTGTTACTCACAGCAGCAAATCAATGGAAAGGACACATTATGGCAAAATTCCATGGTCTCATTCCTCCTCCAGCAAAAATATTCTCGGATCTGAATCCGGTATGGGGAAAGTACGGGAATATTGTTATTCAAAAAGTTGATGAGACATCATGTCTTATACTCATACCTTGTGTGTTAACTCGAGAATGGGTCTTACAAGTAGGGTATTGGCAAGCCGGCAATTGTGCATTCGCGGTGTTTCCATGGTCGCCGAACGCATCTTTGGAGATGAAGGATCTAGAATCTGCTCGAACGTGGGCAGTGCTTGAAAATGTACCTCCTCAGATGTATTCGTTCGATGGGATTAGTGTAATAGCCAGTGCAATAGGAGAGCCGTTGCATACTGAGAAATCGAGACTCGATCCGTATAATTTTGGTCACACGAAGGTTAAAGTGGAAATCTCTCTAGATAAACCCCCACCGACAGTTATTGTAGTTCGCGACGCGGAATTCAACACGGTGAAGGTACGAGTTTCATATCCTAGACTTCCACCGAGGTGTTGTAATTGTGGAAGATTTGGCCACCTCCTGAACAGATGCCCGAAACCAATGATGAGGAAGAAGTTTGTGGATGGCCAGAATGCGAGCTTCACTCCCGGAGGTATAGCTTTAGCCAAAACGAAGATCTCCCTAGGAGATAAGGCTTCGAAGATAGAGGTGGGGGAGTCAAGCTCTGGGAATGGTAATAAGACATTCGGGGTAGTTCAAGAGCCAGTGGTGGGAAAGAAGTCGCTAATCAGGAAGTATAACACAAAAGGGAGGAGTAGAAGCGCTCCACCAGTGAAGAAAGACAGAATTTTGAGTCATAAAGCAGATTTTGGAATGTCAGTAGAGACTCAGGAAGTGGTTAAACAATGGATTCAGGAGAGTAAGGAGAGGAAACGGACTGAAACTCAACCAGTGGAGAAGGAACCTGTGCAAATTCCGAAGGAGACTGAATGGATTCTGGTAGGTCCTAAGGGGAAAAGGAAAGAAAAAGAGGGGAGTGGCGATCCCACGGTTGACAAAGGCCGGGAAAACAAAGCTAAGGCTATAATTCGAAAGCCACTGATGGGAATGAGAAGTGCCAGAAAGCTGGCAAAGTTGGAGTCGAAGGCAGTGTTTGTGAAGAAAACTATACGACGTTATCCTCCTTCCTCAGAGGAGGCTGTAACGAAGCGAGAAGTTGATTCGGAGAAGGAGTCTCCATCTGTTAGCTCAATGGTACAGGATGGTCGAGTTAGCCACTCGGCTAAGCCTGATACTCGTTGATAGAGCATAGCTCTTCGAGATTTTTTGGTAGTGAAACGACCAACCTTTTTTTTTTTTTTAATAAATAAATAATAAATATAATATATTAAAACAACTACAGCTAGTGGTCCCATACCCACTAGCCACCTAACCACAACACATTCAACAGCGGAAAGACATATTCAATATCCAATAATAACCCAATAATAAACCAATATTATAGCAAGGCAATGTCTCAATACCAAACAACAAGAAACAAGAAACCAGCAACCTAGCAACGTTTCTAATGACTCAACTCTAGCACCCTAGCTATGCCAGACAACATCCAATTGAGTCCCTAGAACATCCTCCTCTTCATTGCCTTTGATTCCACGATCACACTTTGCCTTTACCTGCACCACAAACACAAATTGAGATGCATGAGTATTTGATAAACACTCAGTGAGGCAATCCTCCCATCTACTGGGCTATACACACAAGCAATAAGATCTCTACAAGCCACAAACAACAATCAATAAAACAAACCAGGCAATATACAACGCATGCAACATCCATCGCAACTGAACAAGGGGTGTCGACCGACACCAGATGGTGTCGATCGTCACTGACTATCTGGTGTCGACCGACGCCAAACTGGTGTCGACCGACACCCTGCCCGACACTCCCGAAAACCCTAGTTTGTGTCGACCGATGCCTCCACATGGCATCGAACGACACTCGCCAAAGTCCCAAGCCGTCCTCGCGTTGGTGTCGACCGACACCCCAACTGGTGTCGACCGACACCGATACCGAGCAGCGATTTCCCTCGATCAGAAACTCCGAATCTCGCCTCCAATCTTCTCCAATCCGCTCCTTGCACTCCCAGAAGCCAAACCCAGCCCAGATAGCAACGAAATAGCATAGAGAACTCAAGGAAACAACCACATAAGCACCAAATCACATAGAATCTAGAAATCTTAGCTTAGATAAGCCATGGTCATGCACTCACCTCTTTGCAGGAAGATTCTGACCAACAAGAACGAACTCCCTCACTCCTAGCAAGCTTCTAACACCTTCCCAGCCTTAGATCTCCCAAGAACAGCAAGGAATCTCTCAAACTCTTCCCAAAAGCTCAAGAACACTCTCTCTTTGTGTTTTTCTCAAAAACGGCGAAAACACCAAAATAACACGACCCTAGGTCGTTTTCTACCCCTAAAAACTCGATTTAGGGATTTCCTAAACCAACCACACAAACCGGACAATTAAAATTGAACCGATCAAACCGGCCACAACTGGTGTCGATCGACACTCCCTCTGTGGTGTCGATCGACACCCTCACCAAAATTCCCAGAAAATGGTTTGCGGGTGTTACAATTCTCCCCCACCAAACTAGATTCGTCCTCGAATCTCGAACAACCATCAGTCAAGGACTCCCGTGCAACCGTCTCCCCGGCCCGCACTCCTCCGACCGATCTACAGAAGGTCACCTCTAGGCGATAGACTCACGCTCCAGGCGTCATTTGCTCTTGACTTTTTGGACTTTCCTTTACTCATAGGCCTAAACCTTGAGTTTTTATTGGCTCCTCATCAGACCTAAGTCTGCATGCCAAATGTTGGCTCCTCATCAGGCCGAAGCCCGCATGCCATAATATATAAGGAAAAGTCCAAACTCGTCTCTCGGGTTGCCACCCTACAGCGCGCCCCCGGATCGTCATCCGAAGTCGATATACCAACCATCCTCCCGAGCCACAAAGTCTCTGAAAATGGCAGTACTAGGAGAACCTAAGTCCCCCCAAGAGTCGCGAGCAAACGATTCTGAACACGTCTGAGCCCTATCCCTATCCAGGTTTCCTTCCCGTGGCTCGCGTAAAAACATCA
Source organism: Camelina laxa (assembly GCA_024034495.1). NCBI lineage: Eukaryota > Viridiplantae > Streptophyta > Magnoliopsida > Brassicales > Brassicaceae > Camelina > Camelina laxa. Next base: position 38,151,623 of record CM043880.1, read on the forward strand.
CAATGTCCTACCAACCACATATTCCCTCACTGGAATACCTCATGACCACACAAGGGTCATAAACGCCACAAGGGCCGCCACAAAGGCCAAACAAAATGTCCTAAAGAGGACCGCCACCAAGGCCAAACAAATGTCCTAAAGAGGACCGCCACCAAGGCCAAACAAATGTCCTAAAAAGGACCGCCACCAAGGCACTCTGGCTAAACAGCCCGCCACAAAGGCCATCTGTCCCGAAGGACCGTCACAAAGACCATCTGTCCCGAAGGACCGTCACAAAGACACTCTGGCTAAACAGCCCGCCACAAAGGCCAAACAAACATCCTAAAAAGGACCGCCACCAAGGCCACACAAATGTCCTAAAGAGGACCGTCACAAAGACACTCTGGCTAAACAGCCCGCCACAAAGGCCAAACAAACGTCCTAAAAAGGACCGCCACCAAGGCCACACAAATGTCCTAAAGAGGACCGTCACAAAGACACTCTGGCTAAACAGCCCGCCACAAAGGCCAAACAAACGTCCTACAAAGGACCGCCACCAAGGCACACTGACTCAAAAGTCCGCCACTAAGCCCACACTCAAGCCCCCTTTAAGGCTCTCCACCGCTAAAATGGACAAATTCTAACTCCCATAAAACTTTCCATATTTAGCACCTTCCATTTTTGGAAACTTTCCACTTTTGGAAACTTCTCTTCACAACCCCGCCTCACGGAAACTTTGTACCCCAAACACCACCTCATCTTGTTACTGAGTCGCACAACCAACCACCCCAAGCGACCGAGTAACAAGAGAGATGGGCTGGAATACTCCATTCCCGCTCCAGCCATGGATTACAGATGGGACCCGGCTAAACAAGCTCAAGTCGCGGCTTGCTTCTCATACCACTTCTTGAACCTTGCCTTCATCTTTGTCTCGGGCTCCCAAGTCTGCTCCTCAACACCATCACAGTCCCAAAGGACTCTCATCAAAGGAATCTTCTTCTTCCGAAGTTCCTTGATCCTCCTCTCGAGAACCCTCACTGGTCTCGCCTCCAAAGTCATGTTAGGCTGAAGATCCTCAGGAATCTTAGCCAACACCTCCTCTCCCTCACGGAGACACTTCCGCAACATAGACACATGGAAAACCTTATGGAATGCACGCATCACCTCAGGTAACTCCAATCTATATGCCACTGGTCCAACCCGCTCAATCACTCTGAATGGACCCATATACCTCGGACTCAACTTAGTCTCTGACAATGACCTGTTCGGACCCCGCAACATGGCCATCTTGAGGTACACTCTGTCTCCTACCTGAAACTCAAGATCTCTCCTCCTCCTATCTGCATAACTCCTCTGCCTATCCTGAGCCTCTTTCATGTTCAGCTTGAGAACCCGAATCTTCTCTGAGGTCTCCTGAACAAAACTAGCACCAAACATGCTCCTCTCCCCCACCTGAGTCCAGCATAATGGTGTACGACATGGTCTCCCATACAAAGCCTCATAAGGAGCCATCTTAATACTTGCCTGATAGCTGTTGTTGTAAGCAAACTCTACCAGGTTCAGATGATCTGCCCAATGGCCACCCCAATCCAACACACACATCCTCAGCAAATCCTCCAGCGTCTGGATCGTCCTCTCTGACTGTCCATCAGTCTGGGGATGATAAGCTGTACTCATATGCACCTTAGTGCCCATCTCTGCCTGAAATGCCTTCCAGAACACCGAAGTGAACTTAGAATCCCTATCAGACACAATGCTTGCTGGCACCCCATGCAACCTGACTATCTCCCTCACATACTTCTTAGCCAAGACCGCTGCTCCATCAGTCTTCTTAATGGCCAGAAAATGTGCTGACTTAGTTAACCGATCCACGATGACCCAAATAGCATCAAAGGTCCGTGACACTGGCAATCCTACCACGAAATCCATAGTGATCATATCCCACTTCCACTCAGGAATGGGTAAACTCTTCAGTAACCCGCCAGGAACCTGATGCTCAGCCTTCACTAGCTGACACACCTCGCACCTCGAAACCCAACTAGCCACGTCCTTCTTCATCCCGACCCAATGATAGTACCTCTTGAGGTCACGGTACATCTTGGTCGCTCCTGGATGAATGGATAACTTGCTCGCATGAGCCTCTCTCAGAATCTCCTGTCTCAACTCCTCATCCTTGGGCACACACACACGACCGTGCACCAAGATAGTACCATTATCTGAGACCTGATACTCTGAACCCACATCCTTAGAGGCATTCACTAGCCCCAAATCCTTCTCCTGAGCCAACCGCACTCTACTCAGAAGATCTGCTCTATCTACTGCTTCCAAACCCAACGGTTTCTGTGAAACAGCACATAAGCTCAAAGCACTGATCTCCCCTACCAGAGACTCCATCTCCTGCTCCTGAGCCGAAGCTACCCTCTTCCGACTCAGAGCATCTGCAACCGTGTTAGCCTTACCAGGATGATAGGCTATCTCCAAATCATAATCTGCCACAAGCTCCATCCACCGCCTCTGTCTCAAATTCAGCTCAGGCTGAGTGAATATATACTTCAGGCTCTTATGATCTGTGAACACCTGTACCTTTGCACCATAAAGATAAGATCTCCAAATCTTCAGGGCAAAAACTACAGCACCCATCTCCAAATCATGAGTAGGATAGTTGCCTTCATGCACCCGCAACTGCCGCGAAGCATAAGCAATCACCTTCCCGTGCTGCATCAGAACACAACCCAACCCAACTCTAGATGCATCTGTATAAACCACATAGGGTTCTCCCTGCTCAGGCAAAGCCAACACTGGCGCAGTGGTCAACATCTCCTTCAGGCTTGCAAAGCCTTCCTCACACTCTTCTGACCAGACAAAAGGAACATCCTTCCCTGTCAACTTAGTCATAGGACGTGCTCTGCTTGCAAACCCCTACACAAATCTCCTGTAGTAACCTGCCAATCCAAGGAAACTCCTGATCTCTGTGGCATTCTGCGGTCTAGGCCAATCTCTGATAGGCTGAATCTTCTCTGGATCTACTGAAACCCCCTCTGCGGAAACAATGTGACCCAGAAAGCCCATCTCACGCTGCCAGAAACTACACTTGCTCAACTTGGCAAACAGCTTCTGCTCCCGCAGCTTCTCCATAACTGCCCTCAAATGCACTGCATGCTCCTCAGGACTCTTAGAGTAAACCAGGATATCGTCGATGAAAATGATGACAGATACATCCAGAAACTCCTGAAATACACTGTTCATCAATCTCATTAACGCTGCTGGTGCGTTAGTCAACCCGAAAGGCATCACCACAAACTCATAATGCCCATACCTCGTCCTGAAAGCAGTCTTCCTCACATCTGCCTCATCTATCGGTATCTGATGATAACCCGATGCCAGATCCACCTTGGAGAACCAAGTAGCACCCCTCAACTGATCCAACAACTCGTCAATCCTCGGGAGAGGGTACTTGTTCTTCACAGTGACCCGGTTCAAACCCCTGTAATCAATACACAACCGGAAACTCCCATCTTTTTTCTTGACAAACAACACCGGCGCTCCCCACGGTGACACGCTAGGCCGGATGAATCCCTTACTCAATAAATCCTCTAGCTGCTTCTTCAGCTCTGCCATCTCTGCTGGAGCCATCCTGTAAGGAGCCTTGGATAACGGTGTCGTCCCCGGTTCCAGTTCAATGGTAAAAGGATCCGACCGAGATGGTGGTAATCCTTGCAGAGACTGAAACACATCCTCAAACTCCTCCACTACTGGAATACCGCTAACCGTAGACTTCCCCACTGACTCTGGCATAGATATAGTAACCAAATAAGCCTCACGGCCCTTCTCGATCATCTTCCCAGCCTGAATGGCTGAGATCACGAGACTCCCTGAAGTCGGTCTAATACCCTGAAAAACCAACTTCCCTCCTGGTCGCTCAAACTCCACTCTACCCCGATAGCAATCTAAATGCACCATATGCCGATGCATCCAATCCATCCCGAGAATAACATCGTACAGCTCCACGGGACTGATAAGCAAATCCGCTGGCCATGACTCTCCTGCGATCTGAATATCAATTCCTCTAGCTCGTCCAATAACTCTCAGGAACTTGCCTCCCGCAACTCTAACAACTCCTGTACGCTCTCCAGGATCCCCGCTGATCCCCGCACACTCTGCACACTCTGGAGTAATGAAGCTATGCGAAGCTCCAGAATCAAACATAACGTGGGACTTAAACCCGCCCACCAACAAGGTCCCTACACAAACCTCATGTGTTGAGAACCTAACACTTTATCACAGGAACATAAAATCTGACCCTACTAAAATTCACAAAGATTAAGTCCAGAAATTATACCTGTGATCGCCCCGGCACTGGTTCCACCAGTCTCCACTGTCGTGTAAACCCGAGGCCCCTGCTCAATCCGTGCCACCTGCTGACCCCCAGGCTGCACCTGCTGCAACACTGCCACTGCTGCCGGCTGCGGCTTGGGACAAAAAGGCTTGATGTGCCCTGTCTCCCTACAATGATAACACACCCGAGGTCCTGCCGTCGGAACACTCCTCTTGGGACAACTAGCAACCCTGTGATCCCTGCTCCCACAACCGAAGCAACCCGCACCACTCGGCTTCTGCGTAGCCTCCCACTTCCTCTTGGTTCCCTGAGCATGCCTACCGCCCCTGCTAGAACCACCCTGCTGCTGAGCCTTACTAGGCTGAACTGCTGGAGCTACCACCACTGACTGTGCCCGGATATCCTCCTCAATCTCTGCTGCAGTCTCAACCAGCTCTGCACGCGTAGCATAACTCCTCCCTCTACAGTGAACTCTCAAGTCATCACGTAGAGCCCTCAAGAACCTCCTGATCTGAGCCTCTTCAGGCTCCATAGCCCGACCTCCATAACAAAGAAGTCGACTGAACTCCAGGTCCAACTCCCGCACTGACCGTGCCCCCTGAGACAACTGAAGGAACTGCACCTCCAAACGATCCAATGCCTCTCTAGGAAAATACTTGCGGTTGAACTCCAAAACGAAGTCAGCCCAAGTCATCTCCCGCTGCCCCCTCCTAGCAGCCACAGATCTCCACCACAACTCAGCATCACCACTCAAAAAGTAGACCCCTATGTCCACCCAAAACTCCTCAGGACATCTCAGAGTGTGGAAGTTACGTTCCACTCTCGTCCTCCACGCATCCGCAGCAGTAGGATCTACACCTCCTGAAAACTGCTCAGTACGCAACCGACCCATCTCTGTCAACATGCTGAGATAACGAGCATGGACACCCGTATCCGCAGCCACTAGCTGCCGCTCCTCCGCCACCACTGGTGGCACTACCTGAGCCTGAGCCGGTACCACTGGTGGTAACCGCTCTAACACCTGTGCTAGCAAAGCCGCAAGGTCAACACCAGGGACTCCACCCGCTGGGACCCCCACACCCGGGACCCTAGCACCACCGGCCACTGGAGCATCAACACCGCCCCCTCCTGCCACACTCACGGAATCCCCCGGAACACCCTGCGACTCGCCAACACCCTCAGCTGTCACACTCTGGTCCTCGGTCTCACTAACCACTGGGACTCTGCCCCTACCACGACCACGTCCGCGTCCACGACCACGTCCGCGTCCACGACCTCGACCAGCCACAGCATCCTCTCTAACCATCTGCACTACCATGGACAGAAGGCTAAGCAAACAATTCCTATTATTACACAGAAACATAAACTCACCGTGGAATCACACACTCGGCTCGAAGAGGATGTTCTAAGACTCCATGCCACACACAATTGACTAACTCACATAATCAACCAAGACATGCAATCCCGAACATCTACAACAGAAACCTAGCGAACCCAAACCTAGAACCGTAAGGGCTCTGATACCAAAATGAAACGACCAACCTTTTTTTTTTTTTAATAAATAAATAATAAATATAATATATTAAAACAACTACAGCTAGTGGTCCCATACCCACTAGCCACCTAACCACAACACATTCAACAGCGGAAAGACATATTCAATATTCAATAATAACCCAATAATAAACCAATATTATAGCAAGGCAATGTCTCAATACCAAACAACAAGAAACAAGAAACCAGCAACCTAGCAACGTTTCTAATGACTCAACTCTAGCACCCTAGCTATGCCAGACAACATCCAATTGAGTCCCTAGAACATCCTCCTCTTCATTGCCTTTGATTCCACGATCACACTTTGCCTTTACCTGCACCACAAACACAAATTGAGATGCATGAGTATTTGATAAACACTCAGTGAGGCAATCCTCCCATCTACTGGGCTATACACACAAGCAATAAGATCTCTACAAGCCACAAACAACAATCAATAAAACAAACCAGGCAATATACAACGCATGCAACATCCATCGCAACTGAACAAGGGGTGTCGACCGACACCAGATGGTGTCGATCGTCACTGACTATCTGGTGTCGACCGACGCCAAACTGGTGTCGACCGAAACCCTGCCCGACACTCCCGAAAACCCTAGTTTGTGTCGACCGATGCCTCCACATGGCATCGAACGACACTCGCCAAAGTCCCGAGCCGTCCTCGCGTTGGTGTCGACCGACACCCCAACTGGTGTCGACCGACACCGATACCGAGCAGCGATTTCCCTCGATTAGAAACTCCGAATCTCGCCTCCAATCTTCTCCAATCCGCTCCTTGCACTCCCAGAAGCCAAACCCAGCCCAGATAGCAACGAAATAGCATAGAGAACTCAAGGAAACAACCACATAAGCACCAAATCACATAGAATCTAGAAATCTTAGCTTAGATAAGCCATGGTCATGCACTCACCTCTTTGCAGGAAGATTCTGACCAACAAGAACGAACTCCCTCACTCCTAGCAAGCTTCTAACACCTTCCCAGCCTTAGATCTCCCAAGAACAGCAAGGAATCTCTCAAACTCTTCCCAAAAGCTCAAGAACACTCTCTCTTTGTGTTTTTTCTCAAAAACGGCGAAAACACCAAAATAACACGACCCTAGGTCGTTTTCTACCCCTAAAAACTCGATTTAGGGATTTCCTAAACCAACCACACAAACCGGACAATTAAAATTGAACCGATCAAACCGGCCACAACTGGTGTCGATCGACACTCCCTCTGTGGTGTCGATCGACACCCTCACCAAAATTCCCAGAAAATGGTTTGCGGGTGTTACAGGTAGAGTAATGAAAGTTTTTTGTTGGAATATTCGGGGATTAAATAGCCATTCAAGACAAAGGTCTTTGAGAGAATGGATTATGAAGAATAAGCCGGTAGTAGGAGGTGCTTTGGAAACCCATGTAGCGGAAGTGAATGCGGGGCAGGTTTTTCAGGCTTCATTCCCGGGTTGGAGAGGAGATTTCAATTATGAGAAAGTAGAAAATGGGAGAATTTGGGTGGTATGGGATCCGGCTGTGTCAGTCATTTGTTTCTTTAAGTCTACTTAGTTAATGGTTTGTGGAGTTTTTGATCCTAGGACCGGGGAGAGCTTCTCAGTCACTTTTGTCTATGCTCTAAGTACTCAGATTGAGAGAAGGGAATTGTGGATGGAGATATCAGAGATTGCTCAGAATTCTCCAGCGAGGAATGCACCTATGGTGATCATGGGAGATTTTCATCAGATCTTGTCAGCAAGGGAATATTTTTCAATCCTGCCTCATTTGCTTCCTATAGCAGGAATGAATGAGTTTCATGATTGCTTGGCTGCAAATGCACTATCAGATATGCCAAGTCGGGGAGCGTTCTTTACCTGGTCGAATGGAAGGCAAGAGGATCCTGTTCAGCGGAAACTGGATAGGGTGCTAATGAATGATAACTGGGGAGTTGAGTTCCTTGAATCGATTACGGTGTTTGAACCGCCTGGTGATTCTGATCATTCAGTCAGCGTGCTTCATACAACCTCTCTGGTTGAACATAGCAGGAAGAGATTCATGTATTACTCCTTTCTATCTACCCACCCAATATTTAAAACGGTTATCGAGGAAGCCTGGAGCAAGGATGTTGCAGTTGGGTCTAAACTATATACTCTGGGGGCAAAGGATGAAAGTAGTAAGAGCGGCGTGTAGAAAGTTGAATAAGGAGGGGTTCAGTAATATCCAACAAAGAACAAAGCAAGCGTTAGGGGAGTTGGAGAAGATTCAGGAAGCGCTAATGAGGACTCCCTCGGACATGTTATTCAGACAGGAGTTCTTGGCTCGAAAAACTTAGAGATTCTTTGCCAAGGCTCAGGAATCGTTTTACAGACAAAAGTCCAGAATTAGGTGGTATAAAGATGGTGATGCAAACACCACGTTTTTCCACAAGGCAGTGGTAGCTAATCAAGGGAGGAATGCTATAAAGCATTTGAGGGGACCAAATGATGAGCTCATACAGAATAAGGATCAGGTCAATGACATGCTCGTTGCTTACTATCAGAACCTGCTTGGTACAGCTAATAGTGGTGTGGTGCCAATGACCGTGGAGGAGATAGCCGAACTATCACCCTTTAGGTGTGACCAATCGCTAGTTGAGCAGTTGATTAAGGTTCCTTCGGAAGAAGAAATAAGAAGAGTGATTATAACAATGCCGAAGAGCAAGGCACCAGGTCCAGATGGGTTCCCTGCTGAATTTGTGTGGGAAGCCTGAGATGTGGTAGGGAGAGACCTGGTGAAGGCAGTTCAGGATTTCTTCATTTCAGGGATTCTCCCACGGTGTGTGAATGTGACTGCTATCACCTTGATCCCAAAAATCACAGGTTCCGATAAGCTAACTCAATTCAGGCCGGTTTCTTGTTGCACAACAATATACAAGATCATATCTAGACTACTCAAGCATAAACTCAAGTTGTTTGTGGAGGACACAGTTCAAGGGAATCAAGTGGGTTTCATACAAGGTAGACAACTGTGTGAGAATGTGTTGCTGGCAAGTGAGCTGGTCACTAACTTTCATACTCAGGGAGATACTACTCGGGGATGCCTCCAGGTAGACCTAGCTAAGGCGTATGATAATTTGGATTGGCAATTCTTTATCAATGCCTTGCATGCTCTGAATTTACCAACTCAGTTCATATCCTGGCTAAAGACGTGTTTCACCACTCCTTCGTTTAGCATAGCAGTTAATGGAGAGATGGTTGGATACTTCCAAGGAAAAAAGGGGCTTAGACAGGGAGATCCGATATCATCTCTACTCTTCGTAATTGCCATGGACGTTCTCTCAAAGAAGCTGGACAGAGGGCTACTAGAACATCGGTTTGGTGCTCATCCGCTTTGCACATCTCCAATCATAACCCACTTGAGCTTTGCAGATGATGTTCTGGTATTCTTTGATGGAGGGGAACATTCTCTGGAAGGCATTTTGAAGATTCTGGAAGAGTTTAAAGGGAAGTCTGGTCTGGGAATAAACAGAGAGAAAACTCATTTATTTCTTGATGGAGGGAACTCTCAGAATGTACATGGGATGGTCAACAGGCAGGGTATTACTCAAGGATCACTGCCAGTGAGATATCTCGGGGTACCATTAACCTCGAGAAAGATGAGGAGACAGGATTATCAACCCCTTCTGGACAAAATTCGAAGTAGATTCTCAGCTTGGACAGTAAGGCATTTATCATTTGCAGGCCGCCTACAGCTCATTCAATCGGTAATATACTCGACTATTACCTTTTGGGCCTCCATATTCCTGCTTCCTAAGAATTGCATAGAAGAGATAGAGAAAATGTGTAATGCATTCTTATGGAAAGGAGTCCCAAACTCGGCAAGAGGAGCTAAAGTCAGCTGGGAAACAGTTTGTACCAGCAAAAGGAGTGGAGGATTGGGTCTAAAAAGACTCTTGCCATGGAATAAGGTACTTAGTCTCAAATTAATTTGGTTACTTTTCTCAGCAGGGGGTTCGCTATGGGTTTCTTGGGTGAGGATTAATTTGATAGGAAGAAAAAATTTCTGGGAGATGGAAATAAGAAACTCTGGCAGCTGGATATGGAAATCCATAGGAAAGTTATGACCTCTGGCCAGGCCTTTCATTGTATGTAGGTTGGGTACTGGGATCACTTGCAATTTCTGGAGTAATAATTAGACTGGTAGGGGAAGTTTACTGGAAATAACTCAGGGTAGAGGACCGGCTGCAACAGGCCTTCATAAGGATGCAGTGGTTGCTGAGGCTTTGAGAGGGGATCAGTGGTGGATCTCTAGGAGTCGAAGCAGGAATCCGGTCATTCAGTTAGTGAAACAATGCCTTCCCCCGCCGTCAGTGGTTGACACAAGCCTTGATGGAGATGATGACTATTTCTTATGGAAAGTGGGTGAAGCGGAAGCTTCAGATACATTCTCTACTGCTATCACGTGGGACCATCTCAATCCACCCCTAGAACCGAAGGATTGGTTTGAAGCGGTGTGGTTCAAGGAGAAGATTCCCAAACATGCGTTTGTGGCGTGGCTAGCTGCATTAAACAGATTAAACACGAGAGATAGGCTGCTCACTTGGGGTCTATCGGTTCCTTCTCATTGTCTATTGTGTGACAATCATGACGAGTCTCGACAACATTTGTTTTTTGATTGTGTTTATGCAAGACAAGTGTGGCAATATTTTTACTCCAGAGCTGCAGTTACTCCTCCCACTCTATTTCATGATGCTTTGGTGTGGGTCAAGCGGTCTTGCAGAAATCGTAATGTGGCAGCGATTCTCAGGTTGACATTTGAAGCCTCAATCTATCTTATTTGGAAGGAAAGAAACTCTAGTTTGCATACCGCTACTTCAAGACAGCCGGAAAACTTGATAGCAGAAATCAAGGTCATCATCCGAAGTCGTCTTGAACCTTTCTCCAGGATCCAAAACACCATACAAGCTAGGACACAAGAAGACTAAATTACGTGGTTTCATAGGTTCCAGAACTAACGTCCTCAAAATGTTTTATCAAACTTCGCTGTATCTTTTGGTCTTTGTTTATAGGTGTTACTCGTTTGGAGGCACGTTATATCCCCAATGTATCCCGGTACCATGTTTAAATGGCGGTATTAATGAAAAGAAGATATGTTAAAAAAAAAAAAAAAAAAAAACTTGCGGATCTTACATGACCCGAGCTAAACTTATTCGGATCGTGAATGGATTAAGAGATTTTCCAAACAATGACTTCTTAGAAACCTGTAAGCAAAAATAATAATTATAACTAGGATATATGCCGTGCTTAAAGCACGGGTTAACATTTAAAAAAAAAAGATTATAATATAATAATAAAATTATTATTATTAGTTTTTTAAATATTTTGTTTGAGATAATATTTATTTTTAATTGTTATGTAAATTTATTAGTCTATTTGAATACTAATTATTTTAGAATATTATAGTATTTTATTTTTGTCGTATTATTACAGTTTTATATTGTTTATTTATTGTATTTGCATCATTATTTTGTGAAATATAAAATAGTAATTTTAATATTATATTTGTGAGCAAATAAAAATTATTAATTTATCATATATATAAATTTAATTTTACAAACCCGCCAATGTGGAAATTAAAACACACATTTTTATACATTGAGTAATATATCTTCGTTTTAAAAAATTCAAATCATAACATATGCAAAAAAATATGCAATTTATTTATTATAAATATTATATGAAAATTACAAACAATTTGTAAATAAAATAAAATAAAGATGTTAGGAGAATCATAATTTGAAATCTTAACAAAATCTTCGAATTTAGTTATTGAAAATAATGGTATTGTATACTTGGATATAAAATCTTAGTTTTAAAATTCTGATTGGTTTATATATTTTTTTAAAAATTAATTAGTAATTTCGTCCATAATTTATTAGAGAGAGAAAATACTTTTTTAGATTTCTTTAGATTTTTTAATATTTGATCTGTGAGTGTTTTTTATTTTTAATTAATTATATATATTTAATTTAGTTAATTAAACTTAATAAATTTTTTCTAGTGGCAATTTAATGTAATTTTTGACACATTTTAAGGTTAGTTTCATATTTGTACTTCTCAATTAATATAGTAGGATATAAATATCAACATTTTAAGGAAATAAATACAAAGATAATTACCCGTAATCACTACCATAGCTATTATTACGGAGCATTACTCACAAATCCTACCTAACATACGAGTCAAAATAAAAACTATCCATATTACAATTCGAATTCAAAATAAATCATTCAGTTAAAATCTCAAATATTTAATCGGACTCAATCATCTCTCATAATTAATTACAAAAGTATTGATCGATCCTGTAACTTAGGAAACTAATAAAGTTAACAATTTCATCGTTTAAAATTTCCACTTATTAAAATCTTAACAATAAAAAATAAACAGATCAATAGTAAATTCTACTCGAACATCCAAAAATTATCATACGAAATATATCAATAATTGATTTCGCAAATAACAAAGATATCAATCATTTGAAAATATTTTTAATATCATACCAAAATGTATTGTTCCTCAATTCATTGTGAACGATTAGGAAAGAAAATATTATCCTTAACTGATTCAAATCAAAAGATATATGGTAAAAAATTAACTACCTGCTTAATCATGAAATGCTATAAATACATGCTATTCATGAAGGATGGATTATATAATACCTTTTTACTTTCTTCACTTTGTTTACGGCTTCAATCGAAAATGGCTGAGCTTCCTGCAATAACAGATTTTAAATCCATCAAACCATTCAAAAGTAGCTGGAGAATTCAAGTTAAAATCATTCATACTTGGAAGCAGTACACCACTTACTCCAAATAAACCATATAAATAATATTGTGCGATGTTTCCGTAAGCTTATATTAGTAGTTTGTTTTGTTTATCATATTCGTTTTCATTAGTTATTAGTTTATATGTTTGTTATATGTATTTTGCATGGAACCCTAATTCTTGGCACTGTTAAAAAACAACAACTCAGCAAGTTTCAGAGAGTTATTGTTCCTGGACAGTGGAGAATAAGCAACATGATAAAATAAATCAGGATGAGAGTGATAAGAAAGATGATGTGATGATCACAAGACCAAGGCCGTATCACTTGATGAGGTCCTATTATATTTAAAGCTTTATCTTTTTAAACAATCGAAATAAGTTCCTAATCAGATCTTATATTCTTAATAAGTTCCTAATCAAATATTTACAATAATTTGATTGCAAAGACCTATTTTATTGGTGTGTGTTGAAAAAGAATATTTGTGGGATGGTAAGGACTCGTAAATGATTTCAAAGGTATATTTAAAGGATGGCCTTCTAGCAGAAGAAGTCATTGATGATTCAGCTGAAATGGTGAAACCAACTACCATTTTCTCCGGTGATCAAGTTCTAATACTATCTTATATTCTCTGGTGATTTGGTCATTGTCTATAAGCTAAATAGCTGAATTTTGCCTAATATCAGGTTTCACTCGCCTTGACTTATTTACAAGAGACTACTATGTCAAGTACTTCCTCATCTAAAAATGATGTGATGATCACAAAAACCAAGGGCGAATCAAAAATGCTGATGGGAGTTAGGTTGAGAAGGAGTGATCTGGTTTTAGGTTTTGATGGTGAAGTTTGGTTATTTTATTTTTTTTCTTGTGTTAAATTTCATTTCTAAGACTATTCTTTTGTTTCTTTGTTGAGTTTTATTTTGTAATGCAATGTCATAAATTAATAGATGAATAATTTGCCTACTCATGCAGTAAACAGATGAGTTTTAGTTTTATTTTCATTAGCTAATATGAACCACATGAGTCTAATAATATTTGATTACAGTAATAGTAACTTACCTGTTGAGATGATCGTTGCTCTCCTGTTTCATATTTTTCCATCTTTTACTTCAGTATAACAGACCGGCTGTAAAATGAATCGAACCGTAAGAAGATTTATTATTATATGTATAATTACAGTGAACAAGGAAAATTGTTTGAAAAGTCAAGTTTCTGAGTTGAACCAACGTAAACATACAATTAGATGGTTCATTGGTTTTACCATATCCTATTACTGTAATCGATTATCAAATGCATTTACTAGATTAAAATGTCAAGTATATTTTATATAACTGAACTAAACGCAAAAAAACTAAAAATTCTTTCCTATGAGGTTTTGAATGCACAAGGTGAAACAATGGCATGGAAAATAGAAACAACCATCATGTATTCATTACATATACAACATACAAATTGTATTCAATATCAATCAAGGACGTCACAGTGAAACAAAAAGTAATTTGATGGGCCAATAGCAACATATAAATCTATTTACAAACCTATTAACTATGAAATTCTTTTACCTATGTGAATTCATATACTGAGTTTCAGCTATGTAAACAAATCTTCGTACTTGACTATCTTTTTATGGCCAAGGAATCTGACGGTCTCTATTATGCAAATTACAAACTCTCTTCCTTAATTTCTCATTCCTATCTATAATTTAACAATATATTTACAAATTCAATAACAGACTGTAAAGGGATATCGAAGTTTCAAAAACTTTTGTTCTTTGTTGCCAAAAATTCTTCAAATACGAAGATACTCACATACAATTCCAGTGAAACAACAAAACCCACAAATCTAATTCAGCAAAAATACAATAAACCCATGAATTAAGATAAAAAAAAAAATATATATATATATCCAAATTAGTAGAAAACGAAAAGGCTAAAACTTGAATCTTTGAATTGAAGAAAGTAATGGGAATTAGAGATGAAATTGAAGGATCAATAACAAATAAAAATCGAACAAGGGTTGTGTATGCTCGGATTACAAGCAGTACCTTGAGCACGTACAATAGTGTTAGCCTGAGACTTATCTTGAGAAGCACCCGATCCAGGCCGCATAAGAGGTTGCTCGGACTAGGAACTGTTGAAATCTCATCTTTTCATCTATCCATCTTTTCATTTTTTTTTCTTCCTTCTTCTATCATTTCCTTTATTTCATCTTCTATCTATTCATCTTCTTTAATTCCTTGATACGCCCAAAGTTGAGGATCACTCAGCCGGAATAGAAAAGATAGAAACTCGCCAAGGTGCAAGGTGCAACAAGGGAGATTTGATGAATTGAGGGGTCGCACAGCAGTTGCGGAAGGCTGCTGATATTCCCAACTCCAATAGCTGCTAGATATGACACACTAGTCCAGCAAGAGGAGGCTGTTGCTTGGATATTACACACCAAGAAACAAAGAAATGTTCTAGACAAAGAACAAAGAGATAGACTCATAAAATGAAAAGGAAAATTTTTTATGATTCTCAAATGAGATTACATGAGTTTATATAGTGATAGAAAAAACTTGGTAACAAAGCCAAGTATTAATTATTCTTGAAACTAAAAAAACAATAAATATAGATAGTTGAATGAAGACCCAACTCTTGGTCTTGATGCATGTTTCTCTTCCCAAGGTGTCTTTCCCAAGATGAGTTGAACTCAATTTTCGTCACTCCTCTTTGACCACAAAATAGGGTGATTATTTTGGGCTTTCTTGGGCTTGTATTAGGTTGAAAGTGGGCTGGACTTGATAGGTATCATCCCCAATAGATTTTCCATGCTCACTTTGCCCATAATCTCTTGATTTGACCCATTAAGTGCATTCCTGAACTTCTTTCCCATTGACTCTTTGCCCCAACTTGCCGATGAGAAACAACATAAGCTGTACCATTTCTTCACTTTTGGCTTAGTAGAAACAGCTCTTGGTTGCCATACATAATTCTGGAAGCTTCTAAACCAGTTGGACCTAAAACTCTTCAAGTGAACAACTAGATTAACCTCCTTTGGCAAATGGAATGTATCCAAAATGATTGTTTGGCTGGAAGAATTGATCTTCAACTTTGTTTGTGTTGAACAAGGCTGAAGGATTTTCTTGGATGGTCTCATGATCAATCATGTGCAAGAGAATCATGGAGTCATGGAGTCAGCTCTGAGCAATCAAAGCCAATGTCATTCCTACTGTCTCTGCAAATATTTAATTTACAGGAATGAGACTAGAAAAGTCGTCAGGTGGAGAGAGAAAAATGAAAACTGATATGTGTCACATGTCGATTGTTTGTAATGCTTCGTTTCAAGCAAGTGTGAATCATTGAAGGTATTTGCTGCAATTGTGTGAAACTGGACTACCGGAGGAATCAAGGAAAGTAATCTTTGCATGTCTTTAATCAGATGTTCAACACGCTCTCTATGAGAATTTCAGAGCATCTGTTTTATATTATTTGGTGGTGACTTGTTTCATCAACAAAAGATACGTCACAAAGTGGATGTGATCATGAGCAAGGGCCGAGGGGTTCTGTTTCGAGTTCATTTACTGGGACAATGAGAACAAGAATATTGAATGCAAGCAACATTTGTACATTAGGGGTAGTTATTGTCTTGTGTTTATTACACTGAATATCCAAACCTGTTTGCTTCCAATGTAATTTAACAGGAACCACCATAGATGGTTTATGAAACTGAGAGTAGTAGCAGCAACCACCAAACCAATAAGGACTAGAAACTAAAAGAAAAAAAAAAAAAAAAAAAAAAAAAAAAAAAAGAGGAAGCCAAACGATAGCGTACACGTAAGTCACAACAACAGAAAAACATTGGCAGGAATAAAACCTAAACTACACATCCAAAAACAAGAATTTGTTTTCTTGTTAAAACCTAAACTAGTACTACAAAGCGTTTGCAAACTTTGCAAAGTAAGTTTGGTTCTTGATGGTCAATTCGATATGATTATTTATTTAGAAAAAAAAATAAAAGATCTCTGCTAGTTACTGCTAGCTACTTCATCTCTCTGCTCATTTCACCGGAAAATGACAAAAGTTTTAACCAAAAAAAGGGGGCCATTGGTCCTCCACGACTAATAACGAAACATGAGTTGAGTCGTCAACTACTTCGTCGTCTCCTTATCTTTAATTTTATATAAAAAAAAAAGGGGCCACTGGCAAGTACCAATTAATTATATTCAACTTTCTTTGAAATTTCTCTTCTCATTTTACGCGTTTTTTGCTTCATTGCATAAACCACACGAACTCTTGCATTCCCAATCATAATTTCTTTTATAACCATTCCAAAAACACTTTCTTTAAGTTGAAGCATTTTTTTAATCTCTTATGGCTTCTTCTTCTTGTTCGACTCACATAAAGAGATACCATGTCTTTCCAAGCTTCCACGGTCCAGATGTCCGTAAAGGGTTTCTCAGTCATTTACGCAACCACTTCAAAAGCAAAGGTATCACGACATTCAATGATCAGAAGATCGAGAGAGGCCACACGATCGCACCTGAGCTAGTACAAGCGATTAGAGAATCCAGAGTCTCGATCGTGTTGCTCTCGAAGAAGTATGCTTCTTCCAGCTGGTGTTTAGATGAACTGGTTGAGATCTTCAAGTGTAAAGAAGAGAAGAAGCAGATTGTGATGACGATTTTTTACCAAGTTGATCCCTCTGATGTTCGGAACCAGAAGGGAGACTTCGGGAGCGCTTTCAACAAGACTTGCACAGGTAGAACAGAGGAGGTGAAGCAGAGTTGGAAGAAAGCGTTGACCGATGTCGCAAACATAGAAGGGGAACACTATCTTAATTGGTATGTCTGAATGAATTTTAGTGCTTTTCCTTTATCTTTCTCAAAGTAATGCTTCAATTTTTTTTTTTTTTGAAATTTACACCCACCAACGCCATTTTGTTTTGCTTTTGGTAGGGCTAATGAAGCAGAGATGATCCAACAGATTGCTATAGATGTTTCAAAGAAACTGAATCTTACTGCACCTTCAAGAGATTTTGAGGGGATGGTGGGGATGGAAGATCATTTGACTAAATTGAACTCTTTGTTTCGCCTCGAGCGCCGCGATGAAGTGAAGATGATTGGTATTTGGGGTCCTGTAGGGATTGGTAAGACTACCATCGCTAGAGTTTTATACAACAACTCTCTAGTAGTTTTCAACTTTGTTTTATGGAAAACCTCAAGGGAAGTCGTAAGAGCATCGTGGGTGTTGATAACTATGAATACAAGAAGTCTCTGCAACAGCACTTTCTGTCTGAGAATTTAAGCCAAGAGAATATGGAGATACATAATTTAGGCGCAATAAAAGAATGGCTGCAAGATCAAAGAATGCTCATCATTCTTGATGATGTAGATGATCTGGAGCAATTAGAAGCCTTGGCTGGAGAGCTTTCTTGGTTTGGTTCTGGAAGTCGGATAATCATTACCACAGAAGATAAGAAGATTTTGAAGGCACATGGGATTCAGGATATCTACCATGTGGATTTTCCGTCCATCAGAGATGCTCTTAAGATCTTATGTTATTAGATGAGTGTATATAGGTTCTATACTTGTACATAGTATAGCTGGTTAAGAGCTCTGGAATGTCCGGTTTTATTAACTAGATTAATTGTACATACCCGGTTTGTACCGGTTTAATAATCATATTCAACATAAGAATGTTGTAACAAACACTTTACCAATTCAATGAGAATATCGAGTTTCTTAACAAACTCTCTCTCGATTCTTGTTCACTAATATGGTATCAGAGCAATTTTTCCGCTCATTTGATCTCTGAATCGAGTGTTTTCTTCGAATTCTTGTAGTTTTTTCGTTCCTTTAGCCTATCGATCCTAGCCTTGTGCAAAATTTGAGCTCAAGCGGAGGAGATTCACATTTCTAGCTTTTGTTTTCATCGATATTGCACATTTCTTGAGCTTTGGTCTTCTTCAATGGCGAAGTTACGTAAGAAGAATACTGTTCGCAACGTCTCCACGGTATCGGATTGTTCTCTGGTGAAAAATCAAGCTGGATCTTCTCATCCAGCGGACGATGACACCGATCTAACTCCGAACCCTAGATTCACGGCGATTCGCGACAGATCTGATAGAATCTCTGAGGAAATTGAGTCATACAGCAACACTCACAGTCCATTCTTTCGTCACGCGTCAGATCACCCAGGTCTTTCTATTGTTTCTCACACTCTTGACGGATCTAACTACAATAATTGGTCGATTGCTATGAGAATGAGCCTAGATGCTAAGAAAAAGCTTAGTTTTGTGGATGGTTCACTTCCTAGGCCAGAAATTGATAGTCCGATGTTCAAGATTTGGAGTAGATGCAATAGCATGGTTAAGGCTTGGATACTTAATGTCGTGAGTCAGGAGATATACGATAGTATATTGTGTTATGAGGATGCAGTTGAGATGTGGAATGACTTATTCCAGAGGTTTAGAGTAAGCAACCTTCCAAGGAAGTATCAACTTGAACAAGCGATCCACACACTCAAGCAGGGAAGTATGGATTTGTCGACATATTACACTAAGAAGAAGACGTTGTGGGAACAGTTGGCGAATACTAAGCTTACCACTATGAAGAGGTGTAACTGTGATCATGTTAAAGAGTTGATGGAAGAAGCAGAGACAAGTAAAATCATTCAGTTTCTTATGGGGTTGAATGACAACTTTGCTAACATTCGAGGACAAATCTTGAACATGAAACCGAGGCCGACTTTGACTGAAATTTACAACATGCTGGATCAAGATGAAAGTCAGAGGATAGTTGGTGGATGCACACCTCACAACTTTGCTGCTCCTACTGCTTTTCAAGTCCAAGCTGCTCCGGTCACTGAGCAAACGAAAGTGTTGCTGGCTCATAATGGTTTTCAGAAACCGAAGTGTTCTCACTGTCACAAATTTGGTCATACAGCTGATAAGTGTTACAAGTTGCATGGTTTCCCTCCCGGTTTTGGTTCGAAGTGGAAGAAGCCACAGACGATAGGAGTCACTAACCTTGCTGCAACTCACTCAACATCTCAGCTTGATCAAAAGGAGAACATTGAGTTTACTTGTGAAGAAATGTCCAAAGATCAAATCCAAACTGTGATTTCGTATCTGAGTTCCAAGCTTCACACTGTTACTGCAGAACCTTCTACACTTCCTAATCCTTGTGCTTCGACGTCAACTTCAGTCCCTGTAATCTCACAGATTTCAGGTACATTCCTGTCACTATACTCAAATGCCTATTATGACATGCTAATTTCTTCTATATCTAAAGAACCGGCTGTGTCTCATAGGGGTTGGGTTATAGATTCAGGGGCTACTCACCATGTTACTCATAATAGAGACCTTTATGTAGAATTTAGACCTTTAGAAAGAACATTTGTTACTCTTCCTAATGGCTATACGGTTAAGATAGTGGGCATAGGACTTATTCAGTTAACTGAAACTATCATTCTGCATAATGTTCTTTATATTCCTGAGTTTAAATTCAATTTGATCAGTGTTAGTGTTATAACAAATACTTTGAAATCTAAAGTGAGTTTTACATCTGATGAATGATTTATTCAGGATCTTACACGGGAGTTGATGATTGGAAAAGGGATTGAACTTTGAAATTTATATGTCTTGCATTTTGATGAGTCTAATCGGTCAGTCTTTTTGAAAGGTACTGCTTTACTTTCTAATCATGTTTCAGTTTGTTCTAGTGTTATTGTTGATCTGTTGTGTGGCATAGGCGTTTAGGACACCCTTCTCAATCAAAAATAGATTTACTATCTGATGTATTGCATTTAAAACATATTAAAGGAAATAAAGAACAATGACCAGTTTGTCATGTTTGTCACTTGTCTAAACAAAAGCATCTTCCATTTAAATCAAGACAAAATATGTGTAATGCTCCTTTTGAGTTGATTCATATTGATACATGGGTCCTTTCTCTTTTGCAACTAAAGATGGTTTTAAATATTTTCTAACCATTGTAGATGACTATAGTCGCGCAACTTGGATTTTTTTGATGAAATTAAAATCTGATGTATTACATATCTTTCCTAGTTTTATAAATATGGTTGAAACTCAATATAAAACAAAAGTAAAATCTGTTAGATCTGATAATGCTCATGAATTGAAATTTGATGCATTATTTCTTATCATTCATGTCCTGAAACTCCTGAACAGAATTCTGTAGTGGAAAGAAAGCATTAGCATATTTTGAATGTAGCTAGAGCTCTTCTTTTTCAATCAAATGTTCCTTTAGAGTTCTGGGGAGATTGTGTCTTAATAGCAGTGTTTCTAATCAATAGATTACCTACTCCAGTGCTAGATAATAAGTCTCTTTTTGAGAAACTAACTAGTAAAGAACCTGAATATACCTCTTTAAAAAGTTTTGGTTGTCTATGCTATAGTTCTACTTCACCTAAGGCTAGAACCAAATTTGATCCTCGAGCTAGAGCCTGTATATTTCTAGGTTATCCTACTGGATATAAGGGGTACAAGCTATTAGATTTGGAGACACATGTCGTTTCTGTTTCTAGACATGTCAAATTCTATGAGGATATTTTCCCTTTTGTATCATCCAATATCAAGGATGATACAAAGAAGTTCTTTCCTCATTTTCATTCACCTGCAACCCCTGATGCTTTGCCTCTTGTGCAAACATCTTCTGATGCACATCCCTCTCAAGATGTGACATCTTCTGAGATTTTGATTCCTTCTGAATCACTATCTCGCAGAACCAGAAAACCCCCAAAACACATGCATGATTTTCATTGTTATAATACTACTAGTACTATCAAATATCCAATATCCGATTATATCTCTTATTCATATCTATCTGAGCCTTTTTGTGCCTTCATTAATATCATCACAAATGACATCGTTCCCCAAAGATATTCAGAAGCTAAGGATTATGATGTGTGGTGTGATGTGATAAGAGAGGAGATTGGAGCTATGATTCGGACTAACACTTGGAGTGAAGATCAACTACCACCAAACAAAAAGGCAATTGGTTGTAAATGGGTGTTTACAATCAAATATCATGCAGATGGAAGTATAGAGAGATATAAGGCAAGACTAGTTGCAAAGGGTTTTACACATGAAGAGGGTGTTGACTATGCAGAGACTTTTTCACCTGTTGCAAAGTTACCATCGGTTAGACTGCTCTTTCTAACTGCAGCTAAGAGGAATTGGATAGTTGATCAGATTGATATATCTAATGCTTTTCTGAATGGAAATTTGGATGAGGAGATCTATATGAAAATTCCACCTGGTTATGCAAATATACTTGGAGTAAAACTTCCACCTAATGTTGTTCTCAGGTTGCATAAATCCATCTATGGACTCAAGCAAGCCGCTCGGCAATGGTTCATCAAGTTATCTGCCACTTTACGTATGATGGGATTCGTTAAATCCTCTGGTGAACACACTTTATTCATCAAATCTCAGGGTTAAATTTTCCTTGTTGTGTTGGTGTATGTCGATGACATGTTGATTGTCAGCAATAGTATTGATGCAGTTGCGGATTTCAAGAGTGAGTTGAAGTCATATTTCAAACTAAGAGATTTGGGTCCTACAAAGTATTTTCTTGGCATAGAGATTGCAAGATCCTCTGCAGGTATTTCACTATGTCAACGGAAATATACATTGGAGTTGTTATCTACTACAGGTTTTCTTGGAAGCAGACCTTGTGATTCTCCAATGAATCCTGATGTCAAGATCACCAAAGATGCAGGTACCTTGTTACCGGATTCCATTCAGTACAGGAAGTTGGTTGGTAAACTCATGTACCTCCAAATAACAAGGCCTGATATTTCATTTGCGGTGAACAAACTTTGCCAGTACTCTCATGCTCCGAGAGATACTCATTTAATTGCTGTACACCAAGTTTTGCGATATTTGAAAGGAACAGTGGGTCAAGGATTGTTTTATGAAGCAGATAATAAGTTTGATTTGAGGGGATTCTCTGATGCAGATTGGGGCTCTTTACTGATGATAGAAGACCAGTTACAGGTTTCTGCATATTCATTGGAGGTTCTTTGGTATCATGGCGATCGAAGAAGCAAGATACGGTTTCTCAAAGTTCTGCAGAATCAGAGTTTCGAGCCATGGCTTTGACGACCAAGGAACTTATTTGGCTTTCTCGACTTATGCGGGACTTGCAAATTCCATTTACTCCTCCGGCTTATCTCTATGGTGACACTGAAGCAGCATTACATATTGCTAATAACGCAGTGTTTCATGAGAGGACTAAACACGTCGATATGGATTGCTACAAGATCAGGGAGGAGGTAGATTATGGATTCCTTAAAAATATGCATGTTCGAACAGGGAATCAACTAGCGGATGTTCTTACTAAAGCATTGCATCCAGCTCATTTCCAGGAGATTATTGCCAAGATGGGTGTTTATAACATTTTCGCACCTTCATCTTGAGGGCGGCTATTATATGAGTGTATATAGGTTTTATACTTGTACATAGTATAGCTGGTTAAGGGCTCTGGAATGTCCGGTTTTATTAACTAGATTAATTGTACATACCCGGTTTGTACCGGTTTAGTAATCACATTCAACATAAGAATGTTGTAACAAACACTTTACCAATTCAATGAGAATATCGAGTTTCTTAACAAACTCTCTGTAGATTCTTGTTCACTAATATATGTCTCTCTGCATTCAAACAAACTTCTACACCAGATGGTTTTAAAGAGGTTGCATATAAAGTAGCTCAGCTTTGCGGTTATCTCCCATTAGGCCTTTGTGTCGTGGGTTCATCTTTGCGTGGGGATAGCAAGGACAAGTGGGAACTTCAATTATCTAGGATCGAAGCTAGTCTTGATGGAAAGATTGAGGACATATTAAAAGTGGGATATGACCGATTGAAGAAGAACAATCAGTCTCTATTCCTTTACATTGCATGCTTCTTCAACAATGAAGACGTTGGTTATGTGGAATCTATGCTTTCTAATTGTAAGTTGGATGTTGAAAATGGTTTAAATACCCTAGCCGATAGATCTCTCGTGCGTAAGTCTACCGATGGTCGTGTAGTGGTTAGTACTTGATAAGATATTGCTTGTAATGATTCAATTTCAAAATAACTCATTTTGTTGTCTTTTAACATGCAGCGCCTTCCTAATCTCAAGATCATAGATCTGAGCTTTTCCTATAGATTGAAAGAAATCCCAAATCTTTCAAATGTTACGAATCTCGGGGAATTGACACTTGATTACTGCTCAAGTTTAGTGGAGCTTCCCTCTTCTATTAAGAATCTACAAAAACTGGAGATTCTAAATGCTGAATACTGCTCTATGCTGCAAGTTATTCCCACCAACATCAACTTAGCATCCCTTGAGAGACTCGAAATGATTGGTTGCTCACGGTTGAGAAGTTTTCCAGATATCTCCAAAAACATAAAGAGACTCCATCTCGGAGATACAGATATAGAAGAAGTCCCTCCATCATTTGTTAAATATTTTTCTCGTCTCGGGTTCCTTAACATTTACAGCAAAAGCCTCAAGAGATTGACACATGTCCCACTCTGTATAACTTCGCTACATCTTCGTGGCAGTGATATAGAGATGATTCCAGAATGCGTCGTACGTCTCCAGCATCTAGAAGTTCTCAACGTCAAAAAAATGCAGAAAACTCGTGACAATTTCGGGTCTTTCCCCTCCCTCAGGGTCATAAATGCAAACGATTGTGTATCACTGAAGAGTGTATGCTTTTCTTTCGACAACCCAACCAAGAGACTCAGATTCCATAACTGTTTGAAACTGGATGAAGAATCAAGAAGAAGAATAATACAAAAATCAATTTGCGATGATGTATGCTTACCAGGTGAAAAGATCCCTGCAGAGTTCACTCACAAAGCTACAGGGAGATCCATAACCATCCCTCTCGATACGGGTACTCTCTCTGCTTCCTCACGGTTTAAGGCTTGCCTTCTCTTTTTGCCACTTAAGGACTACGCGTATAAATATATAAGTTGTTGTACAAGAAGCAAAGGAAGTGTTACAGTCAACAATTTGAAACTTCCAACACCACTACTGTTTTTCGAGTCAAAACATCTGGTTATATGTCATGGTAAATTGTTTCGCCAACGAAGCCAATGCCATCATGAAGTGGATGTGACTATGAGCGATATTACATTTGAGTTCAACCACAAGTACAAGGGGCACAAGATTATTGAGTGTGGTGTACAGATCATGACAGAGGAAGATGAGGATGGCAACAGCAGGGAATTGGACAGCTTTGAAACCGAGGGTAGCAGCAGCGAAATGGACGATTATGAAACTGAGAGTAGCAGCAGCGAAATGGACGATTATGAAACTGAGAGTATCAGCATCAGCGAAGATGAATACGACAGAGCGGAATTCTCGTGGAGTCTCATGAGACCAAACCAGTTTTTGTACTTTCTTAGCTTCTCCGCCATCTTCATAGGGTACTATCTCGTTAAGAAAAGATAGAGATGGAGATTTTAGAGCTCTGTAAATTAAGATGAAAACATCCTTGGTTGTTTGATTTCGTTTGGGAAGCTTAATCTGGGGTAGAAGAAGAATACAAAATCTTCATCTTAGGTCGTAGCTAGACGCGGTCATGGGAAGAAGATGGAACATCCATGATATTCGATTTTTCACATGTTTCCCCTCATTTGTATCCTGTTATTGCTTAGGTCATCCCATTGACGAGCATAAGTATTTGGCATACACGAAAGACCAGTTTCCTTAATTTCTGTTGTTGATTTGGTTGTGATGTGTGGCTTGCTGTAGAAGATGTATTGCTCTGTTCTGTAGTCGTTCCGATTCTTAGATCCTTAAGGCTTCTAATTATTAGGGATTCTGCTCAATGATCTCGAGTGGAAAGGAGCTGCTTCATCTGTGTTCATTGAAGAAGCTGTAAGGTTTATGTAGTTTATGCTGATATGCATTTCGATAGGTGTATACTTAATACAATCTAGTGTTTCAAAAGACTTGTAGTATAGCTCAGTCTATAAGGCATAAAGTGGATCATATCTCATAAGTTGAGGGAGTTTCATCATTTTTCAAATTATGGGTGGTATATATTTAGGATATTGCAACACATTAACACTCTGAGTGTAGAGATAGTAGGAGATATTGTGATTAACTGAGTGTTAGAAAAATATATACAGTATGTGCAAAATTGTATTTTGTCATGCATAACACAACCTGTGTAGAGAGATTGGTGAACAATAGACAAAACTGATCCCAATTTTGTCATTACACTAGCGTCTGCATACTTGCACAGTTGTTAGATAACACCGTTTGGTTGAAAAGACAAAAGGCTTGTATTGGTTTCATTGCTTTGGGGACATCTTAAGAGATGAATTATCTGAGTTTGGAGAGTGAGGTGTTCCAGGGACAATACTCTGTTCCTTCCTTGAAAGAGTATAATTTAATAAGAATAACGTCTGAGTTGCAAGTTATAATTAGCCAAGTGACCTCGAATTGATTCTGGTTAGAATGTATATTGCCTTAGCCATAGAACATCAGCGTTGGAAGCTTATGTGAATCAAGCTATTAACGGAAGATTCCTGCAATTCTTGTTTACATGAACTTGTCACTTAACATTATTTTCTCTCTGTTTCAGGTAGGAGATAGGGAATTTCAACGCGGCACGTATTCTCCAGAGATCAAAACTAAGTCCACAAAAGGAGACCATGCGGTTCAAATCTGTTCAAGGTTGTTGGAGCAGTGCATTCTGTTGTGAGCATAAAAGGCAAAACCTATGAAAGAAGGTTGATAGCATTGGAAAAAACAGAAGAATAGCAGCTCACACCGTATGTCCATCGAGAAGTAATCCATGAACTGATACTTTCACTATTTTTGCCAGAATGATTGATCTTAGAATCATAATCATGTTTCCCATTGGTCTTAATTATCTATTTAAGTACTAAGAAAAGTCTTGTTATCTTGTGATCTTGAATTTAGAATTATAATAATGTTTCCATTGGCCTTAGTGAATTACTTACTGTCCACAATTGGCCTTGAACTTGTGATCTTGGCCTGGAGTTGATCATGAACTTGCACTGATAGAGTGATCTGATTTTGGAGGACTTCAAGAACAGCTGGCGGATGAAACTGGTTAATAAAAGTTTCTCCTGGTTCCAAGCCTAAAATGGCCACTTGAATGAATGCTCATGGGTATATAGAATCTATACAATATCTTACTCTTTTTTTTTTAATGCCTTTTATTCATTTAAGTCTTGGGGTAGCACTACTAGATTTTCAACAAGGTGGAAATTCTCGTATTCTCTATGTACATGTTCCTGCGGCTCGGATGAGTATTATTGTTTATATCGCCACGGCTATAAACACTTTCTTGTTGCAATGAACTCATCTTTCCATCAGATCTGTTAGGACATGCATCTTTTTATATTCAGAACTAACTCTGTAATAATATTTTCAACTTCTCTTTTACTATGAAACTGATAGTAGTAACAACTAACAACCACCACATCAATGAGAGATTAAGAGACTATGAAACTTAAAAAAAGTTCTCTTCCATAAAACATTTTTTTAAAAATGAAGCCACAAGCTCTGCCTCTTGCTTTCGCCAATGAGGAACAACGGACTTGTTCATGTAACTTAAGGCCCATAAGGTTGATAATAGTCATACCCAATAAAGCCCAATTCTTAACGCTTACTTAAATTAATTTAATACTTTATTTTTTAACTGGCGAGAAAGAAAGAAAAAATTGACGCCGGTGATGCGAATCGTGTGCGCTTTGTTGTGTAATACAGTTAAGAAGAGGAGCTACAAAAAAATAAAAAAAAAATGATGAGTGAGCTCGTCGTGGTGTGAAGTGAAGAAGAAGAAGAAGAAAAAGAAGAACGCGAATGGCGGCTACTCCGTGGTACTTTGTTGCAGTACTTCTCACCATTCTCACCAGCTCTCAGGTTCCTAATTCCAACCCTAATTCTCCAATTCCTTTCTTCTTTGCTTCGTCGTCTTCTTCTGTCGCTAATTATGATGATCGAATCCAGATTTGTTTCTTCATTCCATGGATTCTTAGAATTTATTCGAGTTTATTATAGATCTTGAGTTATCGGTGGTGTTAGTGTCGCCAAATCTAATCCTGGATCATGTCGGTTAGACTGTGATATTTGCTAATTCCCACGGTTTCGAGTAATGTCGTGGTAGATCGCTAGATTCAATACTCCAGTGGATTCTGATTTCTACTTGCGAGTGTTTGATTGTTACTTTAACGATTCAGGAACCATTTCATTCTATGTTGGCTAGGTTTTCCAAAAATTCAATTCGGTCTCACTTTATGCTTGTTGTTGATTTTGTCGATTGATTTTGTTCAGACTGTGTAGCTGAAGAAGTTTAGTCTCTATACAAGTCATGATCATCATTCTTTGTATTATTCACTTAATAGATTCGAAGATGACATAGAAGTTTTTGTTTCATTTCTCTCAACTGTGTAAACTGATTATGATACAGGGGATATTAACAACTCTTTCTCAAAGCGATGGAGGTTATAAGTATGATTACGCTACTGTTCCCTTTCTTGCTGAAGTTTTTAAGGTATTTCTCTTCTTCTTCTTCTTCTTCTTCTTCTTCTTCTTCTCTTAAAAGCTTGATATGACTGGTACTTGATTTTTTGCATGTCTTATTTTAGCTGCTGAGTTTGTTTACTTTTGTCTGCTGCAGCTGATCATTTCTGGTTTGTTTCTCTGGAGAGAGATGCGGACTTCTTCATCTACAACTTCAAGGATTACTACGGATTGGAAGAGCGTTCGCTTATTTGTTATTCCTTCTCTTATATATCTGATCCATAACAATGTGCAGTTTGCTACATTGACTTATGTGGACACATCCACTTATCAGATTATGGGTAATTTGAAGATTGTGACCACTGGCATACTCTTTAGGTAATCTGTTTTTGTTGTGTGTGCCGTCTCTTTCTCTAGACTATCATTTTTGCGCCGAGCTCTCTCTGTAGATTCACTAAACTGATTCGTTATCTGTCCTTGTTATAGGTTATTTTTGAAAAGGAAACTATCTAAACTTCAGTGGATGGCTATTGGTCTTTTAGCTGTTGGAACAACTACCAGCCAGGTGTGCTGATGCATACACATTGAATTACATATGATATTCTCCTTTCTATCTTAGTATTTTTAGTGTTATGTTTTTCTAAATGTTCATGTTATTCTACTTAGCAGTCACCACACTAGTTTGGTACTGGTAATTTAAATGCTAAGCTGGCATCAAAATTTGAATCATTCAGTTGGTCATTTCGTTTTAGGTTAAAGGATGCGGAGAAGCTTCATGTGATTCTTTATTCACGGCACCAATACAAGGTTATCTGCTGGGAATCCTCTCAGCTGGTTTGTCTGCGCTAGCTGGAATCTACACTGAGTTTCTGATGAAGAGAAACAACGACACCTTATACTGGCAAAACTTGCAGTTGTATACGTAGGTATCTCTTCTTCATCAAACTCTCTCATGCCAAGAGTTTTATTGTCACACTACTTATTCAACTTAGAAGCTTTTTCATTAGGTAATGATATCTGTGGTTCAATGATCGTATCTTTTGTTTCTTTACTCGACTCCAGGTTTGGTTCACTTTTCAATGTTGCCCGACTTATAGCAGATGACTTCAGACACGGGTTTGAAAAGGGTCCTTGGTGGCAACGTATCTTTGATGGGTATAGCATCACCACTTGGATGGTAGTTCTGAATCTCGGATCAACCGGCTTACTGGTCTCTTGGTTAATGAAGTATGCAGACAATATTGTGAAGGTAAAAAGATCATTCGTGTTCTTCATTATCAAACATAAGAAAGTTAAAATCAAAGAAAATAAAAAATCTGTTCTTAAACCCACATTTACATTTTTCTTGTAGGTTTATTCTACATCAATGGCGATGCTACTTACTATGGTGGCATCCATATACCTCTTCAGCTTCAAACCGACACTGCAGGTTTGTATATGATTTTATCGTAGGATCGGATCTTCTTTCCTGTATTTGCCTCATTCATATTCTTCACCTGTAACAATCCTGCAGCTTTTCTTGGGTATTATCATATGCATCATGTCGCTGCATATGTACTTTTCTCCTCCACAAACGCTCGTGGACTTGCCAGTGACAAACGAAGCACATCCCAAGACCTTAAAGCAAGTTGTCGTAGAAGAAAAGACAGATTCTTGAATCAAATGGAAGAAAAAGGTTAGTTCAGCAAATAGAAAAAGCAATTTGCTAGTAAATGAACACAATGATCCTTCTTCTAGCTTCATTTATATTAGAGAATCAGACACTTGGAAAATGAGTTCTTTTGAAGCAATGCTCTGTTAGTTTCTTCACGTTCCGATTCCGATTCTATTCTTTGTAAATGTACATCAGTAAGTAGTAAATTCCATTGTTGAAGCCTGTTAGTTGTTCTGTTTTTAATTTCACTGATGAGTATAAGTTTATTGTGTTCCTTTTTTGACCGGCTGGTCTGATATGGTTGAGTTATATAGAATTGGTTCGGTTTTGGTTTATTGGAGGCATTGGGCTTTGTATTGGCCTTCCTATCTGGTTAAACGAAATAATATAATCGATGATGTTTATTTGATACAACTCCAAGAACAAAATGTATTCTTTTCTATCTCTGGTTCCCATATATATATATATATATATACATATCCAGTTCTTAACAGTAGAATGTCTACAAGTGTGGACGTTCTTAACCAGGAAGGTATTACGGATTCGGTAGAAAACAAATGATCTACCTAAAAGTTAAGAAAGAAACAAAACCCAAAAATGTGAAGTGGAACAATTAAATTTTAGCTTCCATCTCTTGTTTTAAAAACAATAGTCACATACTCTCATGTCGAGCATCTTCACATTCTCTATATGTCGAGCATCTTCATCTTCATAATCATACTCTATAACAAAATTATTTCTAGACTTTTCCATTTACGTAGTAGTAGTGGTTGAAGATGTACTACGTAACTTTGTTCATTATCGCATCTATTTTCTTCGCATATCTTCAGTTTTACAATCTGATAAATCAATCATTTTCTTAATAAATGGTCGTTTATCCAAAAGATTTGCAGATCAATACATTTTAAAAAATGTAGTTGAAGTTAATTTATTATACTAGCTAGTGTGGCATCCCATGGCCACGAGTCACTCTATATGTTCATATTTAAGACACATTGAGAAAAGTGTAATAATAATAAGCCACATCTGTAAACGATAGGTCACTTGTAAAACATTAAAAGAACGCACTAGTCGTCGCATGCGCATACAACTAGAAAGATTTAGATGGTTCCAAAGAATCAAGAATGGGTCCGTCTCTGCATCTTCCTCATCTTATCCCCAACAAACATTTAAGAAACGATCAAAACTCTTCCACGTATGAATGGTTTCAATGTAATTATTATAATCGTGGGAAATAGTATCGAGTGTTAATAATTACATTTAACATTATGCATGTTGAAAACATAAAAATTTAATTAAGAAGAAATGTTTTCTATTTTGTTTTGTTTTGTTTCAGTCACCAAGTTGCACTCAACACTTAATTCGATCATAGTCTTTACAGTTACTATAAGGACGATAAGAAAATAAGCATTAAATTCGCTTCTGTTGTGCGAAAACGAAAACTTTGCAAAATTCAACTAATAAGCCAAGTAACGAGAAATACAAGACACAGAAAAGGTTATCTCGATGCATTTAATATGTGAAGTGATGAGATTCCCAGCCTCCAATATTGAATATTTTGTTACAATCAATATTTATATTACAGTAATAAAAAAAATTACGCTTTCTGAAATATACGGTGGTGTAAAATATTTTGAAAGATGTGAGTATTTTGATTATCCGCATTCTTAATCTGCAATTTAAATTTTAGGAGTTTTTTAATCATCTTAAAATCTCTACATTCATACTGCGTTCCACATAAAAATAATTTTATCTTTACAATGTGTGTGATTCACTAAAGAAGTCCCTAAATATCATGACAAGATAAATAAAGTCTTTTCTTTTTCTTTTGTTCAACGAAAATAAAGTCTTTTTAAAAACCATATTTTAGATTTCCAGTTTTAGGCTCAAGTGAATTTTAAAATCTACCAAGAAACAATCAAAGTCATTTTACTTTTGTTCTTGTTTCGCATCTTTCTTAAACAAATAAAACCTGCCTTTAATTATATTTTAAAGTAGTTAAAATTTATAAATAAAAGTTTACAACCCACGGCGCCAAGCCGCCAACCAATCACTTTAAGATATGGGTGTTGGGAACATAAAATTCTGATGTTGGACGATATTGCATATCATGAGTCTAGTATTGTTGTATTGGGAAGACTTGTGTATATCCGAGTATATATCTCGTCACATATGTACAACAACATATTTATTTTTACTCGTTCTCAATTTTTTATTTAAATTTCTATGATAGAAAAAAAAAAATAGATTTATAGACCTCTATAATATATAATTTATAGATCTCTATAATATATACTCCCATCCCATTATATAAGAATAAAGACTTAGATTCTTCTGCTACACATTATTAGTCAGCTTAATTTTTAAGATAATGTTCGATATTTATATCGCATTTGATGTAGTCGACGATCGAAATAAATTATAAAAAAAAACAAACAAAAAAACAAACATTAACACACTGAAGAACAAAACTAAATAAGTAATAAAATTAACATGTAGTAGCTAAAAAACAAAATAGAGAAAATAAGTTTTCAAAATCTAGTACGTGCTTGCATCTACATGATCCCACGAAGTTCTTCACATATCCACAATGTACTGTACTATTTTGTCTATATAAACACATCTCCCATTTCCACATAAGAAACCTCAAAAGCCCTAATTAAAAATCTCAATAAATTAACCTAGCTAGCTTTCTTGCCAAATAATCAAATCTTTTTCATTTATAAGATGGGAATCAGATTCAGCCATGGTCCTTCGACTACAACCATTGACTACAGGAGTCATCAAGATAGTGAAGATCAGAGAATCAAGACGAAGACGATCATCAATCACAACAAGTCTCATCAAAACCAATCAAGTACTAGCTTTCAGATTCCACTTCATTATCCGAAATATACAAAGACTGATTATGAGAAGATGCCAGAGTGGCAACTGGATCAGCTTCTCAGAGAGTACGGCTTGCCGATCATCGGTGATTCTTACGAAAAGAGGAAATTTGCTATCGGAGCTTTTCTCTGGTCGTCGGAGAAAGAGCACTAGATGTTATCGTAAAAGTTTCATCGTACGTCATATGGTAATATGTAAAATAAAAATAAGTTGGTGAAATTAATGGTGAAAGAAGAAACATGTTTGCATGTATATATTATCTAGGACATGTATGTGTTATATAAAAATATTTATATATCGATCGTGTGCTTCTCTACTCTCCATGTATGTAATTACCTCATGGGCACGACATTTGTAATAACTATACTAAAACTTAATATATGTATATATACATATATATATATATATATGTGTGTGTGTGTGACAATATTTTGCTTCATTATCTTTATATATATTTTACTACCTTGTCTTAAATGATTGCTCCAATCTAAAGAAGCTCAATTTCGTGATTTTTGATATGTGATTAACAAACAAGAAATTGTATATTTTTAGAAACACGTTATGTGATTTTTGTTTTTGTTAAACACCCAAATATATATATATATATATATATATTTATTTATTTATTTATTGTACGATTATGTGTTTTTTTGGGTGATTAGTACTATTTTTTTTCATATCACAGATTTATAATAATATTGTGCTTAATTTTTTTATCAACAATTTTTATTATCATTATTTTATTTTTCACACAATTTAAAAATTATTGTAGTAAATATATATTTAAAATCGACTTCAATCTCCGTAAATATAATAATGATACACTATACATAAGAACTTTCGTTGGCTTATTACAATTACGGGATGGTTGGCGAGACAAATTTATTATACGTCTTGAATTGTCATGATGTTCTCGTCAAGATTCTGGATTTCTTTTATGCACGTTTGAACTTGTATATACATGTAAAAATTACAATTAGTAGGTTCTCTACTACAAATTCAGTGGATCCATCAAAATTCACACTTGATAATGGATGTGTGCTTCTTCGAATGACCCCTTTGTACGGAATGAGTTGTAACTGTTTAAATTTTGTAATGTGGGTTCTAGGTTTGTAGTAGGTATTTATTCTCAGTTTTTTTTTTTGTTGTAAAACAAATAAAATGCACTAATCAACTATTATGTTGATTAAAAATATATATGACTCATGTCTTTTACAAATTAATTTAGATCTCTTCTTGTGAGCTTAGCATGACTTTTTTTTTTTTTTTTGTCAAAGCACTTGTATTCATTCATTGATCAGAAGATAAACGGTTCATACAAGCAAATTGTAGAGCACATAAAGAGAGAGCATTCCCCAATGCCACAAAAACATAGAAACATAAATAGATAAAATTAATCGGCAATAAGTTCTTAGCATGACCTTTGAGCCAAAATCTTGCGAGAGTTTCGGTACATGAGAGATCAAGAATTGTCGATCCTTCTTCCATGAACAAGTCAATGGATGATGAGATAGCCATTGTCATGAGATGATTTGGCTTTAACAAAGAGGTCAAATCTGTGCTTCTCGCCGGTTTGAGAAGATCTACATGAAGTAGTAGATTGACAAGGTTTGGAGCAAGGCTGGATGTGGCCTGATGCTTGAAGATTAAGCAGGAGGGTTCATAATTCGAAGCCATCATGGATAATAATACCAGGGTTCTCAGGGAGTTAAAGCAACGCCAAAGCAAGAATGGTGAATTACTTCTCAGATGGAGTCCATAGATTTTGTAATATTGATCACACCATTGGCTAAAGTTTGGCGTCAACAAATGGAAAAATGTAGCGTACCTAGTTTTACATGGATTTAGAGATGGAGCAACAACTGATTCGTCCCCAAAATTGATAGATTGAACATGATATGGTTCGTTGATCACGGGGTATGGGAATATGAGATTGAGGAAGTGTCGGTAACCACCGTTCCTTGGAAACAGGGTCATAATGTCGTTCTTCCTCAATCCCTTGGTGTGGCTAGAAGCTAGTAGCGAGATTCCCAAAAGCCTTGAGCTGAGATGTGCAGAATTTGTCGAGGAATTGCTTTTACCCAGGTTTTGACATTGATAATCCAAGACCCAAACCATGGATGTCGATAAAATTTGAGAAAGGTATCTCACGCTTTTACAAACATAATATCGAAGCATCTTTGATAATGGGCTTAGTAAAATTTCAGAAATTTTTGACCTGGGTTTAATGGGCTGGAGCTTAGACATTGTTAATGGGCCGATGACAAATTTTAGGTCCAACAAGAGAAACCCTAGGATTTCTTTTGTTGTCCAAAACCTGGTTAGAGCGCAGCGGCGGCTGGTCGGAGAGATCGATAGGCTTTGCGTTGAATGGTGTGTCTCCGGAAGCAGCGGATTTGTTGCTAAGCTCTGACGGTGTTGTTTGGTTGAAGCAGATATCCACCTTGAACGGAAAACCTTGACCCCGAAGTTGCCGTGCGCCATCGGCGTCTCTTCTCGGCAAGGCGCAACTGAAGGTCCAGGAGGGATCTCTCCTGCCTTCAACGAAACCGGGAAGAAAGAGTTCTCAGGGGAGCATGGAGATCCGCATCGAGATTTGTATGTAACCGTGGATTTTTGATCTGCTGCCATGGAGTCTAGACAAATATGAAGGATGATGAGGTTTGCCGGAAACCATCTCCACCCAGTGAGTGCTAAACGATCCAGTTTTTGGGTTTTCAAAAGGGTTATAGAGAATTGATAAAAGCTTAAAAAAGTGGGGAAAAAAGACATGCAAAGAAAATTAAACAAGAAAGAACAAGAACGGAGGTGATAAGGTTGAAGGATCTCCCGACGCCGGCGAGCTAAAGCACCGCCGGCACCGGGAAAGGAAGATGGTGGAAGTGCCTCGATGTTCGGGTCTGGGAGAGTGTTACTTTTGTTTTGCGTGTGTGTGACCTTAGCATGACTAAACATTAAAAGATCGATTGATACGATGAAATCAACTGCCAAATTTATAGTCATCACGAAATCAACAGCGAAAATCAATCGGTTTTTTATAGATAGTACTACTGCTATAGTGTATAATACAAGCATGGAAATGAGTATATTCAATTGAAATTTTGAAAACTTACATAAACAATTCAACTTACAACTTTTTTCTTTTCCTTTTTTAAAAAAAAAAAAATACAACAACTTTTTTGTAAATTTTTGGATATTTTTGACGAGAACATCTATATATATACTTGAGTAGTTTTTAAAATTATTAACAAAATTTTGTGTGCACCTATAATGCATTTCCGTTTATTTATCTGATTCACCAAACTAGTATGTATTGTTGGTAAATAATGAAAACAACCTTATTTCAAGAAACCAAAAGGGAGCACTATATATAGATCTGATTTCACCAATTAATTTCGTTGGTCAATCGATAATTTGCCAAATTTATCTCTCGTAACAGTTGTATTATTAGGTTATAAATTTCTCCAAGATTATTCTGAATTGCACAAGAAGCATAATTGAACAAAATTCATACTGATCAAAGTCCATATATATTGAACAAAAGTATTAGGTTTTAAAATTCTCCATGACTATTCTGAATTGCACAATAAGTATGTTGGAAGTTGGAACAAAATTCATACGGAGTATTGATCAAATTTGAATGAATTTGAATAAATACTACACCGAGAAAACATAAAGAAAGAAAACAAAGAATAATTATTGAAAGGCAAAATACACATTTTCCAACAAAAAGTAACAAACCGTGTAGTGTGACTTGCGGGTTTACATATCCACCAAATCTCTCTCTCTCTCTCTCAATCTCTCAGAGAAGCTGAAACGTTCTTTGATAATGGGCAAAGTGAATTCGAATCGGTCCAAGAATAAGGAAGTTTGTGGTGGTTCTGGTGCAGCTCAGCTAACTGGGAAGAAGCGGAAAAACGAAGGGACGTTGTTAGCGAACAAAGACGTGAATGCAAAGCGATCAAAGAAGGTTGCAAAAAAGGTGTGTTCCCAAAGGTTGGAGTATGAAGAGGAAGAAGAGATCAGTGTGCTACAAGGTATTCTTGATTGTTATGCCGTAACAGGGAAGAGTCCTTTTGTTAACATGAAGGAAACTTTCGAATTCATGAAGGAATATACAAATTTAGAGTATTTCGACGAATATGTAGAGAAGATGAATAGTTTGAAGAAGCAATTAATGGGTCAAAGGAGGAGGCATGCTAAAGAACTGTCTTTCTCGGACTCTTACTATCAGAGAATTTCGAAGTTGTTGGCATTGAGTTCGGAAGATGATGTGGGATCTGCTGTTGAGAAACCAAAGAGGAGTAAGCGGGTTGTAAAGCCTAAAGAAGAGAAGCAAGCAGTGATGAGTCGTGAAGGAGAAAAGTGGTTTGAGAATGCGTCTTTGGTTCGACAAGTTGTAATCCGTGGTGTTGATGAAGCGTCTCTGAAGAGCAAATGGGATGCGGTTCCTACAGCGAAGAAGAATAAGATGGATCAGAAGTGGAGAGTCTTGCGAGCCAAGGAACGTGAATCTATGCCACAAAAGTCTAAGTTTTTTAAGGAGCTGGTTTCTGTTATCGTTGGAGCATCATCATCATCCCGTTTCATGTAATATTAATGTCTCTTTAGATTTATTTGCTTTCTCTGGTTTTGTGGTTATCTTTTGGGTTCGGATTTTTTCTTTCTAAGTAATTTCTAGGTTTTATGTTCTGAAGACTTTTATTTTGGATTGATGGTTTATCTTTTATTTGTTTAAATCTGGTTCTTGGGAATTTGACTCTTGTTAGATGTGAAACTACAGTATTGGTTTTACTATAATGTTTCGTTGAGAGAAGAAGTTTGAAGTGTTTCTTGCACAATATAGGATCATTTGCGCTTGTGTTCTTAGTTTTTGTCTTCACTCCGTTGTACAAAATATCCATCACCAAAGTGGATGGAGATGTGTTTCAAACCTTAGAAACTACAATCTCCTTTCGCTTCTGTTGTGGCTGCAGCCACCGCAAAGACGAAGGCTTCATCGGAGAAAGATGAGACTAGTGATAAGAATAAAAGTCCTTCAGGTAGTGTTGTTGCTGCGACCAAAAACTAGAAGGCCAAAAAGAAGGAAGATTGTGTTTCCAGCGGGCAAGTTAAGAGACTTCAACTGAAGATGTAAATGCTGCGAAACGAATCAAAAAAGATGTGAAGAAGCCAAGTAATCAACGACTTTGGAGTGAGCAAGATAAGATCCGTGTGTATTGCAAGAATTCCTTGCTTTCAAATCTAAAACAGGGAAGACAACTACTGAAGATAAGAGTGGATTCTATGACTTCACAAAGGATTCTATCAGCGTTGAGGTTAGTTTCTCTCAGTGCATAGAAAAAATCAAAACTATGAAGAGGAAGTTTATGAATAGATGGAAGAACGGTCAAAAACCGGCTGCTTCCGAAAGCTCATGATCTGAGATCTTTTGAATTCTCTAATGATTTGGGGTTTGGATGATTTTGATTTGAGGGGTCGATGAAGAATGAGAGGACTAAAAAACTAGAAGAAGAAGATCATAAGGACGGTTCTTGAACAAAGACAAGATTGGTTCAGCAAATCGTTTTTGGTTCAACAAATTGTAAGTTTTGGCGTGAATGAAAATTTTTCTAAAAAGAAGATGGAGTTCGGTGGACACATAGAAGAAGAAGATGGTAAAATACAAATGGAGAGTCTTGCAATCCAAGGAACTCGAACTTGTGTCGCAAAAGACAGAGCTTTTGCATGAAGTGGTTGCTCTGATCGTTGAATCATCTACTCATTAGATGCAAACTGTTTTTTTTTTTTTTTTTTTTTTTTTTTTTTTTTTTTTTGCAACTTCGAATTGTATTTTTTAATCTTAGTTTCTGGTTTATGTTATGACTATGTTTTGGGTTGTTGCTTCTATGTTAAGGTATTGGCTTGCCTCCTTTACTAAGTTGAATCTGGTCTTTGGAATTTGAATGTGAAACTGAATTATTAGTTTTACTATAATCTTTCGTTAATAAGGATGATGTTGAAGTGTAAGTTTAGTTTGACGACCATTCTTGTTCATGTATCCAAAGGTGATTATGGCGATATAACAAAATTAACTAAGAAGATCTGATTTCCAAATTTTTTTTTGTTACTAATAGTTTGCCAAAATTGATATCTCGTGTATTAGAATTTACTTAGGATTTCCCATTTCGTTTTCTCCAAATTGTAGTAAGGAATTTGGTAATGGAAGTTTGGAACTAATTAGGCCAAGAGGGAATTTTCAAGATTCAAATTTTTGTAACCCATTGAATATTCTCAATAATTATTTACGTGTGTATGTGTTAATAGAATAATGACGAGTCTTTCAATATTATTATCTTTTGTTATCTCTCGATCTTCCCCAAAAAAAAAAAAAAAAAAAAAAAAAAGAACAATGAGTGAATATATATTACATTTTCCCATGCACGTTTTTTGGGTTTAAGTACTCTCTCTCTCAAATCTCAATTTCCTCCATTCTATATCACTCCCTACTCATAACTTTTAGAGAAACCGAAACGTTTCCTTTGGATCTCACTTACAATGGTGACTAAAAATGATACTTCTTCAGTAAGTTCATCATCATACGAGTCTTCCTCTGACGAAGAGGAACAAATATCCACTCCATCCGGACCATCAGCTACTACTCTTAATAAATACACCTTGGGTTTGCATACGAAATCTTCTTCGTCTCGAGAAGAAGAAGAGCACTGTGGTGAACAGAGCTCCGAGGAGGATGAGGTTTCCTCCGATTCTGAGCAAGATGAGCTCACCACGGAACAAACTCCTTCCAAAGCCGAGACAGCCAAGGAGAAGAAGATCTGTGACTCCTCCGAGGAGGAAGAAGAAGAGAGCTCCGAGGAGAATGAGGCTTCCTCCGAGTCCACGAAGGAACAAACTCCTTCCAAAGTCGAGATAATAGCCAAGGAGAATGAGATCTGTGTCTCCTCGTCCGAGGAGGAAGAAAAAGAGGACAATAGTGGAGAAGAGAGCTCTGAGGAGGATGAGGCTTCTTTGTCTAAGGAAGAAGTTCCCAAAAAGAAAGAAACACCTTCCAAAGCTGAGATAGCTAAGGAGAAGGAGATATGTGTTTCCGGAAAGGCACAGAAGCGTGTGAGTGAAGGTTCTTCGTCTGAAGACATGAATGCTGCAAAGAAAGTGAAAACTAGTGGCAAGAAGCTGGTCCCTCCACGGCTTTGGACCGAGGACGACGAGGTGCGCTTGCTTGAAGGAATTCTTGAATTCCGATCTGCTACAGGTAAAACATACCTCCAAGACAAGGATGGATTCTACCACTACATCAAGGAGTCTTTCACCGTTAAGGTTACTTTCTTACAATGCATGTCAAAGATTACAAAACTTAAAAACAAGTATCGGAAGAGAGATGAAAAAGGTAAGAAACCGTCTGCTTTGAAACCTCTTGATCTTAAAGCTTTTGAACTGTATGGGAAAATTTGGGGAAACCCGGTATCGGGAACGAATGCTGCTGAAGATTCAAGAAGGAAAGACGGGATTCAGAAGCTGGAAGGTGATCATAAGGATGTGATGAATCATGGAAAAGGAGGAGATTGGTTTAGCAACTCGGTTTTGCTTCCTATGGTTGCTCATCTTGGCAGGGATGAAAATGAATTGAAAATGGATTGGGGTCTGGTTTCAGAAGAGAAGAAGAGGGAAATGATGGACCGATGGAGAGTTTTGAAGGCCAAAGATGACGATATTCTCTTACAAAAAACAGCCTTTGTGGATGATATTGTCTCTCTTATCCATCGTTGATGCATCATCATCCCATTAGATGCAACGATGTCTCTTTTCTTTTCTTTTTTTTTTTTTTTGTCTTTGCAACTTTGGATTTGGTTTTATGCTTTCTGGTTATTTCTTTTGATTTCGGATTATCTTATCTTCAAGTTTATGTTATGTCGTCATGACTTTGTCTTGGATTGTTCCTTTTTATGTTAAGATATTGGTTTTATCTTTTGAATCTAGCATTTGGAATTTGACCAACTCTGTTGTTTAACTGCAGTATTCGTTTACGAATGTTCTATCGTTGATACAACGTTGAACTTTGAAGTATTCGTTTACGAATGTTCTATCGTTGATACAACTTTGAACTTTGAAGTGTTTCTTACACAAAAGTTTAGTTGAACCGTCTTACTAAGAATTGGCCAATGCTCTTCATTTGTATGTCACAACTTCTGCATTCTTACTTTTAGGGTAAAAAATCAGAGTATTGGGCTTAGAATGATATATGAGCTTAAACCTATGACGGCCTAATAAGAGCCCAATAAATATATCAACGTATGCGTCTCCGCAATCTCTCTCTATTCTCAATCCCTTTTTACCCAAAAATCTAGAAACCCCAGAAAAAAAAGAGCAAAACCGCGAGCTCTCTCTAATGGCCTCCGGCGGCAAAGATTCCGATCGTACCTTAGGGTACATGACTCGGAAAGATACTGAAGTCAAGCTTCCAAGACCTACTCGTGTCAAGAACAAAACTCCGGCGCCGGTTCAAATCACCGCCGAACAGATTTTAAGAGAAGCTCGTGAGAGACAAGAAGCTGAGATCCGTCCGCCTAAGCAAAAAATCACTGATTCCACTGAGCTCTCCGACTACAGACTCCGCCGGAGAAAGGAATTTGAGGACCAGATCCGTCGCGCCAGATGGAACATTCAAGTTTGGGTCAAGTACGCTCAATGGGAAGAGTCGCAGAAGGACTACGCTCGTGCTCGGAGTGTATGGGAGCGAGCCATAGAAGGAGACTACAGGAACCATACGCTTTGGCTCAAATACGCTGAGTTCGAGATGAAGAACAAGTTTGTCAACAGTGCCAGAAACGTTTGGGATCGAGCTGTTACGCTTCTTCCCCGTGTTGACCAGCTTTGGTACAAGTATATTCATATGGAGGAGATACTTGGGAACATTGCCGGAGCTAGACAGATTTTTGAGCGGTGGATGGATTGGTCTCCGGATCAACAAGGTTGGCTCTCGTTCATTAAATTCGAACTTAGGTATAACGAAATAGAACGTGCTAGAACCATCTACGAGAGATTTGTTCTGTGTCATCCGAGAGTATCTGCATATATTAGATATGCTAAGTTTGAGATGAAGGGTGGGGAAGTTGCGCGTTGTAGGGGTGTGTATGAACGTGCCACAGAGAAGCTAGCTGATGATGAAGAAGCTGAGCAGCTCTTTGTGGCGTTTGCTGAGTTTGAAGAACGCTGTAAGGAAGTAGAAAGGGCTAGGTTTATCTATAAGTTTGCTCTGGATCATATTCCTAAAGGAAGAGCTGAGGATTTGTATAGAAAGTTTGTGGCTTTTGAGAAGCAGTATGGTGATAAGGAAGGGATTGAGGATGCCATTGTTGGGAAGAGGAGGTTTCAGTATGAAGATGAAGTAAGGAAGAATCCTTTGAACTATGATTCATGGTTCGATTATGTTAGGTTAGAGGAGACTGTGGGGAACAAAGATAGGATTAGAGAAATCTATGAGAGGGCTATTGCTAATGTTCCACCAGCTGATGAGAAACGATACTGGCAAAGATATATCTATCTTTGGTGAGTTTCTTTCTTTTCCTATTCAGTTTGCTGAGTTTTGGCAATACCACATTTATTGATTTAGATTTGAATATGCTGATCATGGTTTTAATAACAAGTTTAAGTTTAGTTTCCTTTAACTGAACTGTTCGAGTTTGTTCTCTTAGGTAGATGTTAGTTATATCACCTATGTCGAGCTTTTAGCATATCTAAGTTACTAAATATATGAGAACAGATTCTTGCATTCCATGGAAACCTATTGTTGTTGAATTTTGTTTGCTTATGGTTTCTGTGGTTTTTCTCAAATACTGACACTGATGTGACTAATTGGTGTAGGATTAATTATGCATTGTATGAAGAGATCGAAAATGAAGATGTTGAGCGTACCCGAGATGTTTACAGGTACGCTAAAGTCTATATTCATTTACGTTTTTGTCATGGCTATTTTGTCAAATTATCACAAGGTAACTTTAAACTAACTGTTCTCTTACTATAATTTTCAGAGAGTGCCTCAAGTTTATCCCCCACAACAAATTTTCTTTTGCCAAACTATGGTTGCTCGCTGCTCAGTTTGAGATAAGGCAATTGAATCTCACGGGTGCTCGGCAGATATTAGGAAATGCGATTGGGCAAGCTCCCAAAGATAAGGTTAGCCTAAAAATGATTTAAACCATGCTTTTTATTCCTCTCCTTTTAAGCACACATGGTTTTACTTAACTTACTGTGGTGATTTCTTTTCCTGCAAATAGATCTTCAAGAAATACATTGAGATCGAGCTTCAGTTGGGAAACATGAATAGGTGTAGAAAGTTATATGAACGGTACCTTGAGTGGTCCCCTGAGAATTGCTATGCCTGGAGCAAGTATGCTGAATTAGAGAGGTCTCTTGTTGAAACAGAGAGAGCTAGAGCTATTTTTGAACTTGCGATATCCCAGCCAGCTCTTGACATGCCTGAGCTGCTATGGAAGGTATGTTTTTCCAGTCGTATACATTCATAGAAGGGAGATTCCTCAAACTGTTGAAACCGATTCAATCATTGAAATTCTATATTGTTTGTGGCAGGCATACATTGATTTTGAGATAGCAGAAGGGGAATTAGAGAGGACCAGAGCTTTGTATGAGCGACTCTTGGACCGTACTAAGCATTACAAGGTGTGGGTTAGCTTTGCAAAGTTTGAAGCTTCTGCTGCAGAAATAGAAGAAGATGAGAACGAAGATGAAGAACAAGAAGAAGGTGTTCTTGAACACAAAAAGGACTGTATCGAACGTGCCAGAGGTAACTTTAAGATTACACATGATTTGATATGAGTCTGATGATTCCTTGTGACATGTTTTAACTGTTTTTTTCCCCCTCTATTTTTCTTCTACTCAGCAATTTTTGATAGAGCCAACACATACTACAAAGACTCGGCACCGGAGCTGAAGGAAGAACGAGCTACACTCTTGGAGGATTGGCTGAATATGGAGACGAGGTTTGGTAACCTCGGGGATGTTAGTATTGTTCGATCGAAGCTTCCAAAGAAGCTGAAGAAGAGAAAGCAGATCAGTAGAGAAGACGGTTCAACAGAGTACGCATTGCTTATATATAATTTCTCGATTTGTTATGTTTCGAATGTGATTAGTTGAATGCTAAAAGCCTAACGTGAAAAAAATGGTTTGAATTTCTCTTAACAGGTACGAAGAATACATCGATTACATGTACCCAGAAGAATCGCAGACGACGAATCTCAAGATTCTCGAAGCTGCATACAAATGGAAGAAACAGAAGGTTGCTGCTTCTGAAGATGATTAAGATTAAACCTTTTTTTTTTTTTAAATTAAATCAAAACTGTGAGATGTTTTGTTTTCTTACTTAGTTCTCTGTACATCGTCACTCATCGTGTTTGATTTAGCAGTAATTTTTGTTATCGAAGGGACCAAGCAAAACTCAATTTGGTTAACTTCTGTGGTTTGGTTTTGGTTCGAGTTTTCCGGTTTGCTACAAGTTAGAGGAACTAATCAGGATGCTTCATTCCGGTTTGTGAAACGTTGCAGTCCAAGTCTTGTTTTTCTCAATGATCAGGTTTACATAGATTAACCAACTAAATCACATGTAATTTTATATCGGCAGGTAATTTTGTTTATCACTGTAGTAGTTTAGTACACTTATCTTTCCACACTTGAGTCGGCTGATTAAATATAGGTCAGTTGGCAACTTGCAGCACAAGCCATAGAAATATGTCCACGTGGCTGAGCGAGTTGGGGTTAATTTAAAGTTTTTTGAACCAATCACGTCCTTGGGGCAAAATATCGAGAGATATACATAAAAGACGACGACGAGAAATTAGCAAAACTCATTCGTTCGTGCTGTTGGTTATTTCCGTAATTACTTGCCAACTTGAATGGCAATTTAG
Organism: Camelina laxa; assembly: GCA_024034495.1. Classification (NCBI taxonomy): domain Eukaryota; kingdom Viridiplantae; phylum Streptophyta; class Magnoliopsida; order Brassicales; family Brassicaceae; genus Camelina; species Camelina laxa. Next base: position 38,196,229 of record CM043880.1, read on the forward strand.
ATAACACAGGTAGTGCCAAATTTTGCATTCCCCCCTCTCGTAATCCAAAAAAGAGAAACCTTTAAAATTAATAATCAAAAGACTAAAAAAAAACACAACCTCTCGTTTTATCTGACTCTCTCATCCCATTTTTTTTCCTGCTAAAATCTTTTCTTTCAAATTCTTCTTTTTGGGAAATAAAATAGTTTTAGACAAATCTCTTGTGCTCTTTCTTTTTCAGCTTTCTCAGCCGCACGGAGAAAAGAAAAAATATCTATCCGGATCTTTGCCGGTGAAAATCTAAACCTTATTAATTTCTCTGCCGGAACCAAACATTAAGTTTTATGGTTTAAGTTGAATCAATGGTGGAACCCATTTGTGTTTTTTTTCTCCTTTACGAACGAAATCATCATTCTCTGTGTAGGGTCATGATTGCGACCTTCGTTTAGTTTACATCCTCTGACATTGTCTCAATCTTTCTTACCATTTTTTTATATTTCTCTAGTTTTCTGATATGTAATATTTTCTCTCTAGGACCATTAATGAAAGCTGCATTTGATGTGTCTTTATAAATTTCTACTCTGATCCTGATGAAAAACCTTAATTTTAAAGCTTCCTTGGGGCTCAAGGAATTGTTTTGTTCCTTTTTTATTGTCAATGCGTTGATTTATTTGAACATTTTGTTTACTTACATGCCAAGTTAAAGATCTGCTACTCGTTTGTATATGCTTTGAAATTTGATCAATGTTGTTTTGTTTCTTTGTGTGTGTTTTCAGAGTTATTGAAAAATGGAGGAGGCGAAAGCAGGTAAGAATTGTTACAATGTTCACTATGTTTTTGAAGTTTTTTTGTTATGTAAGATTATGTTGTTATATAATATATATATCTGCAGAAGTGGAGAAGAAGGTGTCTATACTGTTAAAGTTTATTCAAAACAAAAACAAGATCCCAAAGGTTACAAAAAAGGAGCTCGTTGGGATCGTTGAAGATCTTCACGGGCGGTGTCGTTTACTTTACTCTGTGTTTGACGATTTTGGGACTAATAATTATGGAAGGAAAGCAAAATTGGGTACTGCTTCTTCGTCGAGGTCTAGTTCGGATTTGGATTACTATTCTTCAGAGGAGATAGAGATCAGCAGTACCGATAACGTTAGCTCGGATTACGTGGTGATGCTCAAAAAGCTACAAGAGACACAACTAAGAAACGAAGATTTGGAGAGACAAGTGAGCAATCTGAAACAAGAAACAAGTTTTTTACGCGATCAAAACATGGAAGTGGCGGGAGATATTCAAGGCAAGAGAAACGAGGACAGAGAAGATTTCAAAGGCTTGATGACTAAAAGTGAAGCTGCATTGTTGCGTAAACAGAAAAAGGAGTTGGAATTGAAGCTGAAGGATAAAACAAATCAAGTCTCAGAGACGCAACTTCGATTGAAGCGTTTGGAGGAAGAGGCAGAGAAACAAGCTAAGGCCGAGCTGAAGATTGTTGAAGAAAAGGAAGCCTTGTTGAACAAAGCACAGAAACTTGAAGCCGGCATTGGGAAGAAGAGAAAGGAATATAGCGAAGAGATGAAGTGTAAGATTACTGAGATTGATCGTCTTAAGGAAGAGAATCAGAAACTGCACACAAGAATCGCAGAGATTAATGAAATTGAAGACAAGAGTAAGAAACTTGGCAACCAAGTTTCTGATCAGCATAAACTAGACAAGGAACAAGAAGATACCATTCAACGGTAAGAGATAATAAGAATTTTTAAAAAGCTTTTTAATAAATTGAAGTTTGTTGTTGTTACCACTGATTTTAATTCACTGCATGCAGGCTATCAATTGAGAATAATGATCAGAAGAAACTTCTCAAGGAACAAAAAGATGTCATTGATAAGTCCTCAGAGGATCAGAAGCTAATGAAACGTTGGTCGTTTGGTGGTTCGAAATTGAATACCAATCTTCTCGAGAGGAAAATGGAAGAGTTGGCTGAAGATTTTCGGATGAAAATGGAAGATCATATCCGTATACTGTACAGGAGGATCCATGTAGCCGAACAAATACACGTAGAGAGTAAGAACAACTATATCAAGACAAGAGACAACACACAAATTACACAAGAGAACAGAGGAAACAGAGAAGATTGCACTGTCTCTGAATCCCAATTCAAGAAAATCAAGGAAATGGTGGAGAAAGGGCTTGCTGGACCAGAGATGGCGATAAAAAAGCTGGAAGAAAGCGGAGAACTAGTGAGCCGAGTCACGAGATTAGCTAAAGACATCGATTCAGCGAGAAAGTTGGTGAAGGAGAAGGACAACAAGATGAAGCATGAGGTGGAAACTCTAGAAGCGAAGCTGGAATGTAGAGAAGCACAAGAATGTTTACTGAAGGAGAAGCTATCGAAACTAGAGGCGAAGCTAGCGGAGGAAGGAACAGGGAAGCTGAGTCTAGCAAAGGCTATGAGGAAAATAAAAAAGCTTGAGATAGATGTGAGGGAGAAAGAGTTTGAGTTGTTGAGCTTAGGAGAAGGGAAGAGAGAAGCCATAAGACAACTATGTGTATTGGTTGATTATCAACGTTGTCGATATGATGATCTCAAAACATCCATCTTCAACGTTGCTCTTCAAGCATAAAAGTTCACTTCTTCCACTTTTGTGGTGTAAAGTTGTAAATATTATGTTGCAAGATTTGAGTATTTTTCATTGTTGTAACTTGTAAATAACATATTTTAACACTTTGTTTTCAACTATTCTTAATTTTGAACATTGTAAGCATTTTCCACTATTATTTCTAGGTTTGGCCTTCATCTATTAAATCTTCCTTTTGTTGGAAGTTATATAGGTTAGTTTATTTCAAATTGTCTAAGTTTAAGATAGGACTTATCAATCATGGAATTATAATATCAATATTATCACTACAATTTTAATTATATGCACTATAAGGTACAATTTACTAACATAAATTGAAATTAAATCTAAAAATCTATCTAGAGAAGAATTTTCTTGAATTATAATTAATAGATAAGAGGAAAAGCATAATATGAATGAAAATCTTGTAGCAATAAATAAAGCATAATTTGAAGAAAAAAGCCTATTTATGGGGAGAAATCACAAAATAATTCAAACTAAATAATAAATAGGAGAAAATGAAAGAAATATAATTAAAATTAAAAACTTACTCCTCAGAAAAAAAAGAGAATTAAATCATTCCAATTTTATAATGTGAATACAAATCAGTCTTGTTGATGGTTTTCCCAATTATAATTATGTAAAAAAAAGGCGGGAAACGCACTTACTTCGTGATGGTGAGGCCTTAATCATGTGTTAAACTTAATTAGGGCATTAGACATGCCCAAACCCCCTATTCTAAAAATCCCTGCCTAGCACCGATTACACTCCGCAAAATCGCTAGACCCACCCTCTCCGTCTCGATTAATGACTAATCACCGCCTACCATCAATTATCCAATTATATCCGTCTAATCCGATTACTTTCCGCTTAGTTTGTATATAATGATTATTTTTAGAGTCAAATATAAATCAAATATGTATTTTTTGTTATTTAGACAGTTAAATTTAGAGTTTATGATGTTTTACAATAATTAATACATAAACTATTAATGAAAATCATAAATTTTCTTTTAAAATTACGTTTTTATGTGTTTTCCGAAATTTAAAGACAATAGTATAGTTTTATATTTTATTTGATATTTTTAATTTAACTTAAACAAAACTATACATATATTTAATATTATCTATTTTTATTTTATTATTAATTTAATAAAATAACTCTAAAACTAGTTTTTGATTAATCCCTGTTTAATCTCAAAATTTTTTTGTTAGATGCTAGGTCCGTCCCGACTTGCGTTCTAGCGATTTCTAAAACAAAGCCCAAACTTAAACGAAACCAAAAAAAAAAACTAATACTCCATCCGTTTCAAAATATAGGATGTTTTGAGTAAAACACGCAAATTAAGAAAATACTACTTTATAAAAGTTCAACCAATCATGAACAAAACTCTATAATATAAAGTAATAAACTAATATAAAAGTTTTTTTTGACGAAGAGGGAGTATAAATTTTATCGGTGGCAAAAGCGTATATAATCTATCAGATGATTACTACAGTCGAATGATATATTGACCGTGTTGACGAGAATTTGTGATTTAAGCGTGTAGTGGCAGAGAGCGTAATAATAAGGTAAAAGAGAGGGGTGTTTGTGGAAGAGTTTACGAAAAGATTCCCCCAGTCGTCGTCGTCTCTCTCCTTCAAAATTGAAAAAACAACAACAACAACAACAAAAAAAAGAAAATTTTGAGCTTTCATAACTGTTTCTCTCCTTCTCCTCTCAGATAAGTCCAAACCAAATCACCTTTTTTTTTCTTCCTCTCCCTCTCCCTCGGTTCGATTTCAATTTCGTAATCTCTTTCACAATCTCTGCTCTGTAACACACATCAGAGAGAGGAAGAGCTACTAGACTAGAGAGTTTCTTCAAATCTCCGGGGCTTCCATATCCAGGTAAAATTCTAGGTTTCAAGCGGCTTTGATTTCTCCGCATGAGTTTGATTATCGATTTGAACTACTAGTTCGTCCATGTTGCTTTGATTCTTATTTGCTGGGAAAAAGTACGCGTTTCTTGTTCTCCAATTCGTATTAGTCTCGTTGAGGGTTTTGATCAATTTAGAGTTAATTAGTTGGATTTATCGTTGATTTGGTTCATTAAAAGTTTCGGTAGGGTTTATATTAGGTGAGAATCAAGATCATGAGCTTCACTTTCCAAACCTTGTTTTTTGTTTTATCTTCGAGGTTTTTGTTTATCTTTGTGTGGCAGTTTTAACTATTGATGTTTAGATTTTACTTAGATTCTTCTACATTTAGTTCAGAATTCTCTCAGTTTCATATATGAATCGTTTCTTTTATCCATACAGGCAAAAAAATTCGATCGATTCTTGGATCTTTCGTGGAGCTTAAAAGGAAGTTTGAGATTAAAAAGGGTAAAGAGAAACTAGTAACTCTCCTCCTCCTTGTTATTTTTCTTAAAGAGAAATGCTTATTAATTTAAGTAGTATTGGATTTGATTGGATCGAGATTGTTTTAGGTGAATCGAAACTGTATTTGTTTATAGTAGTTTGTTAAAGGTAGTAAGTAACATATAAGAACAAAAAGAAACAACTCACATTACTGAGGTATGAAAAAAACTGAATAATGATAGCTGTCTTTTTATCGTTCTAGAGGTATGTGCGTGCTTTCTGGTCCATTTCCAAAATTGCTGATGTGGCTCCACATGAGATCTTTTGTCTAGCAACCAAATACCATCAGATTCCATATTTAGCCCATAAGCAGCCACTAATAGTGTGATTTAGCTTTAATCACAAGTTCTATCTCCTCTCATTAAACTGGATTTTTTTTTTTTTTTTTTTTTTTTTTTTGTAACCTAACCTCTGTGAGTGTAAATGTAAATTCATCACTTGGTAACAAAGTTACTCAATGATGAAAGGGTTTGAATCTATGATGTTTCTATGTTCTTTGCGGGCCCCACGAGTTCTATTATTTATCTGCATACCTTGTCAGAGTTCAATTGCTGGATCTACTTCGATTATTATATTCTCTTTTCGTTGAATTATCAAGATGCTTAACCTATGATCTGGATTCTGTAAAAATTCCCATTTTATTTATTATTAGTTTGCATATTTGTTATTATGTTACGAACATAAATGTGAAAAGGATGGTACCTCTTTTTCTAATTAAATAATGGCATTTAATTTGAACAAGTTAGTTTTGCTAGTCTTTAACGTTTTTTCTGATGATAAGTTTCTCTGTGAATTGTTTGGTATCAGGTGAAGATTGAGTTTCTTTGATTGATGATATTTGGTTGAAGAAACTGAAGAAAAAAAGACATGAAAAAGCAAAGGTTTAGAGAGACCTTGAAGTCTTTCTTTGAGCCTCATTTTGATCATGAGAAAGGTGAAATGCTTAAAGGCAATAAAACTGGTAATTTTTCAGCACTACTAAGTTTTGTTTCACATTTCAAATGAAATTCCATAGATCTTGGCTTAAATGCTTACATGAAAAGTACTTTGATGCAGAAATTGATGAAAAGGTGAAGAAAATCTTGGGAATAGTTGAGAGTGGAGACATTGATGAGGATGAATCTAAAAGACAGGTGGTTGCAGAGTTAGTGAATGAATTCTACAACGAATACCAGTCTCTGTATCGCCAGTACGATGATCTGACTGAAGAGATTAGGAAGAAGGTCAACGGGAAAGGAGAAAGCTCCTCTTCGTCAAGCTCAGACTCAGATTCTGACCATTCTTCTAAGAGGAAGACCAAGAGAAATGGAAATGGAAAAGTAGAGAAAGATGTAGAGTCGGTAACAGGTGCCTTGAAGCAACAAATCGAAGCTGCTAATCTTGAAATTGCTGATCTGAAAGGGAAGTTGACTACGACTGTTGAAGAAAAAGAAGCAGTAGATTCTGAGCTTGAAGTAGCTTTGCTGAAGTTAAAAGAATCAGAGGCGATTTGCAATAATTTGAAACTTGAAACTGAGAAGTTAGAGGGTGAAAAGACAACAGCTCTGACTGATAACAAGGAACTGCATCAGAAACTGGAAGTCGCTGGCAAAACAGAAACCGAACTGAACCAGAAGTTAGAAGATATTAAAAAAGAGAGAGATGAACTGCAAACTGAAAGAGACAATAGTATCAAAAAATTTCAAGAAGTTGAAAAAGTTGCAGAAGATTGGAAAACAACGAGTGATCAGCTCAAAGGTGAAGCTTCTAATTTCAAGCAGCAGCTAGAAGCATCGCAGCAGCGAGTTTCGGAGCTGACCAGTGGTATGAATAGTGCAGAAGAAGAGAATAAATCTCTACTATTGAAAGTTTCGGAGACTTCAGATGGGATCCAACAGGCTCAGACCACCATACAAGAACTAATTTCTGAATTGGGAGAGATGAAAGAAAAGTACAAGGAAATAGAGAGTGAGCATTCTAGTTTGGTGGAGTTACATAAGAACCATGAGAGAGAATCATCAATTCAGGTGAAAGAATTAGAAGCACACGTCGAATCATCAGAAAAGTTGGTTGCCGATTTAAACCAAAGCCTGAACGATGCAGAGGAAGAGAAAAAGCTGCTATCTAACGAGATTCAAGAGGCGCAGAACACCATACAAGAACTCACGTCTGAGTCTGGACAGTTGAAAGAAAGCCACAGTGTGAAAGAGAGAGAACTTTTCAGTTTGAGGGACATCCATGAGATTCATCAAAGAGACTCATCCACCAGAGCAGGTGAATTAGAAGCTCAACTGGAGTCCTCAAAACAGCAGGTCTCAGATATGAGTGCGAGTCTGAAAGCTGCAGAGGAAGAAAACAAAGCTATCTCCTCGAAAAACTTAGAAACTATGGACAAGCTCGAACAGACGCAGAACACGATACAGGAACTCATGGCTGAATTGGAAAAGTTGAAAGACCGCCACACAGAGAAATTGAGTGAGCTTTCTAGTTTGGCAGAGGCACACGAGACTCACCAGAGAGATTCATTAACTCATGTGAAAGAATTAGAAGAGCAAGTGGAATCTTCAAAGAAATTGGTGGCAGATTTGAACCAAAGCCTGAACAATGCAGAGGAAGAGAAAAACCTGCTATCTCAGAAGATAGCAGAACTCTCTAACGAGATTCAAGAGGCAAAAAACACCATACAAGAACTCGTGACTGAGTCTGGACAGTTGAAAGAGAGTCACAGTGTAAAGGAGAGAGATCTTCTCAGTTTGAGGGACATCCACGAGACTCATCAAAGAGAATCATCCACTCGCGTGAGTGAATTAGAAGCTCAAGTGGAATCCTCAGAACAGCGGGTCTCAAATTTAAGTGTGAGTCTTAAGGATGCAGAGGAAGAAAACAAAGCCATCTCCTCGAAAAATTTGGAAACTATGGACAAGCTTGAACAGGCGCAGAACACGATACAAGACCTCAGGGATGAATTGGGAGAGTTGAAAGACCGACACAAAGAGAAAGAGAGTGAACTTTCTAGTTTGGTGGAGGTACACGAGGCATATCAGAGAGATTCAACGAGTCGAGTGGAAGAATTAGTTGCACTTGTGAAGTCAGCAGATCAAAAGTTTGCAGATATGAAGCAGAGTCTGGACAATGCAGAGGAAGAGAAAAAATTGTTATCTAATGAGATTCAAGAAGCACAAAAAAACGTACAAGAACTCATTTCTGAGTCTGAACAGTTGAAAGAGAGCCACGGTGAGAAAGAGAAAGAACTTTCTAGCTTGAGGGACACTCACGAGACTCATCAACAAGAATCATCCAGTCGTTTGAGTGACTTAGAAACTCAACTGAAATCATCAGAACAACAGGTCGTAGATTTGAATGCGAGTCTGAATGCTGCAGAGGAAGAAAACAAGTCCATATCCTCAAAGATCTTGGAAACTACAAATGAGCTCAAACAGGCCCAAAGCAAGGTAGAGGAACTTATGACTGAACTGGGAGAGTCTAAAGATACACGCATACAAAAAGAGAGTGAGCTTTCTAGTTTGGTGGAGGTACACGAGGCCCATAAGAGAGATTCCTCAAGTCAGGTTAAAGAATTAGAAGCACGGGTTGAATCAGCAGAGAAACAGGTTGAAGAATTGAAGCAGAGCCTGAACAGCTCAGAGGAAGAGAAGAAAATGTTATCTCAGCAAATTTCAGAAATGTCTACTCAGATCAAGCGGGCGGAGAGCACCATACAAGAACTCATGACCGAGTCGGAACAATTAAAAGGGAGCCACACTGAGAAAGACAATGAACTTTTCAGCTTGAGGGATATCCATGAGACTCATCAGAGAGAATCGTCCACTCAGTTAAGAGAATTAGAAGCGCAACTGGAATCATCTGAACACAGGGTTTCAGAATTGAGCGAAAGTCTGAAGGCTGCAGAAGAAGAAAGCAAAACAATGTCCGCGAAATTATCAGAAACTTCAGATGAGCTTGAACGGGCACAGATCATGGTACAGGAACTCACAGCTGATTCGAGCAAACTGAAAGAGCAGCTCGCTGAGAAAGAAGGCGAACTTTTAGTTCTGACAGAGAAGGACAGCACATCACAGGTGCAAATAAAAGAACTAGAAGAAACAGTAGCGACACTGGAGCTGGAACTAGAGTCAGTTCGGTCTCGTATAATAGATTTTGAGAGAGAGATGGCAAGCAAGACCACCGTAATTGAGCAATTGGAAGCGCAAAACAGAGGAATGGTTGCAAGAATCTCAGAACTTGAGAAGTCAATGGACGAGAGAGGAACTGAACTCTCAACTTTAACTCAAAAATTTGAGGATAACGAGAAGCAATCATCGTCCTCGATTGAGAGTTTGACAGCTGAGGTTGATGGTTTACGAGCAGAACTAGATTCAATGTCTGCTCAAAAAGAAGAGTTGGAGAATCAAATGGTGCGCAAAAGCGAGGAAGCCTCAGTGCAGATTAAGCGTTTGGATGATGAGATCAATGGTCTGAGACAGCAAGTGGCCTCGCTTGATAGCCAGAGAGCGGAACTCGAGATCCAACTTGAAAAGAAGTCAGAGGAGATCTCTGAATATATGAGTCAGATTATAAATCTAAAAGAGGAGATCATACAAAAGGTTAAAGATCACGAGAATATTCTAGAAGAAAGAAATGGTTTATCTGAGAATATTAAGGGTCTTGTACTTGAGTTAGAGACTCTACAGAAACAGAGAAGTGAGCTTGAAGAAGAGCTAAGAACTAGGACGGAAGAGAACGTTCAAATGCAAGATAAGATCAATGAAGCATCTTCTGAAACAATGGCCTTAACAGAGCAGATTAACAATCTGAAGCATGAGCTTGATTCTCTAGAGGTGCAGAAGAGCGAAACCAAAGCAGAACTTGAGAGAGAGAAGCAAGAGAAATCAGAATTGTCGAATCAGATCACCGATGTCCAGAAAGCATTGGTAGAGCAAGAAGCTGCTTACGATACGCTGAAAGAGGAACACATGCAGATCAACGAACTGTTCAAAGAAAGTGAAGCAACACTTAATAAGCTAACAGAGGATTACAAAGAAGCTCAAAGATTGTTGGAGGAGAGAGGTAAGGAAGTAACATCCAGAGATACTGCAATCGTGGGTCATGAAGAGACAATGGAGAGTTTACGTAACGAGCTGGAAATGAAAGGAGACGAGATCGAAACTCTCATGGAGAAGATCAGTAACATCGAGGTTAAGCTACGTTTGTCGAACCAGAAACTGAGAGTAACTGAACAGGTACTGACGGAGAAAGAAGAAGCTTTCAGGAAAGAAGAAGCTAAGCACCTAGAGGAGCAAGCATTGCTTGAGAAAAATCTCACGGTGACACACGAGACATACCGAGGTATGATCAAAGAGATAGCAGATAAAGTGAACATAACAGTAGACGGGTTTCAGTCCGTGTCGGGAAAATTCACGGAGAAACAGTGGAGATACGAGAAAACGGTAATGGAGGCATCGAAAATACTTTGGACTGCGACGAACTGGGTGATAGAGAGAAATCACGAGAATGGGAAGATGAAGAAAGAGATAGAGAAGAAAGATGAAGAAATAAAGAAGCTTGGAGGAAAAGTAAGAGAAGATGAAAAAGAGAAGGAGATGATGAAAGAGACTTTGATGGGACTTGGAGAAGAGAAAAGAGAAGCGATAAGACAGTTATGTGTTTGGATCGATCACCACAGAAGCCGTTGTGAATATCTTGAGGAGGTTTTGTCAAAGACCGTTGTGGCTCGAGGCCAAAGAGTGTCGCAGCGAGCTTAAGGGCTCGTGACCCACGACACGGTACGTTGTTCTTCTTCTGCCACAAGTCTGATTTCACCTCACATCAATGCGAACACTCTTTGGGGATTGGGTCAATCAAGAAGCTGGTCGGGAGGTTATATTTTTGGTTGGGTACATTTTGTGTATTTGTGTCGGTACAATTTTATTTGTTTGTGGAAGTTTTGTTGCATTTTTTTTTTTTAAGTCAATTTGGTTTTTATTGTGGGCAAAGTTGGTGGTGTTTTTTTATGGGAGGGGGGAATAAAGGGATTCACACAAATGGGATTTGTATAGAACGATAAATGCTGCTGCTGTTGCGTATAGTAAAATGTTTTCGCTTGTTTGGTATTCCTTATATATATAGTACTATCATCTTTGCACCTTCATTGACAAAAAAAATTATACATATCGTCGGTTAGAATCTTCGTTGTATCTCGACTTAAATTTAGAGTATGAACTATTTTATTTTATTTTGGTTTCATAATGTTTTTTTTTATATATATATACCACAAATAAAGTCAGCCATGTTGAATTATAAACAACCAAAAAAGTCAGCCAGACCAGACGGGTAGGTGATGTGTTAGAGAGTTAGATCAAATCAATATATTAAAAACAATTTCCTTAACTAGGTTGATATTTCCTAAATCGAAATTAACAGAAAATTAAGTACAACTGGCCATATCTATAACCTTTATTAAAAACTTGCTTAATATATACAAGTAAAATCCGGCCATATCTTTTATTCTTAACTGAAAATTAATGGACTTTTCATTCCTAGTAATATATATACATCATATAACCTTTATTAAAAACTTGCTTTATATATATATATAAATGAAAGGAGATAATCATGTATTTACAAGAAAATTAATGGATTTTTTATATTAACTCATTCCTAGTAATGTATACACATCATATAACCTTTATTAAAAACTTGCTTCATATATATATATATATACTAGGTTTAAACCCGCGGTACACCGCGGAACTAGTTTTGTTTTTCTTCTATTTCTAAAACATTTAAATATTTTAGTAACTATATATACATTTATTTTTGAAACAATTATGATTAATATTAGTTATGTTTTATATATTTAACAAGTTAAAAATTTTATACCATTAAAAATTAATAAAATGTATGTACTGAAATGGTTGCGGACATGTATATACTTTCACGGGTTTCGTAGGATGGTTAATTATTTTGTGACTTAAAAATCTATAATATATAAAATAAATTTATATGTTTAGTGTTAGTTCAAACCCATAATGTCATATTGGTTCTGGAACAGATTTAATGACTTTAACCCGCAAAAAAATTATTCTACAAAACCCATGAGAGTATATAGTCTGCAGCCATATGTCCCGCTTGAGTTTACAAGATTAGCATATGTGAACATTTTACTAATTCAATTCTTCTAGTTTTGTTTTAATGATAAGAACATGATAATATGTGTTAACCGCCATGTGAGGTATGATCCGCAACAGATTTAATGACTTTAACCCGTAAAAATATTATTACTTTGATTAGGAAGAATTTTTTTTTCAAGTTTAAGGAAAGTTATATTTATTTAATTAATTATCAAATTTGTATTTAATGCAAATAGTTGTTTACAAAAATCAGAAACCTTATCATAATTTAATAAATTGTAAATTATAAAATATAAATATTGAATGTTAATGGCATGATTGTAAATAAGTTCCAATTTCAGGATTTATTTGCTAAATGTCTCTAAAAACATATATATAAATATACACATTAGTTAATTTATAATTACTATGTTTGAGGTTTACCGGTATACCCCGAGACAATTTGTTTGCTTACATAATCATAATTTAATTAATTTAATTGGATGACTAATATCCTAATATTGATGGTGTTAACAAAATAATAAATTAAAATTCAACCCATGTTCTAGCATTTGATTAAAAATATTTTAAATTTATACTAATGTTACTATAACCCGTTTTAAAATATAGCCCTATTTTATGAGATTTTTAACCTTTATAAATCTAAAGATTCATAGTATTTTAATTTTTAGTAAGTTTAAACATATATAGAAATAATCATATATTTTTTTTTTTGATACGGTGTTAAAATATAAAAAAGGTAAAGACAGAAAATATTATATAGGAATTTTGATAAAATAATATTAATGTAAAAATGATAGAAGTGTTAAGTTTCTCTTGAAAAGAAAATTATACGGATGGATTTCATATAACTCAATTTTAGATAATCCTTTTAAAGCACATGACTTCCAATTACCCACTCTATCTTTTGTTTGATTAACGATATTAATATATTCGTGTGGAGTACAAAGCAAAATGTAGATTTTAAATTATCCACTCTATCTCGTAAAATCTGTTTTGGAGTACAAATAAAATATTAACTATGTTGGAGTACATGATTAACTATGTTGTGTCTTCCAATTACCCACTCTATCTCGTAAAATCTGTTTTGGAAAGATATTAAATATAATCAATTAGTTTGTTTCTAAAAATCGTTTTGTAAAAGAGAAAGAAGAGCCGAGATCTCAGCTAGGAGATTTTACACTCAATTAATTATGTAAATATAGAGTTAATCTATAGATTTTTATTAAAGATAAATCTTGGTTGTTAAATATTTTCTATTAAATATTAAATACATTGGCAGTTTTGTAAATAGGTCGCAGCTCTAGGATTTATTTGCTAAATGTACATGGAAAATATATATATAGATATATATATATATATATATATATATATATATATATATATAATTGAAAGGAGATAATCATGTATTTACAATTTTACATGTTAATATGTTACAAATTTCAAATTATTTAATACTTGATTAATTCTTCAAGATACTCTAAAATCAAAATTTGTTGTGATAAATATAAAATATATTGTAAGATAAACACCCATTTATAATTTGTTTCATAATACATATTTTGTGTATTATCAACAGAAATAGCCCTGTCCATAAAACAACCACTACATGAAAAAAAAAACTAATAAAATTTTAAATTCTGTCAATCAAGTTTTTTTCTTTGTAAATCTCAAAAAAACCAGACCAAAAAAATTAAAATTGTTAGTTCAAATTCTTCTTTGTCATTCAAATTCTTTTTCATATATTTAAAAAGATCTCAAAGAAACAAACACACGTAACGTAAGTGGAAAAGTATTAGAAAGAAAAAAAAGAAGAATATATGTTTTGGGTTATAGTGATAACTACATGAAAAAAGAATTCCGAATAAAGGGGGAAAATGCAAATTATGTCTCCTTTGCCCACTGTGATGACAGGTTGGTTTCTTTAAAAATTAAAACAGAATTTAAAAAAACATTACACTTTATATATTAGCAAAATACGACTATCTCCAGCTAACATACGCTCAACTCCATCACACCCTGCTCTCCATCATCATCATCAATTCCCATATAAAAATCACATTTTTGGCTCTTTTAATCTCTCTGAAAGAATCTTCTCGCACAATCAATGACGGATCCTCCTAGATCCGACCCGTTTCCTGTTACCCGACTCGAATCCGACGCCGGAGCTCTCTTCGTCCTCCAATCTAAAGGTTAAAAAAAAAACAACTTCTCTCCGATCCTCCAATCTTTAAGATGGTTGATGAATTGAAACTCCATTAATTCTTTTTTTCTTAGAATTTCAAAACTGATTTTGAGATTCTCCAGGCGAGTGGTGGCACGCCGGGTTTCATCTAACGACGGCGATCGTAGGTCCGACGATATTGACGTTACCTTACGCTTTCAGAGGATTAGGATGGTGGTTAGGGTTTCTCTGTTTAACGACCATGGGACTCGTTACTTTCTATGCTTATTACCTCATGTCTAAGGTTCTTGATCACTGTGAAAAATCCGGCCGCCGCCACATCCGTTTCCGTGAACTCGCCGCCGATGTTCTCGGTATCTATATATAATCTCTCTCACAAATCTTTATAATTTTATTTTATTATTTTTTTTTTTTTTTGGTTAAAATCCGTAAAGGTTGGATCGAGTTTTTCAATTTGGATACTTTGACCTTCTTTCTTGGGTTCACCACTCTCTGTATTTGATGTCATGGTTTCACACCTAACCGGTTATTTAATTGTGATGTGATGGTGGTGGTGGTGGTGGTGGTGCAGGATCTGGATGGATGTTTTATGTAGTCATCTTTATCCAAACAGCTATCAACACTGGAATTGGTATTGGTGCCATTCTACTCGCTGGTCAATGTCTTGATGTATGTAAACTCTTTATTACTTGCTAATCAAGGAACTAACAACTGTACGGATCTGGTCATTGTTTAATTTTAATCTTTCTTCCTCTGTTTTTGGTTACTACTACGCAGATAATGTACTCAAGTCTTTACCCACAAGGGTCCTTGAAGCTTTACGAGTTCATTGCTATGGTGACTGCTGTCATGATTGTTTTGTCTCAGCTCCCAAGTTTTCACTCTCTTAGACACATTAACTTTGTGTCTCTTCTTCTCAGCTTAGGCTACACTTTCCTCGTCGTTGGGGCTTGCATCAACATTGGTACAATTTATCGCAGAAACAACTTACTACTACTACTAATGTTTGAAAACCAAGGCTAATATCTCAGTTTTGGTTTTCACAGGTTTGTCTAAAAATGCTCCTAAGCGTGACTATTCTCTAGAGCATTCGGATTCAGGGAAAGTTTTCAGTGCCTTCACATCGATTTCGATCATTGCTGCTATTTTCGGAAATGGAATCCTACCTGAAATACAGGTGAGCTAGAAATTTATCCACTCAAACGCTATATACAATGTTGTTATTATTGTGAGCTTATGATTTATGTGACAATTATATATATATATATATGTATGCAGGCAACTCTTGCCCCACCGGCCACAGGGAAGATGTTGAAAGGACTACTGTTGTGTTATAGTGTGATCTTCTTCACGTTTTACTCTGCTGCTATTTCTGGATATTGGGTTTTTGGTAACAATTCGAGCTCTAATATTCTCAAGAACTTAATGCCTGATGAAGGACCGACTCTGGCTCCTATCGTGGTCATTGGCTTAGCGGTCATCTTTGTTCTTCTTCAGCTTTTCGCCATTGGCCTCGTAAGTTTAACTAGTATCATCGTATTGGATGTGACTTGGCTGTGAGACGAGTGACTAAACGTTTAAATATGTTTCTTGTTTTCGGTAAAATTGGTTAGGTGTATTCTCAAGTTGCCTATGAGATTATGGAGAAGAAATCAGCGGATACAACAAAAGGGATATTCTCAAGACGTAACCTTGTGCCTCGATTGATACTAAGGACGCTATATATGGCGTTTTGCGGATTCATGGCAGCGATGCTACCGTTCTTTGGTGATATAAACGCCGTAGTAGGAGCGTTTGGGTTTATCCCACTAGATTTCGTGCTGCCAATGCTTCTATACAACATGACCTATAAGCCAACGAAACGGAGCTTCACGTATTGGATAAACATGACGATAATGGTTGTGTTCACTTGTGCGGGGCTCATGGGTGCTTTCTCCTCCATTAGGAAACTAGTTCTTGATGCTAATAAGTTCAAGTTGTTTAGCAGTGAAGTTGTTGATTAGATGCTTATGATATTATGATATAACATAGACACTTTTTTTTCTTTTTCTTTTTGTGGTTTGTTACACATGTACATTCAAGTTTTGAGTCGATTCCACCAGGTAAAAAAAACATCCATCATCGTACAAAATGCAAAACCAAACGAGTTACAATCCTCACATCTCTACCTTGACCCAACAAAAGCTTCTTACATATCACAAAAAAACAGACGAGATAGAGGGGGAGTTTACAAACACAATATTAAAAGGAGCTTCTTCTCTACATCACACCTCAACATTCTTACTCTTTGTTCAACATCTTGATGCAAAGCTCCATCACCAACCGTTCACCACGCAATAAACTGTGAGGGATCCTCATGTAACTCTTTTCAGGTCTTTTGGAGCTCAATTCAAGAAGTCTCTTCACAGTTGATTCGTGAGTTATAGCGTTGCCATCCACAGTGTAGGAGAGATGATATGAGAACTCTCCTACTTCTGGAGCAGATGGTGCGATGCAGCTAACAGTAATATACACACCATCCGCCTCACTAAAACACTGCACCGCAAACAATAGGTGCTTCTTGAACTCCCTTTTAACATATATCTTATTCTTATCTTTGACTTTGATGTTCATCCGGACATCAAAGATTTCGCCACAACTGAAGCCAGTACAAAACATATATATACCATCGTGGATAGAAGAAGAATGAAAAAGATGTTTGTAGAGATCCTCGTATGAGCCAGTGTAATCACAGCCCAATGCAGGGCATGAGCACTGAGAGCGAGTGCATTCCTTGAAATGAGTTGGTATTTTCCAATTAGATACCATTTTCGTGCAACCAAACTCGGCGTTTGGGCATCGAACAAGAGTTGATTCAAGAACTCTCTCCATTGCTATGCAACGATTTTTTCCAATAGGCAAAGCACATGCATGGCACTTGTTACTCAGTTTGGAACAGCAAGAAGAGCAAGCCAAGTGCCCATCATCACACTGCAAAAAAAAAAAAAAAACAAAAAACAAAACTAAACCAATGATTTAACAATCAAAACAAGATTGGAAGAAAACCTAACAAAGCATTTTCAACTTGAATTTGCTATATCAACTAACAATTCCAATTTCCAAAGAACAAGAAGATGAATCTGTCAATAAAGATTGTAACTTTAATTAGAAAGTCTCGGCCTTTAACATCTAAGTGAGTCACAATTCCAAAATACTTACTATCTTCTATATGAAAAAAGAAAGTTTCCCATAAGGAAAGAAACAATCTGAAACGTAACCTGAAAGATAGGAGTAGTGAGTGACTGGCAGCAGACAGGACAGTGTAGAACATCAAGATACATCATGGCAGAGCATGTTTTATCCTCTGTTCGTTGCTTCTTTTGAATGTGAATCTCGCTTGAATCATCTTCATCGCTTGAGGCACTCTCCATATCGATTAATTAAGCTTAACTCTCAAAAATGAAAATGGAAGTGAAAGAGGTTGATTAATTCGGAGATAATATGAGTTTTAACCGTAAAAAACCCTTTAGTCTTTCTAGGCTCAGATGAGTGTGAAGTAAAAAAAGCTGTATGCAACCCATTATTATGACTTGGGCGGAATACGAAGAGTTTAATGGGATACAACTTGTTAGCAACATACGTATAATGACACGTGTCCCACTTTTTTTTTTTGTTCAAACACGTGTCCCACTTACAAACTAATTTTTCTTTAGATTACTATTTTTTTGGTTACTTTGTATTATTATCTTTTTTCTTTTTTAACCTTGTATTATTATCTTTGCTATCTGTATCGCGAATTTGTACAGTTTCCATTTTAATTCATTAGTAGATGAGTACCCGTGTAATAATACGGATTAAACTTTATTTTATACAAAAATTGTGGTATATATTTTGTATATTAAGATAATTTTTTTATATATTTAAATAATTTTATCATATAATCTTAACATTAAATCCGTTGTCCGTTATAAAAATTATAACTTAATTTATCATATAATCTATTACAGTTAAACTCATTAAAAATTTCTATAAAAGGTTTGTTTATATTATTAAATTTGTTTATATATTTTATTCCTTAAGATAAATTTTATGTAGGGTGTGAATGGTTGCAGCGGTTGAGACTGATAAATCCATATGTGGACTGAACCGCTTTTTATTTACCATTCAACAAATGTAGCCCGTAGTGGTGCGGGCCAAATAAAGCAGAGACAAAACTGCAGCGGATCAACTGCGAACCGTTTTTGCATACAAATAGAGTTGGTCCACAGCGGTCTGTAGTCCGCCTTAAAAATGAAAGCCCTGACCGCAGTTACCATTCAAACCCGTATATATTATGGTTTGCGTTCAAGATTCATTGTTATTAATTATTAATACTTAAAAAAATCAATAGAACCTGTAAATATCGATTATCAATAATCAATAATCACGTGAACCCGTAAATTCAGGCTATACAAATGATATATTTAAATTATTAATATATTAATTTTATTAATATACTTTCCTTTCACCAGTAAATCCAGACTATACAAATAATGTTATTATTTTTTTCTTTTTTTATATGAATATGGTGTATTTCGGTGAATAGATATGTTAATAATTTATACTAAAAGTTTGGATATGTATTAGGTAAAAATTATTTTGGTTGCATAATCGAAAATCACGCTTAAAAGTGATTAAATTATGAGATTTTTTTGCTTTATGTAAATATTATCTTTGGAGATTTTATTTTATTCTATGGAATATCCTTTTTTAGAATATCCTAAATCTAGGTATAACTAATGGTTATAACCCATATAACATATTTTGTAACCAACTAATAAATCTAATTATAATACTCCCTCCGTTTCAATATATAGGATTCTTAAGGTAAGGCACATATATTAAGATAGTTTACTTTTCTTTTAAAAAGTATCACATATATTTAAATTAAAAAAGATTCAACCAATAATAAAGAAGACTACATAAGTAATAATTACAGATTATTAAATATATATTAAAATTTATATAGAAAGTTACAAAAAATCTTATATTTTGAAACAAAGAAAAGAGGCTAAAACATCTTATATATTGAAACGGAGAGAGTATAACTTTATAACCTATAACTATTATATATTATACCAAAAAAGAAGTCGTGTACTTTCGTAATATTATATAGGAGATTCATATATCTATATATATATGTTGGTGATCAGTTTATATGTTTTTTTTTGGATCAATTTTATATGTTGTTTTGTTTATTCACCGTAACTTAGAAAATAGGTCAATCAAGACTCCAAAACACCATCCTCATGGTAAGTTAATATATGATGATACTTAATTACTTAGTATTACTTAATGTGCTGGTTGGCAAGAAAAAAGAAAAACAAGTGATCTTGGATGAAATTAACAAGAAAGAAAATTTTAACAGTAATTAAAAGGTATATGATCTTTGTAAAACTATGACAATTGTATATTTGAATTTAAAAAAAAAAATTCAAGAAATGTTTGCTTAAAGTAGGGAATTAGTGAGGGCCACAAGACAAGACGATCTCCTCTACATATTGCAATAGTCTCTACATATTGAGATATGATTTGAGGATCTTCATCATAAATGAAAAATAAATATATGTAGGGACAAGATCATATAAATTATTATTTTTATTTCTCATGTGATGTAGTATA
This sequence comes from Camelina laxa, assembly GCA_024034495.1. NCBI lineage: Eukaryota > Viridiplantae > Streptophyta > Magnoliopsida > Brassicales > Brassicaceae > Camelina > Camelina laxa. The sequence continues at coordinate 38,216,155 of CM043880.1, forward strand.
GTATAAATTACTAGTATTACTATTTACTATTTAGTATTAAATATTTTCTAAGGTTTACGTGATAAGATTGGGAACGTAACTATAGCGAATTGAGCTGTTCCACTTGTTTCACCTTTCACCTTCGCCCATTTCGGCGTTGGTCCCCGCCGCCCCCGATAGACAAATCTAAGACTAAGAAAAAATCTCTCCGCGGTATTCCCACTAAATCCGCCTCATCTGACTCCCCGAAAAAAGACTCCCCTCGTTCAGATTCGCCATCATCTCCGGGAGATGGGTCCGTAAGCCTCCCTTCAATTCCACTCAATTTGCCTGCGTCCTCCAAGACTGCAGCCAAGGATATGCCCCCTGTGCCCTGTGAAGATGCCCAACTGGCTCAATCGGTTGCAGCTCTAGCTAACCCTAGATCTGAAAACACTGTTCACGCAGCTATCTCTGCCTCGGCTGAAGTACCTACAGAAAACGCCTCTGGTTCACCAGTACTCAAGCATAGCCCCGTTTCTGGTGCTGCAAAGTCTCCCCCACAAGGCGATGACCACCCCTGGAAAGACCTTGTTAAAGGTCACTCGTCGCATCTGGAAAAGAAACGTAATCCTTTTGTTCTAGAGTCTGGCGAGTCCTGTGTTACAATACCCAATGCAGTTATTGAGAAGAACAAGAAGCTTTGGGATAGCTTCATTCTCGAGCAATTTTATGAAGATCCCCCTCCTAGAGGAGTCATCCACGCTATTGTGAATGGTATATGGAGTAAGCAGCATCGTGACATCTCTGTCTCTAAATTGGAGGGAAATTCATTCCTCTTCAAAGTTCCGTGCCCAAATGCTCGTCGTCGGATTCTGAGTCAATGCCTTTGGCAAGTGGATGGGCAAACCATGTTCGTTGCCAAGTGGTCTCCAGACACAACATCAAAGAAGCCGGAGTTGACTCAAGTTCCCGTGTGGTTAGATTTTCACGGAGTGCCTCTGGAATTTTTCAACAGAGAAGGATTGGAACACATCGCGAGTCTGGTGGGTCACCCGGTGTGTCTGCATCCACACACAGAAAAGCTCATTAAACTTGAGGTTGCAAAGGTCTACACTGTTATTGACCCGCGCAAACCCCTCCCTGAAGCAGTTAATGCGAGATTTGAATCATGTCAGATTAAGAGAATAAGAGTGACAAGCCCTTGGCTCCCTTCCCTCTGCTCTCACTGCAAGAAGGTAGGACACACTATATCCCTCTGCTCCTCTGCTCCTCCAACCTGCACTGTGTGTAGCTCTGTAAAGCACCAAACGGTGGACTGCCCTCGAGCTAAGAAGGATAAGAACCGAGGGAAAACTCCCATACAAAGCCAACTTCCAATCGTGGAACTAGTCCAGCCGGCTCCTAAAGTCAAAGAAGTGATCAAGAAGCCCATAACTCAGCCAAATGCAAAGGCTATAAGCGAACACGCCTCAGGTGAGCCTAGTAAAGCAACATTTTCGAACTCATCTCCGGGGAAAAAGTCTGCCCCTTACACCATGCTCATTGATGAAAACCAGTTATGTGTGGACTTAACAGCAAACCTTTTCTCTCATATTTCTCCTCATGGGAACTCGGGTGATGCTCAGAGGAATGAGTCGGATCCGGAGAGTCTCTCGGGAGATGATGACAATCCGGATGCTGAGTCAGATAGGTTCTTGAAGGTGGTTTCCAAGAGGTTACTTAAGAAGAAGGATACTCGGGCTAGGGCTGGAGGCCCTCAAATCCTCTAAATCCATATCCGTTTAATGGATATTTTTTGTCGTAATGTAAGAGGGTTTAATGACCCGATAAAGCATAGTAGCTTCCGGAAATGGTTAAAGATCCATAAACATGTTTTTGGTGGGATTATAGAGACCCATGTCTCCCCTGAGAAGGCTCAAGATATCATTCAAAGAGTCGCTCCAGGGTGGAACTCTGTAAATAACTATGATTACTTAGAGCTTGGAAAGATCTGGGTTCTTTGGCATCCGTCAGTCTCGGTTACTACTCTAGCTAAGTCTTTGCAGATGATCACCTGTGTGGTCAAGCTCCCTTTTGAAACCCAGGATATCGTGGTATCAGTTGTGTATGCCTATTCAACCAGCAGTGATGAAAGAAAGAGTCTGTGGTCAGAGATCCAAGGCTTAGCAACCTTGCATCCCTGCATCAACAAGCCATGGTTAGTCAATGGAGATTTTAACCAAATTATTTATCCGCATGAGCACTCAAATCCCAGTTCATTCACATCTACTAGGGGTATGAGGGAATTCAGTCAATGCCTTACAAACTCGCTGCTAATGGACCTCCAGTTCTATGGTGTTACCCTCACATGGTCAAACAAACAGGAAGCAGACCCAGTGTCAAAGAAGCTCGATCGCATTTTGGTAAATGATACTTGGATGCGTCAGTTCCCTCAGTCTCTGGGAGTGTTTGGAGAACCTGGTTTCTCAGACCACAGTCCTTGCTGTGTCTTCCTCGACACTATGAAACCCAAGATTCAGAAACCATTCAAGTATCTTACTTTGCTCAACAAGGACCCTGAATTTGCGCCTCTGCTAGCACTGTGGTGGAACGCTCTCTCGTTTGACTGCTCCAAAATGCTAAATGTCTCCAAAAAGCTAAAAGAGCTCAAGGCCATCATCAGAGAGTTTACTAAAGAAAGATACTCAGCAATCGGAATGAGGGTTAAAGGAGCGTATGAAGACCTGCTGTCCTGCCAGCGGACCCTGTTGGACACGCCCACTCCGCAAGCAGTCCTCACAGAAAAGGAAGCACATCGAAAATGGGTCATTCTGGCAAAAGCTGAAGAATCTTTCCTAAGGCAGAAGTCTAGAATCTGCTGGCTTGAGGATGGTGATAAGAACTCCAAGTTTTTTCACCGTGTTGTTCAGTCTCGTCTAGCTCAAAATCAGATCCTCTACTTGTTAGACGCCAATGATCAGGTTGTTGACTCTCGCCAAGGTATTCAAAAGATAGCAGTGGACTTCTTCACGAACCTGTTAGGTAAGAAGCTTCACTCTAATGCCCCGTCAGTTGAGGATCTGCAAATTATTGTTTTCAACGATGCTCTGATTCCTCTGTTCGTGACTTTGACTCCCCTGTCACCCCTGAGGAGATAAAAAATGCACTTTTCTCTTTACCTAGAAACAAAGCGCCGGGACCTGATGGATACTGCGCTGAGTTTTTCACAGCTAATTGGAGTGTAGTGGGCAAGGACATTACTGATGCAGCTCTTGAATTCTTTGCAACTGGCAAGATCCTCAAGCAATGGAATGTCACCTTGTTAACTCTTATCCCGAAGACACCAAACGCTTCCAGGATGTCGGAATTCAGGCCTATAGCGTGTTGCAACACCATCTACAAAGTAGTCTCGAAGATTCTAGCAAACAGATTGAAGAAGGTGCTTCCGGACCTAATATCTAACTCTCAATCTGCGTTCATACCTGGTAGGCTTCTGGTTGAGAATGTTCTGCTGGCAACGGGGCTTGTTCAAGGATATAATCAAAAAAACATATATGCCCGAGGGATGTTGAAGGTAGACCTGCAGAAGGCTTTTGACTCTGTTCACTGGGAGTTCATCATTAACGTGCTCAAGGCAATGAATTTCCCTCCTCACTTCGTGGCCCTGATCAGTGAGTGCATCACGACTACCAAATTTTCCATATCAATTAATGGAGAGACCTGTGGATACTTCAACGGAGCAAAGGGCTTACGGCAAGGAGACTCAATATCTCCCTACCTCTTTACATTAGCGATGGAAGTATTCACCAGCATGCTAAACCGTGCCTACATCAACAACTCTATTGGCCATCACCCCACAGCAGTCGATCCTCAGGTAACACATTTGGCTTTCGCGGACGACATTATGGTGTTTTTTGATGGATCGAGGGAGTCCCTGGAAAACATCACCACTGTCCTTCATGACTTCTATTGCATCTCTGGGCTTCAAATGAATAGAGCCAAGACTGACCTGTTCTTAGCGGGGATGAACCAGAATGAAACCGATAGGCTTGCTTCCCTTGGATTCAACCTCGGTTCATTGCCCATTCGTTACTTAGGCTTGCCTCTAATGCATAGAAAACTTTGCATTGCGGATTATAGACCCCTCATTAACAAATTAACTTCTATATTCTCGTCGTGGTCGGCTAGAGCATTGTCATATGCAGGAAGGAAGGAATTTATCTCATCTGTCATATATGGTACAGTCAACTTCTGGGCTTCAGCTTTCATACTGCCACAGGGTTGCATTCGGGCAATAGAGAGTCTCTGCACAAGATTCTTGTGGAGTGGAGATATAACTAAACGACCAAATGCAAAAGTTTCTTGGGAAAATCTTTGCCTACCTAAAGCAGAAGGAGGGCTTGGTTTTCGCAGTTTCAAGCAATGGAATAGAACTCTCTGCCTAAAGCTGATATGGAGGTTGTTTGCTGCAAGAGATTCTCTGTGGGCTGACTGGATTCGCAATAACAAGATTAAAGATGGTGTGCTCTGGTCCTTTGATGAAAAAAAGGCATACCTCTTGGACATGGAGATCCCTGCTCCAGCTGCGACCTCTAGCCTCTCGGTTTATTTGTTGCTCTGTGGGAAATGGGATGCGAGCGAGTTTTTGGTACGACTGGTGGACCCCTCTCGGCCCCCTCATAAATGTATTTGGGACAACCGGACCATCTCAAACAGGCATTCCCTTGTTGGGAACAGTGGCCAATGCCTGCACCAGTTCAGGCTGGCGTACTCGACCTGCAAGGTCTCCTCAGGCGGAACAGCTCCTAACCCATTTAACTACCATTCCTGTGCCAATTACCAGCACTGAGCCAGACGTGTACACTTGGGAGATAGAGGGTGAGAAGCTTACAAAATTTAGCACCGGAAAAACCTGGGAAGCAATTCGGCCTAGACGTCAACCTCTTCCGTGGACAGAGCACGTATTGTACAAAGGCGCCATCCCGCGTCATGCGTTTATGATGTGGCTCACCCATCTTGACCGTATTCCCACAAGAACTCGCTTGGCAAACTGGGGTTTACAAATATATACAACCTGCTGTATATGTGGCTTGTATCCGGAATCAAGAGATCACCTCTTCCTACACTGTGACTTCAGCGAAGATCTTTCGCAGAAGCAACTCGGAGACTGGGCTATATTCCATTCGTGTTTCACACCTGGGAAGCTCTGTCAGCATGGCTCAACAGTAAGGACTCAACATCAACCCAAACATTGCGGAGACTAGTTGTGCAGGCTCTCATCTACTCCATCTGGTTAGAAAGGAACAACCGCTTCTACAACAGCGTCACCACACCTTCCCATATCCTGTTCAAGCAAATGGACAGACTGGTCCGAGATGCGATCATAGCTAAGAGGCATCGGAAGAACTTCAAAAACGCAATGCAGAGCTGGCTTAGATTCCTCTAAAATCTTTTGTATTTCAGATTACTTCTCGTTTTTATTTTTTTGGGCGAGGATTATCTACTGTATTAAGGTCATTGTACTCAGTACAATTTATTTTCATTAATGAAAATTCACATTTTTACAAAAAAAAAAAGATTGGGAACGAGCACGAATAGTCAGTCAAACATACAACATGCATGTTTCTACAAGAACCAAACTCGTTTCTTTTGTTTGTTAATCTATGTAACATGTCTATTACAAGTTTACAACAATAGTTAACAGTACTCGTTTATTTATTCCTTTTGTCGTTGTTAATGAAACTAACTATATCTATATGTATAACAAACATACATGCATGGAAAAGTTTATAAAATCCATGATGAACAACGTAGAAACTTTGCTGCTCTTGGGACGTTAATGATTAACCCATCAGCATCCCCATCCATGGATTGAAATTGTCTACTAAGAAAAATATAGAAATACATCAAAGTAATTTCTTTTTTTTATAAAATATACCTACGAAGTACGAATTCACTTAAATTTTGATCGACAGAAATTATTATAACTAACAAATTACGAATGTAAACTCGATACATATATGCGTATGTACCGACCTAGTTAATATATAGTAATATATTGCCAATTGCATTATATCCACGTGAAAATCCCACCAAGCTCGGACACGCGTTCATGTATGATATCTCTTTCTCACTTTCCTTATCATTTAATGATTTTTAATCATCCAATCAACTAATATTTGAGCTGATGGGTCAAACTTATCTATCAATTACTCGAAATCTATATTAAAAAAATGGATTTAGCTTTGTGACATGCATACAATTACGGTTAGTACAATTAGTTGAGAAACTTTCAACATTAGTAGATCTAAATTTGACCCACATGAGATATAATTTATGCAGACTATACTGAAAAATGTTTAACTTGAGCCAAATATCCAAAACTTAAAACCGAAAACATAGAAATTTTTAGCTTTTGCTAAGAACGTCATATTCATATTTTATCGTGGGATTAAGTATTTACTATTTAATTAATAAGCATTAAATTGCAATATATATCTTCATGTACATACATAAAGAAGTGAACACAGACCGTGAAGCTCTGAGACTCATAATTCACCACCAAGTACCCACCTCTCTCTCTCTCTCTCTCTCTCTCTCTCTCTCTCTCTCTCTCTCTCTCTCTCTCTCTCTCTCTCTCTCTCTATACACATACTATATTATAGATATATATCCCATCAATACGTAACAACCACCAAAGATTACAATTCACAGCCTTCCATTTTCCTTAGTTGTTGTGAACATAAAATTTTTGGAGAATAGATATCAATCTGTGTCATTTTCTTCTGTTTGGTACGAAAATATAAAGATGGAGATCAAAGTCAAACCAAAAGCCGTAGAATCTACGACGATGATGGCAACTAAAGAGGAGGATGAAATTAAGAAGAAGATGAAAGAGTGTGTGGTGACTGGTCAAGAGGCAGATGAGGAGGTTGGTAAAGGACAAGGTGAAACAAGACAAGCTGATTCTAAGAATATTGACTCACCATCATCATCATCACTTGAGATGAATAAGAAGTTGGAAATTAGTAAGTTTCTGGTCTTTTGTTGATTTGTCATCTTCTTTCTTCTTTTGATATGACTAATTTCTATACATATGGGAAAACCCTTTAAAGATTTAAATATACATTAAAAAAAAAATTCAGACAAAAGTAGAAAAACCCTTAAAAGATTTGTCTTATTTTTACCAAATCTTTGAAATATAGGGAACAATACAATATATACACTTCAATTTTAATTACTTTTCATTTGGCATCATTATTATAGTCTATATATCGACTCTTTTTGAGAACATAGATCATCTCTACTTATATTTGTACAATATATAGATAGATACAAGTATTTTATGAGTTCACAAATCTTGCAGACAAAAACTTTACGAGTCAGAAGACCAAAAAGGAAGAGGAGAATAAGAAAGAGGAAAATAATAATTATATTTCTAACATGAAGCATAAAAAGACGAGTTCACACGTATGGGACTGTGGGAGCACTCTCTACGACTCGTTCGAGCTCAACTCGTTCAAACGTCAACTTGACTCAGCCATCTCAGCTTCCTCCGCAAGAACGATGTCCATGTCTCGCCTCCCCGACCGTCGTCTCCCTCCTCTCAGCTCACTCTCACCGGAGAATCCTCCTCCTCTTCCTCCACTGCCGACAACTTCTTCTTCCTCCTCCTCCGGCGGCAAGAAACACTCGAATAAGATCTCTCGTTCTCTTCAGAGATTCTTGAAGTCAGTTTTCAAACCTAAACAGCACCAAAGCTTGAGCACTCCTTCTTCGCCGGTCTACAAGGCGGTGGTTCACGGAGGCGGCGGTGATAAAGATCGATACTACGTCGTTTATGACAAATCGGGTTCGTTGACAACTATTCCAGAGTCAACGTCGGAGAAGGAAGCGAGCCCTGAGATCAACTCTCTTGTTAGGAAAACCGTGTCCGAGAGATTCCCGGCGAGTCGAGTCGTTGGTATTTCATGTGCTTGATCTTGATTATCTAATAAATCTAATTAATTAAGTCGTAAATTTGATATAAATTAATATATATAAACATGTTATGACTTATGACTTGTCAAATTAATTATTAGAGACTTCTTTTCCTTTTTTTTTTTAATGTGATAAAGATTTTGGAAATGAATAATCGTGTTGGACGTATTGTATATATCGTGAATGTAAAAGTGTAATGCATTTATGATGCAACGTAGCAATATCGTAACCATGTAGTTTAGGTCTATCTATATACTTTTTTTTTTTTTTTTTTTGTTAAAAGAGGTCTATCTACCTTTTGAATATGATGTGTAACAATATGGTATCGCTAAGGAAAGAAACTACGTGACGGGTTTGTTTTAAAGTTGAAAGATATGAGATGGAGTTACGCTCAAAATATGTAGTGGATCGGAGTAGTTTAATTGACAACGAATTTTGTTAAAATGGGTCATTTTCATGGTGAGTATTGAAAAAAATAGGTATGGACGACTCACTCTATGTGTGCGCGTTTGATTTATTATGCACATCAGTTTTTTATTTTGTTATGAATATTTTAACTTCCACATGTAAACATATAGTTAGAATATGAATGCATGACAAGAAGTAGGGTCGATATATGAAAGGTAGATATAATATAATATGCACCTTGGTTTTTCATTTAATGCATTGCGACGTCGTCGTCTTCACTCTTCGATAAGACAATAACGTAAATGTTTTGATGAGATATGTCTCCTTTATACCAAACTAATGACATTAAATTATACGTTCTGCTTTGAATCTACGGTCTACGGAAATTGATAATGTATACTCATGTAACATGTTGGTGAAAGTAAAAGATATTTCTCAAGAATGAAGCTTTAGTTTTTCATTATTCTTATCTTACAAAGGTGAGATTATAATCTTATTTATACTAAAGCCATAAACTCTAGAAGAGTTTCTAAAGGATTCTCCCAGATGTCAAGATCAAGGGTTGCAAAACGATTCGACAGTTTGATTGTCTCCATACAGTCTTGTACGCAGAACCGGCGCTAGGAATACTAAGACTATAATGCCAGCTGCAAGATATAGGAATCAAACACTGCACCTATAAGTGACTCTCAACCATTTTAACCACTAGACTACTAAAATACTTTGATTTTTGATGGCCGGTTATTTACTTAACATATTTACGGCCGCAAGCATGTGCTTGCTTTGCTTGGACTCATGGCCGGCACTGCTTGTACGATTGGTTCTTTGCCTCGTCGTTTGTCAGCTTGTGAGATGACCGAGTCTTGTTGGGCCTGGACTTCGTCGGCTATCTTTGAGTTTCTGCATTCTTGTTGGGCTTTGTTAATTTGTCATTGTCCATTACTTCTTTCTTCCCAAAAGCAATGCCGTTTTGTATTGCCTTATTATCATCCCCCCGCAAACTTGGTGTAGGCGGTAAGTCAACGCCAAGTTTGAGTCTCAGTCTTGTAAACCCATCATATGGTAGGAATTTGGTAAAGATTTCAGCAATCTGCATATGCGCCGGGATGTGCTTTACTGTGAGCGTTTTCAAGGCCACCCATTTTTGAACATAATGATGGTCCACGTCAAAGTGTTTTGTCCGGGAATGGAAGGCTGGATAGGCTGTTAAGTATACCGCTGATAGGTTGTCACAGTACAGCTTTGGTGTTGCTGGTAGTGGAACGCCAAGATCACGCAGTATTGAGCTCATCCATTAAATTTCTGAGGCAGTGTCAGACATGCTTCTATACTCTGCTTCAGTGGAACTTTTTGAAACGGTCGGCTGCTTCTTTGATGACCAAGAAATGAGATTTTGCCCCATGAATGTGCAGAATCCTCCAACTGATCTTCTAGTTGCGCGCTTTGCAATTTGCATAATAACTGTCGCTAAAACCCGTGAGAGCATTGTCGTTTGTTGATGTATCATCATCATAGTTACTGTCACTGTACGCACTTATAGTGGAATCATCACCTCGTGTGTATATTATCTCATTGTAATGGTACCCTTGACGTATCACATGATTCGTTTGAGGAGATGGAAATCTGATGTGGTTGGCTTGTGCATCTTCTAACAAACATAATATACTGTAAATTGAATATCAGGTCTTGTTAATGTCAAGTATTGCAATTTACCAGCCAAACTTCTGAAATAGGTTGGCTCTGGAAACTCTTCTTGTTGATCAAGGACTTTTTCAAGTTCGAGAGGGAGAGGCGTTGGCAATGGTGCACAGTTCTCCATTTGAGCAGGTACTAACAGATCTTCTGCGTACTTCTGTTGCGACATGAACATTCCATCTGGGAAGTACTGTAGCTGGATTCCAAGGAAGTAATGTGCTCTTCCTAGGTCCTTCATGCGAAATTGCTTCTTGAGTTCTGCAAGAAGATGAGTAAGAGTCTGGGAATTGTTACCTGTTATCACCATGTCATCGACATAAAGCAACAAAAATATCAAATCATTGTTGCAAGAGTAGACAAAGAGAGATGGATCCCATAAGCTGCTGTGAAACCCAAACTCCAATAGGAAGGAGCTGAACTTATCAAACCATGCTCTGGCAGATTGTTTAAGACCATAAAGTGACTTATGGAGAAGACACACATGATCTGGGTTATCTTTGTCAATGAATCCTGCTGGCTGCTTCATGTAAACTGTTTCTTCCAAGTCTCCATGAAGAAATGCATTCTTGACGTCCATTTGCTTCAATTCCCAATTGTTACTGGTTGCAACATGAAAGATCATTCTCACTGTAGGAGTTCGAACCACAGGACTATAGGTTTCCAAATAGTCGATTCCTTCTTCTTGATTGAATCCTTTAGCCACTAGACGAGCTTTCAGTTTGTGTGTACCATCACCATTTAACTTGGTTCGAAGCACCCATTTGTTTCCTAATACTTTCATATCAGGTTTTGGAGGAACCAATGACCACATATGATATGCTCAAATTTACCCTAGAACTACTCTCTCAAATTAAGAGATCAATTGTAGTACTTAGGGATCAAATCCACAAGAACTCTAGATTCACACAATAGATTTAATAATCTTTTAATTAAGCTAAACAGAAATATTTTAATTAAATTGCAAAATAAAACAGAAAATAAAAGAGTTGTAAATCAATAGGAATAAACGCTAGGCCTAGGGAAATTCTCAGAAAATCATGGAAAATTAGATCAATTAATTAAGCAAGCAAGATTCAATAATTAAGCACCGTTCTTGAACTCTAAACACTTTTGTAAATTAAATCAGTTCTCACTGCAAATAATATCTAAATTTAAAACCAGAAAATCCAAATATCTTTGTAAAATTCTAGGTTAAAAATCAGTTTTAAAAACAAGTTTAGATTGTTCACAAAATTACTAAATCAAATCTCTTTGCAAAAAGTAATTTTGCTCACCAAAGGTTTTATCAGAAAATCAATTATATTCTCATATCAATCAATAATCCTAAGATCTAAATCCAGATGACCAATCAAAGATCTAGCATTAAGAATAAGAAAGATAATGAATCCTAAATTAACAGATCTAGTAATCCATGAAATCCCTAATGAGAAACCCTAAACCTAACAAGCAGATCTACTCAAACATAATCAATGACACACAAAACATCTTCTGAATAAATTGCATTAAGAGATTAAAGGAAGAAATAAAGGAGTTCTGAATCTTCTCTGAAGGAGTCTTGATTCTTCTCTCCAAAAGCTCTAAAATCTCTCACAGGGTTTTGCTCTCAAAATTTGCAGGGAAAATAAAGCTTAGGTCTAAACAATGATCATAAAAATCCTATTTATATTCCTAAACACGTCCAGGGACTAATGATGCCAATATGGAAAACTTTGGGGCTGTTTTGTAAATCTTCAAAACTTGTGAGAAAACTTCCAATTTGGCTTATGGACTCTGCATCGATCGATACTGATATTGTATCGATCGATGCTGACTTCTAAATTCGCCTCCCAACTTTGCAGCTCAGCCTCAATGCTTGATTATGCTCCAAATCCTCCTATTTAGCTCCATTAAGCTCTCATCCATGCTAAATCCCCTAAAGACTCAAAAAGACTCTAAAAACACCAAAAAGATTCTATAGATAAGACTTATATCATGGCTAAAAACACCTAAAAACCATGATATATCAACATATTTACCTCTTTACAATTACTCATCTTTTCACCCATTGTTGCAGTCCATCCTTTATGTTTTAGAGCTTCAGTGACAGTTTTGGGTTCCGGATAGGAAACCTTGTGCGACATAAAAACTTACCTCGGATTGGGCTTACGAATACCATCTTTTTCTCTAGTGACCATCGGATGAGTGTTGCTAGGTGCTGTTTACAGAACAGTGTGGTCGTCAGTAGTTTGAGAAGTTGATGCCGTTAAGATACTTTCCTGTAACTGAGGGAAGTTGTCGCCTATAGAAGCAGGATCAATGCCTTTCGTACACCCATAACATTCCCCAGTCATAGGTGTATCAAAGACAACACCTGTAGTAGACATGATCGGTGATGCGCTATTGTTCTGCGTTAGTGGATGAATAATTGCAGGAGCAACCTGAACTGGTGAAGAAGAGAGAGAGAGTTGACAACCTCCTCAGACTATGAAAAACCTTTATGCCAAGCAGATAATATTGGTGTTACATTCACTGGATGTAGACTTTTGTAAATGGTTGAGAATGGGAAAACAGCTTCATCAAAACTAACATGTCTGCTTATATAAACTCTGCCAGTAGGAGGGCACAGGCAGCGATAACCTTTGTATTTCTCATTGTAACCGAGAAAAACGCATTGCAATGACTTTGGATCCATCTTTGTGGAATCATAGTCACATAATGTTGGGAAACAAGCACAGCCAAAGGCTCTTAAGGAAGTGTAGACAGGTTTCTTCTTGTGCAACTTCTCAAATGGTGACACCGAGTCTGCCAAGGTTGATGTTGGTAAGAGATTAATGAGGAAGTTAGCCGTGAAGAATAATGATTCCACCCAGTATTTGAGAAGAAGTTTGCTTTGAAAAAGCATTGATAGGCCTAATTCAGTGACATGTCTATGCTTTCTCTTAGCTAGACCATTTTGCTGTGGTGCATGTGGGCAAGAGATGAACTGTTGGATCCCGTTGTCTTGTAGATGCTTCAGAAATTGTGTACTTAGGAATTCTCCAACTCCATCACATTGGAACCCTTTAATTTTGCAGTCAAACTGATTTTCCACCATCTTTTAAAACAAAACAAATATGTGAAAGAAATCTGATTTCATCTTGAGTGGATAAAGCCAATTGAATCTTGAAAAGTTATCAACAAAAACTACATAAAAACAGAATCCTTGAACATAAATTATTGGAGAGGGTCCCCACAGATCACAATGAACCCTCTCAAGAGGTTTTGATGCACTAAAAGAAGAGATAGAAAATGGAAGTCTTGAGCTTGTTCCTAGCTGGCAAGCTTCACACACTATCCTGGTGATTTTATTAACTGAGATAGAGCCGGATTTCTCTAGTTGTTGGAGGACTTGTAAGTGTGGATGACCAAGCCGTCTATGCCATACTTCATCACTAGTGGAGTGTTTGTGTACAGAGTAGAAGACTTGAGCTTTTGATTCCTCCAAGCTATAGAGATCGTCATGTAGATTTCCCATTACCAGAAGTTTCTTGGTGGCCTTATCATTTATACAAACACTATCATAATCAAGCACAACAGAACAAGGATAGTTCTTTGTAAGTTTTGAAATAGACAATATTGATCTTGCATTGTCAGGGCAAACAAGTACATCTTTAAGAGGTATATTACCTGAGGTGGAAGCTAAACTGTTAGAACCTGTGTGAGTGATGGGAAGGAAGTTTCCATCACCCACCATCACTGAATCATTACCATGATAAGGTTGAACTTGCTGCAGATTCTGAGTCGTGTTTGTGACCTGTGTCGTGTGCTCATGAACCAGAATCCGGAAGCCACTCATGTCCGTGTTGTTCAGTAACGTTAACATCTGTGATTCTCATTGCAGCTAAAGCCCTTGAAACATCTTCACACCGATATCCATTATCAAACCGATGCCAACATTTGAGAGCTGGATGTCTTGTTTTGCCGCATATCTGACAAACCACAGTGCTTCGCATTGGTTGAGAGCTGGAAATCTGTTGATGAAAACCACGTCCTCTTGTAGAAAAAGAGTTTCTTCCACGACCAGAACCAAACCTGTTGCCATTGCCTCTTCCCCTGTTGTTGTTTTGGTGGAAGTACTCACTTGATTGTTGACCGACATGAAAGGCAACGTGGGGAGGAACAGCCACAACAGTTTCAGCAAGATAACCCTGAAGCCTATCATCATATTCGGTTAACTTCAGAATGACATCATATAAAGTTAGACTAAGAGAACCATCAACCAGAGTCCCAATGGTGGTTTTGATTGGTTCATACTCTCTGCCGAGACCATTCAGCGCAGCAAAGATTTTCATCTTTTCATGGACATGACTATAATCAGAAGCTAACTGATCACAAATTCCCTTGAGATCTCTAAGATATGATTCCATGGACCTATCTTTCTTATCAACGGTCTGTAAATGCCTCTGAAGCTCAAATAACCTAGACGAGGATGCTCTATTGAAGTGGTTAGCAAGAAACGTCCATACCTGAGCTGAAGTAGAGCAGCTAGCCACCACACTCAGTATGTCTTCGGAGAAAGATCCCAAAACCATGACTTGACGACTTGATCTGTGCGGTACCAAGTTAAATACTCCGGATTTGTCGCCTCTGTTCTTGTGCCATCAAGTCCTGTTGCAACAGCCATAGCACTCGGAGCAGGGATAGAACCAGTGACAAATCCCAGTAAACCTTGACCCGCTAGGAACGACTCAAACTGACTCTTCCAAAGGATGTAGTTCTTCTGAGTAAGTGTAACTGTGACACAGTTTGAAATATTTAGAGAAAGAACTGAATAAGAGGCCATTGATGCGATTTCCATGAGCTCTGATACCATGAAAGTAAAAGATATTTCTCAAGAATGAAGGTTTAGTTTTTCATTATTCTTATCTTACAAAGGTGAGCTTACAATCTTATTTATACTAAAGCCATAAACCCTAGAAGAGTTCTAGAGGGTTCTGCCAGATGTCAAGATCAGTTTGAGTAACAAGGATCAAGGGTTACAAAACGATTCGACAGCTTGATTGTCTCTCTACGGTTTTGTACGACTGGTTCTTTGCCTCGTCGTTTGTCACCTTGTGAGAAAACCGTTGAAGGAGTCTTATTGGGCCTGGACTTCATCGGCTGTTTTTGAGTTTCTGCATTCTTGTTGGGCTTTGTTAATTTGTCGTTGCCCATTACTTATTTCTTCCCAAAAACGATGCCGTTCTGTATTGCCTTGTTATCAGTTGGAAAGAATGAACAAATGTAACAATTCTCTTTTTGTTTACAGTATTTAACTTGTTTTTTAAAAAATTGATATGCCTAAATTTTTTATTCTTCTAATTCTGTTTAGAAATAATTATTTCAGCTATATCCCCAAAAATCAAAGGAATTGTAAATATATGTAAAAAATGATGAAGACGATTAATAAATTCAGTAGAAGATGAACATTGCAGAATTTTAGGACTCGACTAAAAAACTCTAACGTTCATTCTAGGACTCGACTAAAAAAATCTATGTTATACATTGCACAAAGTGTTGAACATTGGAGAATTTTAAATTTCAGATTTCACTAGAAATATAATGTAAAAATATGTGATACTTGGAAGTTTAGGAATCTAAAGATTTCATTAGTTGATCCCTTTTGCTCTGTTTCTTGATCAAGAGATGTCACTATTTGTTTTGTTTCTTGATCAAATCCCCTATATATTAAAAGAGGAGCATTCTCTAAAAAAAGCTGACGTATCGTCGTTAGAGAGCTTTGTCCATAATTTATTATTTGTTATTAATATTCCATAAAACCGCCACACTATTTTTTTTGTCAACTGCCACTGCTACTCAATTTATTTATATACACAATATTTTGCTTCTATAAATTTTAAAATTAGTAAATATTATTCAAAAATTGATTAATATTATCCCCTGCATATCTTCAAAATTAAATTAATTTCACTATGTATTGTAATATAATAATATATTTATATTATGAGATGTAAAAAATATATATACTTAATATCATATCTTTAGAAATACAAATAATGTTACATTTCTAATAATAAAGCTCTAATGGTGAAAGAATCGAAGATCATTTGAAATTGGCTCAACGTTTATTCTTTTGCTAAAAACAGTACCTATATTTGCCCAAAAACGTATGATCACCAATTGAAATGACATGAATATATATTTTAATTTGGATAACTATGTAGTTAAACATTATATATAAATATGTAGTGATGAGTTATTTACAGAAATCTTAAAATTTAGAAAATCCAGTCTAATAAAAATTAAAAAATAACAATATTATACCAATAGCTGAGACACATTTAGTTATTAACCTCATTTTGATTTTATTTACAGCTATATGCCATTGTGTTTTATTAACAAAAAAAAAAAAAACAAATGTGTTATTCTTAAAAACTTTATCACACAATTTTATTAATAGGAATTAAGTTTAAGTTTTAATTACATTTTATATATTAGAAAAAATGATTTTTTAAAATGCATGTGGGTTACCCACGGATCTCACGAATTCAAGCGGGATAGATGGAAAGACATTTTGCGGCTCAAAATATCTAAATCCGTTGCGGGATGACTTAGCGGACTGGTTTGACCAGATTAACAATTTTATTTAAATCATATGGTTCATGAAATTTTAGTTTTCTGTGGTTTTTATCTGATTTGATAGTTCAAAATTTTGATAAAATCTAACCGATCATTAATTCGGTTCACATTCGATCCAGATGCGTCATCATGTCAATCTAAAATTTATGGTAAAACGATTAATACTTTAAACTTTCAAAATCTTGATGAATTCAAACAAATATATATTTATATTGTAAATGTTACACTAAATGAATATATTTACAAATATACTATTTCAAACAAAAATTTCATCTCGTGCAACAGCACGGGTTAAATGTCAGTATTTGTCCTGTTTAACTCTGTTTCTTGATATAAGTGTCGCTTAACTTGCCAGATCTCTCGCAGATTTCATTTTGTATAAAAAGTGTGATCTATTTCAAGAGAATAATGAGCTAATGCTAATTTTTTTCAACAGATTATAGAACGAAGAGAGACAAACAAAAGATGATTACCATTCTCAGCAGTCAAAAGGAGAAAGCATTAAACACAAGTCATGAAAATGAAGTACAAACCAAAAAAAAGTAGTAAAGAGGGTCACCAGAGGAAGAAGGACAGAAGATGCAACTATAGAAACTGAGGTTATTTAATATTTTTGAAACCGGTAAAAGATCTTCTACCCCGTTTAGTCGACATAGTACTGGATGATAAGTTGAGGTTATCTGAGATTATTTTGACATTGCACTTGGCTGACGATACTCTAGGAAGCTTTCGAATTTGCTTGCATACTTCCACCACATCGTCATCACGGGGTGCATTGTCGTACAATGTCACTTGTTCAAGATTCGGCATGGTGTCTAAAAAGTAATTGACCTGTTCTATCTGCTCCTCTATCCCATCAATATCACAGTTTGCACAAAACTTCAATATCTTAAGAACCTTCACCGGACTTGATAATAGACAATCTCGAACGACAATTCCACCGGAATCATCCGAAAATATGCACAAGCACCCGTCCTCGTCGCGAAATCTTTTAGTATAATCGTGATGAAGTCCCTGAAACATAATGGAAACTGTTGTAAGCTTGAAGAAGCTTGGAGATCAAGCTTAGTATATTTAGGAGGATCTAAACATACAAGTTTTGTTAGTTTTACTTTCTTTAGGAGTTATCTAAAGTTAGTTTTCCAAAAGTGTTTTTGGAAATAGAATTTATATATAAGGAGGTGCTAAGGTGTAGCACAACTTATGAGTTTTCTTTGAGAGATTTTGAGAGATTGTATTTGAGAGATTAAGAGAGTTCTTAAAGGTTTTGAGTAAGTTTCCTTTAAGCTAAATAAAGAGAGTTTTTCTTTATTTTTGAGTTCTTATACAATCTCTTGAAACTAGATTTGGTATCAGAGCTTCTTTTGGTTCGATAAGCTTCAAATAAACGTGAGAGAAGACTTCGATTCAACAAGAAACCATGAGCGAGTTGATTCCAGCAACTAACCCACCAAAGGAAGGAGGTCTTTCATCAATTCAAAGTCCGATGCTGAGCAATACGAACTACACCGTATGGGCTATGAGAATGGAGGCTACGCTTCGGGTACACAAAGTCTGGGAAACCATTAATCCCGGTTCTACTGATGAAGGAAAGAACGATCTAGCTCGAGCCCTTCTCTTCCAATCTATACCCGAGACGTTGATACTCCAAGTCGGTAAACAGGTGAATGCAAAAGCTGTGTGGGATGCAATAAAAGCAAGGAATCTTGGTGCTGAACGAGTGAGAGAAGCAAGGTTACAAACTCTCATGGCAGAGTTTGATAGGCTGAAGATGAAAGAAGGTGATTCAATTGATGATTTTGTTGGGAAAATCTCTGAAATTTCGACAAAATCAGCCTCGTTGGGTGAAGAAATTGAAGAATCAAAGATAGTTAAAAAGTTTCTCAAGAGCTTGCCACGCAAGAAGTACATCCATATCATCGCATCTCTTGAACAGGTTCTTGACCTTAAAACAACAAGCTTTGAAGACATCGTAGGAAGATTAAAGACCTATGAAGAAAGAGTCTTTGAAGAAGAAGATTCCCAAGAAGATCAGGGAAAGCTCATGTATGCTAACTCCTACACTCAGCCATCTCAAGACGGAGGAAGAGGTCGAGGTCAATGGCGAGGTCGTGGTAGGGGAAGAGGAAGGTTCGGATATCAACAGAGGGATAAATCGAAAATCACATGTTATAGATGTGATAAGCAAGGACACTACGCATCCGACTGCCCAGATCGGTTACTGAAGTTGATTAAGCTTCAAGAAACACAAGACAATGCTGGTGAAGACACTCAAGAAGCTGAATCTCTCATGATGCATGAGGTAGTGTACCTTAACGAGAAGAATGTGAGGCCGACTGAGTTTGAAACACGTTCGGACAAGGACTGGTATTTAGATAATGGTGCTAGTAACCATATGACAGGAAATCGAGCATGGTTTCGCAAGCTTGATGAGTCAATCACAAGAAAAGTTAAATTTGGTGATGATTCTCGAGTAGACATCAAAGGGAAGGGTTCCATTCTGTTCATCACTAAAGGAGGAGAAACAAAACTACTAGCAGATGTCTACTACATACCGGATCTTAAAAGTAATATCATAAGCTTAGGTCAAGCTACTGAGTCGGGTGTGATGTTAGGATGAGAGAAGAACATCTAACTCTTCACGATCGGGAAGGAAATTTGTTGGTGAAGGCTAAGCGATCGCGTAATAGACTGTACAAGGTTGCTATGGAAATCGAGAACAAGAGGTGTCTTCAAGCCCAAACAATAAGCGGATCATCACTGTGGCATGCTCGCCTGGGACACATCGGTTTTGAGACCATGAAAGCAATGGTGGCCAAGGATTTAGTCATCGGAATATCCAATACTCCGATAAGAAATGAAACTTGTGTATCTTGCTTGCTTGGGAAGCAAACACGACAAGCTTTCCCTAAGGCAACATCTTATCGCGCATCCCAGGCCTTGGAACTCATCCACGGTGACTTGTGTGGACCTATCTCACCTTCCACAGCTGCACAGAAGAGATATATATTTGTGCTAATAGATGACTACTCACGTTATATGTGGACAATACTTCTGAAGGAGAAAAGCGAGGCGTTTGAAAATTTAAACACTTCAAGAAATCAGTTGAACAAGAAAGTGGAACCAACATCAAAACGCTAAGAACCGACAGAGGTGGGGAATTTATGTCTCAAGAATTTCAACTATTTTGCGAGAAAGAAGGAATTCTTAGGCATCTAACTGCTCCGTACACACCACAGCAGAACGGAGTGGTAGAGAGAAGAAACAGAACATTGTTGGAGATGACCAGAAGCATCTTGAAGCACATGAACATGCCTAATTACTTATGGGGGGAAGCAGTCAGACACTCAACCTATCTCATAAACAGAGTAGGAACAAGATCCTTGAACAATCAAACTCCGTATGAAGCATTCAAAGGAAGAAAACCGAATGTCGAACATCTAAGAGTCTTTGGATGTGTAGGGTATGCAAAGATTGAAGCACAACACTTGCGAAAATTGGATGACCGGTCAAAACCTCTTGTATATCTCGGAACAGAGCCTGGCTCTAAGGCTTACCGACTCTTGGACCCAACAGCTCGTAAAATCATGGTGAGTAGAGATGTGTTCTTTGACGAAAACAAACGATGGAATTGGAGCACAACAAACTCCACGACTCACGAAGAACCAGGAGAATTCACAATTGGTTTTGGAGATTTTGGGAACAATGGACTCAGAGATAACGATGGAAGAACAGAGGAAAACAGAGCGGACAATGAAGAAGAAGATATCGAGGAAGAAGATCTGCAACCTGAACCAATTCCACTTGATTTAAGTTCTCCTGAACCAGCAAACCAGACATCCGAACTGGTGTTACGTCGATCCACAAGACAAAGCACAAGACCAGGTTATTTAAGCGATTACATACTTTTGGCAGAAATTGATGCTGAACATCTCCTACTGTCCATTAACGATGAGCCTTGGGATTTCAAAGAAGCAAATGAGTTTAAGGAATGGAGAGATGCTTGTGAGGAGGAAATTTCGTCGATAGTCAAGAACAGAACCTGGACTTTAGTTGATCTTCCTGTTGGTGTGAAGTCAATCGGGCTGAAGTGGGTGTTTAAAATTAAGCGAAACTCTGATGGATCCATAAACAAGTACAAAGCAAGACTCGTGGCAAAAGGCTATGTGCAAAGACATGGAGTAGACTTTGATGAGGTATTCGCTCCGGTTGCTCGTATCGAAACAGTTCGACTCATTCTCGCGTTAGCCGCAACAAACAAATGGGAAGTGCATCACCTTGATGTAAAAACTGCTTTCTTACATGGAGATTTGAAAGAGAATGTCTATGTGAACCAACCAGAGGGTTTTGTTACGAAAGGAAGTGAGAAAAGTTTATAAACTACACAAAGCCCTCTATGGATTAAGACAAGCTCCTCGAGCATGGAACACAAAGTTAAACTCGATTCTCAGAGATTTAAACTTCGAAAGTTGCTCTAAAGAACCATCATTGTACAGAAAGCATGTGGAGCAAAGCCTTCTTGTTGTAGCTGTTTACGTCGACGATCTTCTCGTCACAGGCTCGGATTTAAGTGTGATAAACGAGTTCAAGAAAGGTATGGCTGAAAAATTTGAGATGAGTGATTTGGGTAAACTCACATATTATCTTGGTATTGAGGTGTTTCAAGGAAGTGATGGGATTATGTTAAGCCAAGAACGTTATGCGATGAAAATTCTGGAAGAAGCTGGAATGAGCGAGTGTAATGCGGCTTGTACTCCAATGATCTCGGGTTTGGAGTTGTCAAAAGCTGAAACAGAAGGTCGTAT
This sequence comes from Camelina laxa, assembly GCA_024034495.1. NCBI lineage: Eukaryota > Viridiplantae > Streptophyta > Magnoliopsida > Brassicales > Brassicaceae > Camelina > Camelina laxa. The sequence continues at coordinate 38,237,580 of CM043880.1, forward strand.
TGATGAGAAGGCTTACAGGAGGAAAATCGGGTGTCTTCGATACCTACTTCATACTCGACCTGATCTCTCGTACAGTGTGGGTGTGTTAAGTAGGTACATGCACGAACCAAGAGAATCACATGGGGTTGCACTAAAGATGGTCTTGAGATATCTCCAAGGTACGCTTCGTCATGGTCTTGTTTTTAGGCAAGGAGTTAAGCTGGGTTTGGTAGGATATAGTGATAGTAGCCATTGTGTAGACAAGGATGATGGAAAGAGTACGAGTGGACACATTTTCTACTTCAATGAATGTCCGATCACTTGGAACTCACAAAAATAACAAGTTGTGGCGCTATCTTCCTGCGAAGCTGAATTCATGGCAGCCACCGAAGCTGCCAAACAAGCCATTTGGTTACAAGAGCTCCTTGCGGAGATCATAGGGGATGCGTGTGCAAAGGTTATGGTACGAGTTGATAACAAGTCTGCTATTGCTCTCACCAAGAATCCAGTGTTTCATGGACGTAGCAAACACATCCATCGGAGATTTCATTTCATACGAGAATGTGTGGAGAGTGAACAAATTGAAGTTGAACATGTTCCGGGTAATGAGCAAAAGGCTGATATTTTGACTAAAGCACTTGGAAGGATAAAGTTCAAGGAGATGAGAGATCTTATTGGAGTTCAAGAAGTGTCAAAGGAAGACTTCAAGCTTAAGGGGGAAAATGTTGTAAGCTTGAAGAAGCTTGGAGATCAAGCTTAGTATATTTAGGAGGATCTAAACATACAAGTTTTGTTAGTTTTACTTTCTTTAGGAGTTATCTAAAGTTAGTTTTCCAAAAGTGTTTTTGGAAATAGAATTTATATATAAGGAGGTGCTAAGGTGTAGCACAACTTATGAGTTTTCTTTGAGAGATTTTGAGAGATTGTATTTGAGAGATTAAGAGAGTTCTTAAAGGTTTTGAGTAAGTTTCCTTTAAGCTAAATAAAGAGAGTTTTTCTTTATTTTTGAGTTCTTATACAATCTCTTGAAACTAGAGAAACAGTTTCAAAATCCCAAATTGTGTGTAAAAAAGCGTGTCAGTTTGTTAATGTCAAGAATGTGTATGCTACTTGGAAGACGAGGGTTTCTAGATTTGGACAGTTCTTGAGTAGAGCTGGCAGTGATTCCCATTCTACCCATGGTTCAATAGTTAACTGCACCAGGTTTTCAATACCGGTATTGTTTCACTGCAGTAATTAAGTACCTGAAATAAAAACCAAATAAACTATGACTATGAGTAGCAAATTAAATAAAGGTTAAGAGAAGAAAGATGGGACTGACCTTAAGAGTGTCACAAGACAAGTAGAGGAGCTTAACATTGCATATTCCCATGAGAAGATTGTTCAAATTAGTCTTGTCGTCGGGTATCAAAGTAAGTTCTTCTGAACATGTTACATGTACGATCTGATCAGGTGTCAATCGAAGTCCGATACTAGCTTCAACAAGCGAATCAAAAATCACTTCTGGATACCTATCCGCCATAGTATCAGAATATTCTAGGTAGACTAGGTTTGGATTACTAAATAACAGTTGCACACTCTGATTAGCCTCATCAACATCTTCAACCTCATAAAAGTTTTCAGAACGACAAAACTTTAGTCTCTTGAGGGTTGGGATGGACACCGTCAGGTAGCCAGGCATAGGTTCCGAATAGTTCCAGTTCCACTTCAAATTTACCAGCACTAATTCTTCAAGCGCGTAACAGCCAGAGAGAAGCTTGTTAAACGTAAAGGTATCTGTCTGAAAATAATCAAGATGTAAAATCTTGAGCTTCGGAAGAGAAACATCACCTTCTACATTAATGTTGACACCATCTTCAAATTCTATCTTTAGCCTAACCAATGTCTTGCTCACAAAGATCTCAGAAGGCAGAGGATAAAAGCTCGATCTCTATTATAGATCTTGATATTACTTATTGTACAAGCTATTTCCATATGTGTTTAGGAAAGTTTACATTACTATTGTGTTAGCAATATGTCAAAGCTAATCACTATATATATGTATGCCTTAATCTTATGAAGGACAACTCAAGAAACTATTCTATTTCTATAATATCTTACATGGTATCAGAGCCCAAGGTTAAAATTATGGTGGACCTAGAAAAGTGGATACGGACATGCCTCTTGTTAACCCGAGTAATGGGGCCCAAGAAGAGGTTTATTATCGGTCCAAGTGGGATCGGTTCGAGATAGAGTTATCATCTCGAGGAGGCGAGTTAATATCCCACATGTGGTCCTTGGATTGAAGGGGAGATTGTTGGATACAATACAAGTCCCACATCTGAAGTTTAAAGGGACTATCATCAATATATAAAGGGTTAGGGTCAATCTACTAATTGCCAATTGATTTTTAGTTAGAAACCCAAGATAAGCCCAAATTCAACATGGTACCAGAGCAGGCGATCCTGTGGATCTAAACGTTTTTCTGCTGTGGTAACTTTGTGATCTCAATGATCATGAAAGGTGAAGCCGATGAAGACAATGGTGATGGAGACGATGAAGAACCAGCTGAAGACGTGAAACTATTTTCTTCACGTGATTTTAAAATTCAATAGGTTGTTCAATTTGATTTTGGGGTATGTGTCTTCTAAGTTAAAGTCAACGTTTTGGTTTTAAAATAAGTGTTTTTATCTATTTATTTTATTTTATGGATTTAGTAGAAGAATTGGTAGATCTTTGAGAAATTATTATGTTTTAAGGGTTTGGGTTTTTCACAAATAGTTGTTGTGTTTATTTTTATGGGATTTATTCTTCAGCGTAGAATATTTTTTTTAGTTTCCTTTATTACGGGGGAGTTTGGTTATGGTTTAACCATTAGGGGAGTTGGGAGTTTATTGGAACGCTCGTGTTTAGGTTATTATTAGTCTGATTTGTGAACTGTCCAAGATAAGGACAATTGTTTTTAGCGCTGTAGGAATTGCACCCACGGGATGTTGTTATTCCCTTTTACCAAAACCGAAGACAAGATGAAGTTCCACCCCTCTTTCTATATATTGAAGTTTATACCTCAAGAATTTTTTGTTGACATGATTTGTCCGTCCTCGACATAATGTCCACGACATAGGTGTTCCGCTTTGTGGTTGCATAGTTTGCATTTCGCGTCCACCTTTGTCGTGCGGGGGAGTATTAGGGAAGCAAGATGTATATCTTGCGGACCAAGTAATGTGGACCGTAAAGTCCGTTAATGAAGTGAAGCCCAGTCCGAAGAATATTATAGATCTTGATATTACTTATTGTACAAGCTATTTCCATATGTGTTAGGAAAGTTTACATTACTGTTGTGTTAGCAATATGTCAAAGCTAATCACTATATATATGTATGCCTTAATCTTATGAAGGACAACTCAAGAAACTATTCTATTTCTATAATATCTTACAATCTCGAACAATAACCGAGAGAGGTAGGGATGCGAAGATCAATATCTAAGACACCACGTTTCAAGACTTTGGGTATCCATTCAAGAACCCAATATTGATCAACAACATCTTTACACTTGACGTGGAATGTCTTCAACGGAGCTTTGGCTTTGGCTTGCAAAGCCAAGACACTGTCCACGAAACTCATAAAACTTTTAGAATAATACTTGTTTCTTTCTCGAGGATGGAAATAGATGGAGTCATCCAAGTCAAGATTTGGTACAAACGCAAGCAAAGGCTTCCATCTTTTGGCTAGAGCGGTAGTTGAAGCAGCTTCTTTAGTTGGAAGGAAGGATAAGATTTGACAAATTATTGCGTCTGGTAAACCGCTGATTAAATCTCTAGAACCACTACCAACAACCTTGTGTTTCCTTTTGTGACATACAGAACAACAATTATTAACCTGAACAAATATATGAAACTCCGGTAAAATATTTGAAACAAGAGAGGTCAATAACATACAACAAGTCTTTGAGGCTTCTATTAAAACACCATGTACACTAAACCACATCAGATGATCTAATCATTATATTAAGATACACAACCGAGAACAAAAAAAAAATGCTAAGAAACAGAGACAAATACACTACATAACCAATTCGTTGGAGAAAAAACAAGACATGAAGAGTGAGACCATCAGAAGAAAATGGAGAAAACTTACTTTAAGAAACAAAGCAGAGCCCCACAATAAACCTACAACGATTGAGTTTTAAATCATTGGGTCTTCTGAAATCCTCTGGTTTCGTCTTCGTGTGTGTGTGTAACGTCGCATAGTGTCTCAAGAGTCGCATTAAAAACTGTGGTTACTCTTACTCTTAGACCATCTCCAATGTATATCTCTATTTTTTTCTCTAAAATAGAGTAACTCTAAAATAGAGCATTGTTTTCCTCCAATGTGTTACTCTATTTTAGAGTTGAAAATAGAGGTAGTGTAAAAATATAGAGGTGAGAATAGAGTTACTCTATATATAGAGCAATCCTATCATTTTCTCTATTTTAGAAGAAAATATAGAGTAGGGTTGGAGCAAATGTAGCTCTATAATAGAGTTTTGACTCTAAAATAGAGTAGGGTTGGAGATGCCCTTACTCCTCCATGGCGTTGAAGTTGAAGCGGTGGGTCTTGGAGAGCGTTGTGCTTCCTCCGGATTGACACGTGGCTCCTATATATGTCTTCGTGCGCTGCAAGCCTCTCCACTTTTGTTTTTCCTTCTCCCTTTGTTATTATAATATTATTATTTTAATAATGTTTGTCAAAATTTGCTTCTGTTAATTACTTTCTCCGTATCTTTTTAACTAAACCAGTATCCCCGCACTGCGCGAATTATCTTCTGGCAATATAAAAAATTACATTTTCATTATCAATATTAGATCGTGTATTGAGTAGTCAAAAACGAAAGTACAAACCAGTAATCAATATCATTTGACTGAATTTGGAATAACCATCACACATGATTGAATCTTTTTTTTTTCTGGCACTATAGCAGTAAAGAAAAAAAAACTGTAGTAAATTTGGTCAATTCCCAAGTCGTATAATTTATTCTACCTCTTAAGAATCAAACACAAAATGACCAGTTTCTTTTTATTCTATAGTAAGATTACATTTAACAACACACATACCAGTCCTAGATACATAAAATAAAAATTTAGAAATAACACCACTCAAAGACAAAACCCTTAAGGTTTACCATAGTGTGTATAGTTGAGCAGATAGAGTCATAGAAAAAAGGTTTGAAGAGAAGGAAAACAACACAACAGTGTAAACTTAAAAGCGAATTTTGATTTTTCTTGTTTGTTATCGAATGAGAATGAATATAACCACTTAAAAACTATAATTAGAAGAACTAATTAAACATCTTTCTCTATATATTCTTGACTCCTGCCATATAAGGATTCATTTTTTTTCGAACCTACTACACCGTAAGAAATATAGGATTATTAAAGAAAATAGTAAGCAAAACATAGCATGCAATTCCCATAATGAAGAAACTAACTTGCAATCTATTTTGAGCAAAAGAAATAAACCATTACTAATGCATTAACATATTATAGGTAAGCTACAAAAAGTAACCAGATACAATCAATATAAATTCGTTCATGCGTGGATTAAACTCTTGAGAAGCCTAAAAAGCCACAAGCTGTACCCATCAGCTATTTGGAACAAGAAGCATATTAATCAGTTCCAATTAGACAATTTCTAGATGATGTTAACATTGTCTTAACATCAGTATAAGACAATTTGCTTTCTTTAGGAAGTTCAGTCATCTGTTATCTTCAACATTCTAATCTATATTCTAAAGCCAAGTATCGTTGGTGATTTCTTCAAAAGACTATTCTCTGAATATGCTTGATTTTCAAGTTCTCCTTTCTCTGTAGTTGACCTTCATCTTCAACATCGTTGTTCACTACAAAAAAAAAAAAAACAGCAGGATGTGAGAGATAATATAAAGTAGCAGTTACTACAAAAATCAAAGCAAGGAAAGGCGAAAAGGGTTAAAGTAACAGTTACTATGAAAATCAAGCAAAGGAAGACGAAGAGGATCAATCAAGCAACATAAGGGATTCAAGATGATTGGTTTATTTTAGTCATGGACATGTGACACTCTCGCTATTGCTGATGCGGCAGAAGGATGGAGAGAGTTAGCCAACTTTTATAGTACTTATTATATAAACATTGATGAAAAAATTACTTATTAACAACATCGTGACACGTGTCAATTATATCATTCAGATGTTGACACGTGTCAATTAATTATTAAAATTGAAAAAAATATAAAAATTCAAAACCTAACCTAAAAAAGTTTTATATAAAAGTAAATAGATAAAATAACACCTAATTTTGTTTAAAATAGAATTATAAGATAAATTATATATATACATATATAAACCATAAAATTCAAAAGTATAATATTTTTTACTTATTTTAATTTTAAGTTGCTATATTACAAGAAAAATATTACTTTATATAAGATGAAAAATGATTGTGAAAATTATACAATTAGTTACTGTTTCTAAAAAAATGTAGATGCTCACCTTTACATAAAGAAAAAAATTGTTGAAGTAAAAAAAAAAGATTATCTCATATTTTTTTCACCAATCAAATAATTTATTCAAAAGACTGCTATTGTAATATATATGATAGGAGTATGTAAGATTAACGTATGTGTTTTTGTAACTATAAATATGTTAAAGTGAAGAGACATATAATAGGTTATTTAATATGTTCATAAAGACTTTGTTGGTAGTAGTTAAGACTAAAGAATATATTTTAACAGTACAATATATTTGTGTGTACAAATAAACTTTTAAGTGGTAATGTAGACAGTATATTTGTAAATGGATATATATTAGTGTATTATAGCAAAAAAAAAAAAACAACTATTTTCTATAACTAAAAGTTTACCTCTTTATTTTTATACATTGTTTTTACTTATGAAAATAATTAAATATATATTCTTTATTAAAATTTAATTTTAATACTTTTGAACTCATCTACAACTATTTTCTTTAACTAAAAATGTATCTATTTCTTTTTTCAACCAAACAATAAATTAAAAGGAATTTCCTCGGTTAGTTGCCCAAGTTAGAGGGAAGGGGTTTATAAAAGAAACTTCAGAGATAATAGAATACGAAGCACGGGCAAGACAATCTGCCTTCAAATTTGTCGCATGTGGGATCCAAGAGAGGGAGAATAGTGGAAAAAACTCCAGCAAATTAAACTCATCAAGCAAGTTGGAGGAGGATGACCAATATTCAGAGGAATGCACCATAGTGAGTAACTCAGCACATATCCGCTCCATGGCCCACAACAACGCTTCTAGCTCTGAATGCAGGGGGAGGGGCTCCGTCTTAGACACTTGGCCCCCAACAACAAGGTTCGCTCCTCACCAACGCAACAACACTAGCCCAATCATGAATGCTCATTAGTTGCTTTCCAAGAACCATCAATTTGACACCAAGGTGAAGAAATCTGGACTGCTGGACATCCGAGGACGAAGATGGAGTCGACATGACCGCCGTAAAAGATAGCGTCTCTTCCCAGGCTAACTTATCTCCCAAAGCCTGAGCAATTATATCATTCGTCTCGATCTCTAAACCTTTAAAAAAAAATTATTTTTGGCCTTCTAGATTGGTCATAAAAATCATGGTAATTGAAAAAGTTAATCAGGATCACCCTGTTGAGAGACATCCCTCTAGAAAACAAAATCCAAATTTGAGTACACCGACTCATATGGAAAACCCTATGATGAGTCGGAGTTAGAGATAAATCCTAAACTTCCCACGAGTGAGGGTATTCAAAAAAAAAAGTGATTAATAGTCTCAACCGTAGAGTCGCACATTTTACACCAGATATTTACTTTTATAGATAGTTTTTACTTACTAAAAATACTTACTTTATAACCTTTGTTAAATTTTATTTTATTTTAAAAACTCTAAACCCGCACATCGGGCGGGTCCTAATCTAGTAGATTATAAAATAAGTATTTTAGAAATTTTAGTTCGTTTGATTTTTTTTTTTTTAACAACAAAAAGATCAGCTCATATGAGCCAATACGAAGGAAAGTCGTTTACAAACAAAACATGATGCAGCGATGCACGCGCATGGCGTGCCAAAGAGTCCGCATGTACATTAGCATTTTTGGAAATAAAAGATAAAGAGAAAGAACAGAACTCCTCCCTGTCCATCTTGATATCATTGAGGTAAGTCTTGAAGACCGACCAGTTTTGAGGGAAAGACACCATCTTCACCAAGTCTGAGCAATCTGTATAAAAAGCCACTTCGCGATAATCATGGTCAATCATGCACCGCATAGCCCAAAAAAAGGCTTCTACTTCTGCATGCAATGGGGAGAGACTCTGGCGGATATTAATGGCTCCCTTCATCGTCGAGCCATACGTAGCGGCTGAGCACACCCAAGCGGCACCCGCATAGGCATCTCTCGCTTTCCAGGATCCATCGACAAAACATCTGTAACCAGAGAAAACAACCGGCAGAGACCCCACGCGCCCTGTCACTCGACTAGGGGAACTAGGAAGTGTTGATGAATCCTCACCCACATCCTCTGTCTGAGCATGTAACCATGTAGACGCATCCCCTACCGCTACTCTAACGATATCCTCGGGGTTTTCCATACTATTCTCAAATACACGAGCATTCCTCGCCTTCCATATATACCACATAATCCAAGGGAAGGCCGCAACCTGAGAACCCGGATTAGCTGACCCCAGAAAATGATCCACATTTGCATACAGAGAGTCTGTAGGAAACGCAACTTGGCCGACCGGCACTTGAGCTAAAGCCCAAGCCTCCCTAGCTGGCGGACACTGGAAAATAGCATGATTTATCGTTTCCTCGTCAGCCCCACATCGAGCACAACCTGGATCACAGGCGATACCCCGTCTCTTCAGATTCGCCGAAACCGATATACACCCAGATAAGACTTGCCATATAAAGTGCCTAATCTTTGGTGGACATACCACTCGCCAAACCCCTGCTAAAAGCGGAGTAATATCCAGCCCTAGCCGAGGTACTAAGGACCTCTGTTTTACCGCTCGTTCCGTCACATACCCTGATTTTACCGAATACTTTCCGGTTTTTGTAAAATGCCAACCTAGGACGTCTACCATCTGAGGATTACCCAAAGGTAAAGCCCTGACTAAAACAGCATCCTCCGGGGTAAAATGCTCAAGGAGCATATCCATACTCCATGTATTAGTTTGGTGATCAATAAGATGTGAAATTTTTAAAGAAGGGTCCTGAAAAGGTCCCTTACTCATAGCTGGTCTTGGGGATTGAGCTGGTATCCATGGATCAGTCCATACAGAAATGGAATCACCAGAGCCAACCCATATAATAAGTCCTTTGTTTACCAAAAATCTAGCTGAAACAATACTCCGCCACCCGTATGATGGTGAATAAGACCGTATGGGATCCATAGGGTTTGAGTTCCTATAATACCTACCCTTAAAGACTTGAGCAAAAAGGGATTCAGGTGCCTCAATAAGTCGCCACAATTGTTTAGCCAATAAAGCAGTGTTAAAATCATCCACATTACAAAAACCCAAACCACCCAACTGCTTGCTCCCACATAACTTCTCCCACGCTAACCAATGCATCCCCCAGCCTGCCCCGAACTCCACCAAAAATTTGCCACGGCACTAGTTAGTTTGGACGTGAACGTTTTTGGTAACCGGAAGCAGGACATGATCACAAAGGTCGGTACCGCCGTGGCCACTGATTTTATCATTACCTCTTTCCCACCTCTGGAAAGTTGCTTCATCTACCTTATGCCCAAATTGAATGGAGGATTTATCAAAATTAATTTGTTGCCCTGAGACCGCCTCATATTGCTTTAAAATATCCAAAATAACCTCACATTGTCTTATTAGCCTTGCAGAAAAAAGAGTATCATCCGCGAAAAATAAATGCGTAATTGGCGGACATGTATCAGTCACCTTGATCCCTGTTATCCTTTTTTCCCTCTCCGCCTTCCAGATATTGGCAATGAGGACTTCCGTACAGAGAATAAACAAATAGGGAGATAAAGGGTCACCCTGACGCAATCCTCGTTCCGGGACAATCAAGCCATTAGGTTGACCATTCAGCAGAACCTTGTACTCAACCCGAAGATACACAAAACAAAATCCAGGAAACCCATTTATCTGAAAAACCCATTTTGCGTAGCAGAGCTTTGACGAAACCCCACTCAACCCTATCATATGCTTTGCTCATGTCTGTTTTAATTGCCATAAACTTCCCTTTACAAGATGGGTTGGTCCGTAGTCCATGAAACATCTCTTGAGCTATCAAAATGTTATCCGAAATTAGACGACCTGGCACAAAGGCCGACTGAGTCTCCGAGACAAGATTTGGTAGCATCAATTTGAGCCGTTGACACAAGATCTTTGAGATGATCTTGTACCCCACATTACATAAACTGATCGGACGTAACTCTGTCATCCGGGTCGGCTTGGCCACCTTGGGAATAAGACAGATATGCGTTCGATTTAGACTCTTATCAAAAACCCCCTCTTCAAAAAATCGATTGACCATGGAAACAAGATCGGCTTTGACAACCCCCCAGGCCTTCTTAAAAAACAGAGCTGTCATTCCGTCCGGTCCCGGCGCTTTATCCTGATGCATCATAAACAAAACCTTACGAACCTCCGCCTCCGTCACCGGGGCTGTCAAAATCTCATTTACCTCCTCCGTTATTACCATGTCCACCTCACTTAAAGCCTCCTCGAAGGAATCCGGAGAGATCGAGGTAAACAAGTCGTCAAAATAAGATACAGCAGTATTGCAGATATCTTCATCCTTGGTAGACCATTATTATTCCTATCGTACAGACCAATTATTCGGTTCCGAGCCCTCCGTTGCTTTGTTTGCACCTGAAAATACTTTGTATTTTTATCCCCCACTCGCATCCACCGATTCCGACTCTTTTGATACCAATAGATCTCTTCATCCCTATAAGCATCACGTGATTGTGAAGTTACCTCCGAAAGCACCTCCGGACCAACTTCATCATCCGCTTGAGCCACCTCCAACTTTCGTTTAAGATCCTCTATCGTCTCCCTCCCAAAAGGAACCTGTGCCTTCCTCCACTGAGAGATGGCACGACGACAGTTCCCTATCTTGGTCACTAAATCAGGAGAATCCTGATCGCACGCGGACCCCCAACCCGCAGAAATAGCCCCCATCAACCCCAGCTTACCAATCCACCGCCTATCAAACATAAAACACCGACGTCCACGCGGCCGTTTGGCCCCAATACTAACCACCATAAGTTTGTGATCCGAGGCGATCATAGGCAAATATTCTATTACAGTATCTGGGAACTGATCATGCCAATCCTCAGTACCTAAGTCCCAGTCTAACCCACACCGAATTGGTTTCTTATCCCGCCAACCCCTCCATGATAGGTAATCACCGAGATAGGGAAACTCCAAGAAACCGCAGTCCTGAATCAACCCGTTGAAAGAACGGAAAGATGCCGCATGTCTAAGTTTACCCCCTCGTTTTTCATGGTTTCCTGTTAACTCATTAAAATCTCCAACAACTAGCCAAGGTGTTGATCTCAAAGTACCTATCCTCAATAACCTTTCCCAGACCATATCACGATTTTTAGGTACCAGATCCCCGTAGACAAATGTTATATGAAAAACTTTGCCATTATGAACCGCTTCGATATCAATGATTCTGTTGGTGGCCAATAAAATTGAAATATTAAAATCATCTTTATTATAAAATAAAGCCAAACCTCCACAACAACCAACATGTTCCACAGTTTTTAAATTTTTATAGCCAAAATGGCCTATAAATTGTTCCAAATGAGAAAAAGATTGTTTTGTTTCCATAAGAAATAAAAAATCTGGCCTATGATTCTTCCATAAATTCTAAGATGTCCAATGGTGGCCTTATTACCGAGACCTTGACAATTCCAACTTAAAATATTCATTTAGTGATGTTTTGTTTTGGTGGCTTGGCTCCACCATGACCGTCTTTTGCCCCTTCCTGGGTCCTTGTAGCAACACCGCTTACCCCAAACTCCTGTTCAGTTGGCGGAGGTCATCGCCGGGTGACAAAAGCATATTAGCATTCCTTTTTTTAGTAGATACCCCTCTAAGCACGAGAACCCCCTTCCCTTTCTTCCCTTTGTCGCCTAACTCCACTTTGTTTGGAGCTCCTGTCTCCTCGTTCGGAAGGCTACTGGCCTCACCTACAGTCTTTGCACCATTAATCTCCACTAGCAACTGATCACTCTCCATGTCCTCCAAAGCAGAGTCATCCCCGGACACACCAAAAGTCTCCCCAACTGCATCTTCGACAATCTGGTCCACCATACCATCCCCACTGACAGTATTCGAATCCTACAAAACCACATCAGAGGTATCTGATACCAAAGAGTTTCCAACCAAGCCTACCTGTTCCAAACTTTCTGAAGACTTGGAGGCATTCTCCTCCACCACCGAACCTTCCCCCATTCCATCCCGCGAACCAAGCGCAGGGTGCTCAACCTGATCCCTATCTGCCGTAGCTAAAACCACAGGGGTTCCTCCCATTGCCTCAGCCACTGCTCCCGTACCAACAGTGGACCCCGCAGTCCCCTCAGTCCCCTCTGTGCCCTCAGGCAACTGACCCTCATCATCGAGAATCTGACCCTCTTCAAGGGGACCAGAGACCTGAGCATCCTGAACCATGGGTACACCCGCAGCCTCAGTCTCCTAGAATAGAGATTTCTTGACCTGCCGGGGCTTCCTTTGCTCAAAAACTGTCCCCCTGACCTCCTCTGAAATCAAAGGCAGCTGAGGACCTTGACGCTGACGAGGCTGACCCCGAACCAACCCATTCCTCCCTCTGTGATCCTGCGACCCCGAACTGGAAGCTCCCTTGGAGAAACTCTTCTTCCGCGATGAATCTCCGAAGCCTTGCTCAGCCCGAGTCCGTGAACCGCCAAACTGGTTCCCATTATTTCCTCTAAAAGGCCCAGCCTGACCCGTATTTCTCTTCCCCTCAGCCATAACCGCACCCTTATAGCTCATAAGTTGACCCTTCTCAGCCTGATCCGCCCGAACCAGCGAACCACCTTAAGCCCCGCTGGTAGCCAATGGGAACACTGTCTCATCATGACACAGACTGAAACATCTCTTGCACCAACCATAGAGTTTCTCATAGAAAAGCTTTACAATAGTAACTTCTCCATCAAAAAATTCAATATCAAGCTCAAAACAGATAGGCTTAAGCCCGTCGATTGTAACTTGGACCCTCTCACGGTCAATATCTACCGCTTCAACCACCCCCAAGTCTAAGCCAATATCGCAAAAGGTGGGCTCTGCCCAGAACTGGATAGGGACATCAATCACCCGGATCCAGAACTTCAAAGATGATGGATAAGCAGGATCCACCACCGGAGTCCACCTCACCAGAGAAACCATCCAAAAATCAAAATGAAAGGGCTCCATGGACAATACTTCAATGATATCAGCTTCTTCATCAAAATCAAACTGGAATTTACCAGAACCTAGATCACCACCAGCGACTTTCCCCTCCACCTGCCAAATACGTGGTAGCATGAGCAACAAAGCTTTCATGTCCTGCACCTGTGGGTTGAAACACCTTCCGATGACTGTTTTGGAATAGCCTGCAATGAGCGCAGAGTTATCAAAATAAGAAATTTTGACACGACGCCTCGGTCTGGCCTCAACCTCCTTCTGTCCCGACAAACCTTTCCCCATAAGACCCGCTTGTGACATCGCTTCCCAAACGGGACCACACCAACGAGAGTGAAATAGAGAGAAAACAATCAAGCTGTTATACCAATAAAGAGAGAAAAGCGAAAGGTGCCTCAATACAATAGCATCCAACATCGCTTTATAGAAGACTCCAGACCAATCAAGAAAGTAACCCAGATCAACCAAAACGGGAAAGAACATCTGCCCAATCTCCCGTGATTGCAAAAATCTCCCAAGGAAGGAAAGAACAGCCATCCAACCACTGAACTGAAGATTCCCGGATCCATAGTCTCCAATATTATCCAAAATAAACGGCGAGATTTGATCCGGAATCCAATCACAACTCTCTCGAATCGCTTCCGCAGATACCAAAACCTGAGAATCTCCACGGATATGCATCCCAGAAAGGAAAACAAATAAAAGAAATGAGGATCATATCCTTGTCTGATTCGCACAAAACACCAGCGTCGGTCCCACAACTGCAACCTTACCAGCCTCACCGTAAGGAGAAACCCCAAAAAGGAAACCAAATGACCAAATTGATAACCATATCCTTGTTTAAATCTCCTCAAAAGCCCGTATCGGAACCACATCGGCAGTAATGGATCTTCAAACTTCCAAATAAACCCATACCTTCACCCAGACCATAAGAACGTATCCCATTGAATCTCGAGAGAGCCCCAATCACCCACCAAACACAGAAACAAGATCATGGAAGGGTTAAAACCCTAGATCCGCCAACATCGAGAGAGAGAGTTTTTTTTTTTCCAATAGTTACTTTGTTATAGGGAATCCAGAGTGGCACGTGTACGGTCTAGAGTTGAAGAGAAATGAAGCACGTGTGGTTTAAAGGTTAACGGAAGTCGTCACAGAAAAGGAATAAGTCGGTTAGCACTGCGCTATCACTGTTTGTCAACTGTTTGTCGATTATCTATAAGAGCACATGTTTAGCTCGTTATCCATCATCATCTAGATATTTTTCTTACTAAGTTGTAAACCCAGAAACTTGTTTTCCTCATCGTCTTGGTGGAAGGATCTCTGCTGGAGACTTCTGCTAGGTGAGAAGATGAATCCGCGTTTTTCATGAACGTTGTTTCATTTTATCAATAAAGGATCACTCTGTTTTTAACTCTGTTTTCCTTTTGTTTGAGTTGTTGCGATTATTCTTGTTGATCTCTGTTTTACGTTATCATTGGTATCAGAACTAATCCTTCCTCGGAAACGATGGTTGAAACACGATCCCAAGTGAACAAACATGATCTAAACGGAGACGATACTATGGCGGTGGAGTGTGAAAGGGATGAACCGGTGGGAACGAAGAGCTTGATGGATCGTACACAAGCGTTGGAGTATGCGATTGCGGAGCAAAATCGGAAACTGGATCGAAGCCTTGCTGACATGTTCCAGATGCTTAAGATGATTCCGGCGCAACAAGCTCCTTCGGGATCGAAACCACATGGGAAGAGTCCGGTGGGTGCATCATCATCTCCAGATTCGTTTGGCGATAGTTATGAGCAACACCGTGGTGGCGGATTTCAAGGTCAAAACCACTATACCGGAGTTACAAGGCTGGGAAAAGTCGACTTCCCTCGGTTTGATGGTGAGAGTTTTTCTGGGTGGTTGAGTAAAGTGGAAGATTACTTTTTGTTAGACTTTACCCCTAATGAGTCTAAGGTGAGGATGGCTGCGATGCACTTCGATAGTCATGCAGCGGTATGGCATCAAGCATTGGTACAAACACCTCTAGGAAGAAACCTATTGCATGATTGGAGTGCTTATAAGATGTTGTTGAGGGAACGTTTTGCAGACGTCTTAGAGGATCCCATTGCAGAGCTTAAACAGCTACAGGAGACTGAGGGAATCGTTGATTATCACCAAAAATTTGATCTGATACGGACGAGGGTTACTCTGTCAGAAGAATATTTGGTGAGTGCATATCTTGCGGGGCTCAGGCTTGATATGCAGATGCACATCAGGATGTTCCAACCACAGTCAGTGCGCCAGTGTTTGGTCTTGGGTAGGCTCTACGAAAAGGCTCATCCAAGGACTAAGGGAGTCATGACTGGAGGTTCACAATCTAAACCGTTCAATAGCGGCAATGTTGCAGCGGGTACTAAACCTTACTCTCAGAAGCAGAGGGAGGTAACCCAGGAACGAGGTAGTACCAAATCTCAGCAGCCTGCTAGGAAGTTCTTATCTCAAGAGGAAATGAGTGAACGCAGAGCAAAGGGGCTATGTTATATTTGCGATGAGAAGTACACACCTGATCATTACTTAAAACATAAGAAGACTCAAGTATTTATGATTGAGGTGGAGGAAGATGAATATATTGAAGGAGACGAAATTATCAATGTTAGAGAAGAAGTTGATGAGAAATATATGCCTCAAGTTTCTATAAGTGCTGTGGCGGGTATTTCTGATTATCGAACACTGAAGGTGCGGGGAGTGCACAAGAAGAAGGTGATGTTTATCCTGTTGGATACAGGATCCACACATAATTTCATGGATCCTCATGCGGCAAAGAGATTGGGAGTTTCTGTTCAGACTGCTGGAATAGCAAGAGTGGCAGTGGCGGATGGTAGTCGATTGAATGTGCAGGGGAAGGTTTCCAATCATAAATGGGAGTTTCAAGGTACCACATTTCAGGATGATTTCATGCTTATTCCCCTAGGAGGATGTGATATGGTGCTTGGTGTGCAGTGGTTAGCACCATTAGGGGACACAACATGGAATTTTCAGAAACTAGAGATGAGCTTTTTGTGGAAAAGGAAGAAAATCTTGCTTCATGGGATAAAACCAGGGTCTGTTCGTACTGTGAAGGCAAATAAATTTAACAAGTATGATGAGGATGAGGTTCAAATTTCGATGATCTGTGCTCAAGAAGTAATGCAGCAAGAGGAAGTGATGATTTGTGCTGTGGAGACGAGTCACAAGAATAATGAACAAAACTCGGCAGTGTCTCAACTCAAAGATGAGTTTACTGATATTTTTGCAGAACCAGTGGAGCTTCCACCTTTCAGAGCAAATCACAATCATAAGATTGTTCTTAAGAAGGGTAGTGATCCAGTAAACCAACGACCGTACCGTTACGCTATACATCAAAAGAATGAGATTGACAAAATGGTTGAGGAACTACTTGCTGCTGGAACCATTCGGGTCAGTTCAAGCCCTTTCTCTTCTCCGGTGGTGCTGGTTAAAAAGAAGGATGGTACCTGGAGGTTATGTGTTGACTACAGAGGTTTAAATGCTATGACTATTAAGAATCGATTCCCTATTCCTCTCATTGAGGACCTCATGGACGAATTGGGCGGTTCAACAGTCTTCTCAAAAATTGACTTAAGGGCAGGGTATCACCAGGTGCGGATGGAGCCAGAGGACATTCACAAAACGGCCTTCAAGACTCACAGTGGGCATTTTGAATACCTTGTGATGCCTTTCGGCCTCACTAATGCCCCTGCAACCTTTCAAGGCCTTATGAATTCGGTTTTCAAGCAGTTCTTGCGCAAGTTTGTTTTCATCTTCTTTGATGATATATTTGTTTACAGCTCCAATGTCGAAGATCATCTACTCCATCTGCGACAAGTTTTTCAAATAATGAGGACAAACCATTTGTTTGCCAAGGCAAGTAAGTGTGAATTCGCCACTGATCGTATAGAGTACCTGGGACACTACATCACAGCGGAGGGGGTGTCTACTGACCCTAGCAAGGTGAAAGCAGTTGCAGAATGGCCTGTTCCAATCAACCTTAAGCAGTTACGGGGATTCTTGGGATTAGCGGGCTATTATCAACGTTTTGTGAAGGATTTTGGTACTATAGCTCGTCCCTTAACGCTCTTGACAAAGAAGGACTCATTTATTTGGTCCGAGGAAGCTTTAACAGCCTTTAACAATCTGAAACAAGCTTTATGTCAGACTCCTGTCCTAGCTCTCCCTTTGTTTGACAAGCCTTTCTTGGTGGAGACAGATGCTAGTACCAACGGCATTGGGGCAGTTTTGATGCAAGATGGCCATCCTTTAGCATTCATCAGCCGTCATCTAAAAGGAAAGCAGCTTCACTTATCAATATATGAGAAAGAACTATTGGCTGTAGTGTTCGCAGCCCAAAAATGGCGACACTACCTACTTCCAAACCATTTCATTATCAAGACTGATCAACGACGTCTGAAATACTTATTGGAACAGCGCTTGAATACTCCTATCCAACAGCAATGGCTTCCCAAGTTACTGGAATTCGACTATGAAATCCAATACCGCCAAGGCAAGGAAAATGTTGCAGCTGATGCTTTATCAAGAGTTGAGGGTGCTGAAATTTTGCATATGGCCATGTCGGTGCTAGAATGTGATATACTCAAAGAAATCCAGGCTCATTATGAAACAGATAATGAGTTAAAACAAATCATTGCTGCCTTGTCTGAGAACCCTGCGGCTAAAAAACACTACTCATGGGTTCAATCTGTTTTGCGAAGGATGTCTAAGATTGTGGTTCCTCAAGACTCTAAACTGCGAAACTCTATTCTACAGTGGATGCACTGCTCGGGAACTGGTGGGCACTCAGGCAGGGATGCGACATATCAAAAGGTGCGTGGCTTATTTTACTGGAAAGGAATGGCAGTGGACATACAAAACTCTATTCGCAGTTTTGGTGTGTGCCAACAGTGCAAATATGATACCTCTGCTTACCCTGGACTGTTGCAACCTCTGCAAATCCCTGAAACTATATGGACTGACTTATCTATGGACTTTATTGACGGCCTTCCTATATCATCAGGCAAATCAGTGATCTTGGTAGTGGTCGATCGATTAACTAAGGCTGCTCATTTCATGGCTTTAGCTCATCCGTATACAGCAGTCTCAGTAGCACAAGTGTTCCTCGACACTGTTTTTAAGCTTCATGGTTGTCCCAGGTCTATTGTGAGTGATAGGGATACGGTGTTTGTCAGTAATTTCTGGCAAGAGTTGTTTTCCCTACAAGGAGTTGATCTGAAGTTCTCAAGTGCTTATCACCCTCAGAGTGATGGTCAAACTGAGGTAGTGAATCGGTGTCTAGAGACTTATCTCCGTTGTATGTGCAGTGATCGTCCTCAACTGTGGAGTAGCTGGCTACCGTTAGCTGAATACTGGTACAACACAACATTTCACACCTCTACTCAAATGAGTCCTTTTGAAGCTGTGTATGGCCAAGCTCCACCTATTCATTTGCCGTATCTATCTGGGGAATCTAAAGTCGCTGTGGTAGCAAGAAGTCTGCAAGAACGTGAAAGTATGTTGCTGGTTTTGAAGTTCCATCTATTAAGGGCTCAACATAGGATGAAGCAGTTTGCTGACAGCCATCGGACTGAACGTAGCTTGGAGGTAGGCGATTTTGTTTTTGTGAAACTACAACCCTATCGCCAAGGGACTGTGGTTATGCGCTCCAATCAGAAGCTGGCTCCCAAGTATTATGGACCATATAAGGTCATTGATCGTTGGGGTAAGGTCGCCTATAAACTGCTACTGCCGGAGGGATCACTTATTCATCCCGTTTTTCACATCTCTCAACTGAAAGCAGTGGTGGGTACGGTGCACACTTCGACTCAATTACCGACGGTGCTATCTGACGTTTTCGTGAAGGAACCTGCATTGATTTTGGATGCAAGATGGTGAAGCGTCAAGGCCGTGCTGCAACGAAGGTGCTAGTGCAATGGACAAATGAGACGGCAGAGGAGGCCACTTGGGAATTCCTTTACGATTTGCAACAAAAGTTCCCCGCCTTTGAACCTTGTGGTCAAGGTTCTCCGAACAGGGGAGCTTTGTTATAGGGAATCCAGAGTGGCACGTGTTCGGTCTAGAGTTGAAGAGAAATGAAGCACGTGTGGTTTAAAGGTTAACGGAAGTCGTCACAGAAAAGGAATAAGTCGGTTAGCACTGCGCTAACACTGTTTGTCGACTGTTTGTCGATTATCTATAAGAGCACATGTTTAGCTCGTTATCCATCATCATCTAGATATTTTTCTTGCTAAGTTGTAAACCCAGAAACTTGTTTTCCTCATCGTCTTGGTGGAAGGATCTCTGCTGGAGACTTCTGCTAGGTGAGAAGATGAATCCGTGTTTTTCATGAACGTTGTTTCATTTTATCAATAAAGGATCACTTTGTTTTTAACTCTGTTTTCCTTTTGTTTGAGTTGTTGCGATTATTCTTGTTGATCTCTGTTTTACGTTATCATAATTTGATTGTATTACCTAATTTTTAAGTTAAATTTATATTTATTTCATATTTTGTGACCATATTTATTTTGATTGATTGAATTAAGTTTTTTTTTTTTATTATTTTGATTGGTTGAATTAAATTTTTTTTTGCATTAAATCATAATTTCTTAATCTCAATGCTTTGAACTACAAAAAATGTCTTAACGGAGGGGAGTATTGTTGCTTTTAGGGTTTCCGGTGAACTAGAAGACTAAAACTAGATACCAGAATAGAATGCACGGTCGTAAGAGGAATGCGGCTTCGAAGCCAGACGAGGACGCATCCTCCGCTGCTGAAGCCCTAGAGCTCCGGTCGCTCCAGTCCCAGTTCATGTCCAATCACCATCAAAAGATGTACGTACAGTCTAAATCTTCGTCTTCTTCTCTTTTCTTCTTTCTCAATCAATCGATCTAATCAATGGTTTCTTATAGTTACACAAAGGAAGCAATACAATTAAGCGCGAAGCTTCTAGAAATCAATCCGGAGGCCTACACTGCTTGGAACTATCGAAAGCTTGCCGTAGAGTATAACCTTGACTCTGCAGATCCAAGCTTGGTCAACTCAATTCTTGATAAAGAACTTGAAGTCGTGAGTTGCAAATATTTTTACTCATAATTGATTGCTTCCTATTAATGCTGATCATCTCTTTGGTTAAATCTAGGTAGATAATGCCTTAAAGAGAAATCTCAAGTCGTATGGGGCATGGTATCATCGTAAGTGGGTTTTGAGTAAAGGGCACGGTTCTTCCTTAGATAAAGAATTGCAACTTTTGAATAAATATCAAAAGCTTGACGACGAAATAAAAAAGAATCTAGTTCTCAGGAACTTTCACCTTTGGAATCATCGTAGGTGAGATTTATGCACATTAATGTCAATCAGCTTTTTTGCATATTTTCATATATTTGACGTCTCTGTTCCCTTTTTTTTTTTTTTATATGTCAGGTTTGTTGTGGAGCTAACCAAGACGTCAGAACAGGATGAGTTGCAGCATACAACTGATATGATCAATGATAACTTTAGCAACTATTCTGCTTGGCACAATCGTAGGTATGATGCATTATTTAAACATATGGACGCATTTGTGGCACTAGCTAGAGAGATGTATCATTTTGCTTATCAAGTTTACTTTTATTTTTTTGGTTGATTTAATTATGCAGTGTACTTCTTTCAAGTTTAGTCGCCAAAAACGCTGATGGGTTTATGCCAAAGGAAACGATTCGTCGTGAATTTGACTATGTACACAATGCTATTTTTACTGAAGAAGATGACCAAAGTGGTTGGTTTTATTATCTTTGGCTTCTTGATCAAACTGTTGAAATGGATACTCCTCTTCGTGCTTCCTCGTGGCCTTCAGATGGTTCCACTATCATTCTATCTGGACCTGGCTGCTTCAGTGGTTCTTCTTCTTCCTCTAAGTTCACTACTTACTGTTCCGAGTCTGGTTCATTTCCACTGATTCTTTACTTTGACAAAGCCGTCAGTGGAGTTAGCTCGTCTACTGTTACTATTGATTCTGAGCTAGAAGGAAATGAGGACCTTGTTTGGGAACCAGTTCCGGATAATAACTCTCAAGTGTCTTGTGTATGGGTTGCTCTTCTGAAATTTGACAATACAGAACCTGTCAAAGTGAAGGTCAGCCTTGGCAAGTCTCGAGGAATTGTTTCTTCCAGGGGATGTAACTTGAGCGCTCCTTATGAGTTTGTATTTACACTTCATATTGATGACACTGTCGGAGAGTCACAAGAAGGTATTGTTTCATGGACGGATGGTTTTGACAGTTGGGATGCACAGTCGTCGAAGGATTTGAAATCTCTTATTACCTTGGATCAGTTAAAGGCTTATACGGGTTTTGAGTGGCGTAAGAAAGCTATAAAGATAGAGATTGAACAGTTCCGTGAATTGCCTGACAGGTACGAAATAATCCTGTAAACTTTTTCTAGATTAAATGGAAAAGAGAAATTATATAGTCTTTGACCTTTTGAGTTCTTGTTTCCTTTTTT
Organism: Camelina laxa; assembly: GCA_024034495.1. Lineage (NCBI taxonomy): Eukaryota > Viridiplantae > Streptophyta > Magnoliopsida > Brassicales > Brassicaceae > Camelina > Camelina laxa. The sequence continues at coordinate 38,259,473 of CM043880.1, forward strand.
TTTTATATAGCAAATTTGGAAAGCTCATTCTTGCAAAACTTTTGATGGCTGAGGAAACTATGATCTCGGATGATGATGCTGTTAAGGGTGTCCATTATAAAGAAATCCTCCAGCTGTATAACGATCTGATGGCCCTTGATTCTTGGCATGACCAGTACTACAAGGATGTGCACAGTGTAGCTTTTCTCAACAAGGTACTTACTTAGTCTTCCTTTTAGCTGTGAATCTCAAATTGATGTTAGTCATAAAGAGAATGTTGATGCACAGGTGACTTCAAGCACCGAGTCCCTGTCCCGACACCTGTTTCGGTACAGGAACATGAACAATATTGTATGTCTAAGGCTCAATACCTTATCACTATCTCGGATAGCCTCTGTCGAGAAGTTGCTATTTGTGCAAATGTTAGATCTCAGTCACAATAAGCTACATTCAGCTGAAGGTATCTAGTGTTTTCTAAAGCTTTTGAGCCTTCAATTTCATCTGTGTGATTAAAATATGGGTCTGTGTGTAGGATTGGAGGCGATGCAGCTTCTCTGTTGCCTAAATCTGAGTCACAACAGAATCAAGAGCTTTTTAGCGCTCCACTCTCTAAGACATCTGAAGCAGCTCAGAGTGTTGGATGTTTCACATAACCACATCGGCTGCAAGCACCCAGTGGATACAACAAGGTACCTTTGTTCTTCGTCGTTCTCTAATTCGGGTGAGATTGGAAGAGAGGTGCCTAGTAAATACAGGGATGCGTATTTGGTGCTTAGAGATTTGATGAAACTGAAGCAGTTCGATATAAGAGGCAACGACCTAATAGCAGGGGAAGAGTTTAGCTCCTTCGTCCGGCAGGTTGTGCCAATGCTTGTATGGCTTGATGGCAACAATCTCGCAAGTTAAAATGTTTAGGCCAGTTTCTAATGCTGTCCACGTAGGCTTTGTAAAACAAGTAAGGTTTAGCCATAGCACAATTTCTCGTTGAAAGCTTTTATAAAACAAACAAGGTTTTATTGTGATACTAGCATTTGACTGGCGCTACGCGCGAAAGTTAGGTTATGGTGTTTTTTCTGTGGTTTTGTTAATTTGTTTTTTGATTATGTATTTATCCTCTTTTCGTCTTGTTATGTTGTTCGTATGTTTTCCTTTGCTCTTTTGTTGATTTATTTTTTTTCTGTATGTTTTTTCAGCTAGTATAATGTAGTCAATTTCCGATTTTTAATAAATTTAAATCATCATGATCTCTTTTTCGTTTAAAAAAATATAAAATTAGTATAGTAATAGTTGTTGTCCTGCTTTAGTCGTTACTTTAATTAAAATTATTTGTCATTTTGTCGTTGGATTGTTATTTTGTATTATTATATGTGATTGTAGGTCATTTTCTAATTATTTTATTATTTAATTAGTAACCTGTGCGAGTAGCTTTTTGTCAATACTTTTGTGTTTGTAGTGATTAGATAGTGGTTTTTGATTAAAAATGTTTAAAAATCTCAATTACTTATAATTTTGTTTTTATGGTTTTTTTTTTTTTGTGTTTCTGCCGTTGGGCCTTATTTTCTGTAAGCCTTAAAATTGTGTTGGTCCATTGGATCTTTAGTGGTATGTCATTGAGGTTGGAATTGCTTTGTTCCCTTTGAAAATATGATGTCTCGTGAACGGATAGCAGAGAAGTCATTTTTGCGATCTACAGGACAGTAAAAGTTTTGAAACTATTTCTTTGATGCTTGTTATCCTTCTTCATTCATCCCTTTCATCGATGCACACATTTTTTTTTGGGTGTATTTGGGTGTTTTTCTATTTGCTTTGCATCTGTAGGGGGTAATTGGTTCTCCCCTAATGTTTTCGTTCCAGTTAAGTGTTAATTGGTGTGCAAATCTGTTTTTTTTTTTTTTAAATTGTTTTCTTCCTTTCATTTCCTATTTAATTTATCCATTGTTTTTGAGATCTTATTTTAAGTTTTGTTTCGGTTGGCCCAGAGTGTGTTTTTCAATTGGATGTGAATTGTGTGTTGTAAAATTTAATTTTTGCTTCTATGATGCTTTTTAAAAAAACATTTTGGGGTGTATATTTTTGTGGCCGGTTTAGTAAGTCATTCAATTTAAGTCTAATGTGAACAAAATCTGGAATTCGAATTTCAGCATCTTTTCCCTCAACTAACGGTGTATGTATCTCTTACATTTTCTTCTGCTTAGTTGTGTTTCCTTGATCCTCTGTAAGTTCTTGTCTTTTTTTTTTCGTTTGAGTTGTTTTTTCTTTTGAATTTTAATAGTCATGTTTTTCGAAGACATCTTTTATGATCTAGGTGTCCCTGAAGCTAAATACCTCTTTGCATATGTCTATCTCCTTGTGGTCGTAATATTTTTAGACCTGTTTTTGAAATTGTTTGTGGGAAGTTTCTTTAATATATGTTGATCTTGTATGTTCTATTTTTGTTGTCATAGTAAGTGGTGAACTTTTTTTTCCCCAATCGTTTGTTTTTTTGCTATACTTCAGTTATGTTCTCTCGTTCTCTTGTTTAAATTCTTTTGAAGGCGTAGGTAATGTTTATGAAGGAGGAAAACAAATACTTTTATTTTGAATTTTGGAAATTTATAGAGGATGATAACATTGGTGAATCTTATTGTTTTTTCTTAAGCTAAAAATTAATTTGAAAGATATCTTTTAGGTGTTCCGAGATGAAAGAATTAAGAAGGGAAGGGACGCTTCAGGTCGCACACCGGCGGACGACAGAGTGGAGCTTACTGGAGAAGAGTTTTATTTCTACAGCATATATTACTAATGGATTGAGCTTTTAAAGAAATATGAAACTGGCCTTTTAAAGAAATATGAAACAAAGGAATATGAATTGCTTAGTGGGTTGTATTAAAAAATTGGGCTTATTAAACTTAGGTAGTGGCTGATGTGGCAGCATCAAAAATGAATAAAAGTTAACTTTATATATATAGATTCTGCTTAAGGTTTCAATGACAGAGAAGGGTTTATATTGGACAATACTACAGGATGAACCTTAGGAAGTGTTGTGCTTCTTGCAGTATCTTCTTTGGAAGTGTTGTGCTCTACGGGATTGAAACGGGACTCCTATATATGTTTACGTGTGCTGAAAGCTTCAACCCTTTATTCTTACTTTTGTTAAATAATGAACGCCTATTTTTTACTACTCTCTCATTTTCTAATCCACAGTAAATAGTAACTCGACATAATCAAGAAACTATGATCCATTTCAAGAAGACAACAATGACCACTAACCTTATTCAATAGATAAGAAGAAGAGAGACAAATAAAAGATATTAAACATTCTCAGTCGACAAAAGGGGAAAGCAATAACAAGTCTTTAAAAAGGGAATACAAAGCCAATAAAGAAAACGAAAGAAGCACACGGCAGAAACAGAGTTTTACAGTTTTTTCAGAAGCTATGCAAACTTGTAGCCTGATTGCCTGAAACATGTCCATGGCTAAGAAACCATAAAAGGATTCCTAAAGAAGATTACCCTTTCTAATGGAGATAGTAGTTGATAAGTTGGGGAAGATTAGCCGGACCTCACAATTGGCTGATGCCACAGTAGGAAGCTCGCAAAGGTCCTTGTATAGTTTCATCAAATCTTCATCTTCTGGTGAATCGTAGTACAATATCACTTGTTCAAGTTCCGGCATTGTCTTTAGGAATTGCATGACCTGCTTTATCTGGTCCTCTATGTCTTCTTCCTGATAAGGAGTTTCACCAAACTTAAATATCTTTATAACCTTCACCGGGCTTGATGATAGACAAGTATCAACAACCTCCTCCACCCATAATTCATCTTGATATTCGCAGTCACAGCCTTCCTCGTCCCAACATTTAACTGCATATTTGTGATGCAGTCCCTGAAACATAAAAGAATCAGTATGAGAAATCTAAATTACGTCAGCGGTTGATATAAAGGCTGTATATGGGTACCTCGAAGACAAGGGTTTGTAGATTTGGAGAATTATTGAGTAGAGGTAGCAATGGTTCCCATCCTACATATAGTGCAGTCTTAATAGTTAACTGAATCAGGTTCTCAAATACTGGCATTGTTACACGGCAGAGACCAAGTACCTGATGTACAAAAAACCAAATCAACTACATAACCACTCATCACTTGTGAATTGTGAACATCAACTTAAAAAGATTAGGAGAAAGATGTGACTAACCTTGAGGGTGGCATAAGACAAGTAGAGAATCTTGACATTGCATATTCCTCCGAGAAGCCTTGTTACATTAATCTTGTCCTTTGCAATATCGCCAGATGTCCTTGTAAGTTTGAGCTTAGCTTCAACAAGCGAGTTAAAACTCACTTGATACCTATCCGCCATAGTATCCGAGTACTTCAGGTAGACCAGATTTGGGTTGTCGAATAACAATGACACAAACTGGTTAAAATCATCACTCTCATCAATAAAATCAGTCTCATCAAAACGAGAATACACTAGTCTCTTGAGGGTTGGGATAGACACGGTCACGAAGCAAGGTTCATGTTCCACACGCTCGTCCCAGATCAAATTAACCAGCACTAGTTCTTCGAGAGCGCGGCATCCAGAAAGAAGCTTGTTAAACATACGTGTATCGATCCGAAAACAGTCAAGATGGAGGGTCTTAAGCTTCGGAAGAGAAACATCACCTTCCACCTCAATGCTGACGCCATCCCTAAACTGTATCTTCAGCCTAACCAATGTCTTGCTCACAAAGATCTCAGAAGGCAGAATATAGAAAGAGAAGGCACAACCCCGAGACCATGAGAGGTGTAGATCAATATCTAACACACCACGTTTCAACACTTTGGGTATCCAATCCAACACCCGAGTCTCGTCGACATCATCTTCACACTTGAGGTGGAATCTTTTCAAAGCAGCATTCTCTTGCAAAGCCAACACACCATTCACAAAAATCATAAAACTTGGAGAATCCTTCTTTCTTTTTCGAGGATGGAAATAGATGGAGTCATCAAAATCAAGATTGGGTACAAACTTAAGCAAAGGCTTCCACCTTTTTGCTAGAGCAGTAGTTGAAGCAGCTTCTTTTGTTGGAAGAAAGGTTAAGATTTGACAAAGAAGTTCGTCTGGTAAACCGCTGATTATATCTCCATAATCATCAAAACCCTTCTTTCTCGAACCCATCTTGCGACAGAAACAGATCCACACTTACAACCTGAACAAAGAAGACATGTAACTCCTGTTAGAAATAGGATTCCAAATTTTAGCTTTATCAACTATAAACATAGAAAGAGACACAGAACAAAAAAACGTTGGAGAGACATACGAAATGAGAAGTGAATGATATCAGATTATTTGGAGAAACCAAAGAGTCAGAGACGGGTTCTATAACAAAGCAAGGGAAGCATGCTACTCTAAAATTTTTGCCCTAGGGCTCTAAAAATTTATCACAGAATTCAAAATAAAAAAATAAGAGCATATAACAATTAATTAACTTATTAAACTATTGTGGATTGATTTATCATAATAAACATAAAGATATCTATTCCACATAAGAAATCCTTTAAGAGATTCTTAAAGTCTTTCAAATGAGAATTAATTTTCACCCACTTTGTTTTAGAAAAAACTATATATATAATTATTTTTATTTGGAAGCCCTTTTGGCCCATGGTTGATTAATGTTTCTACATCAGGAGGTCTGAGTTCGAACCCGAGATCTCTAGAGTGAAAAAAAAAAATAATGAATATGAAATCCTATCTCATTCCAAATTATAAGTATTTTAGAGCATGACTAACGATGGATAGGTTGAGAATTTCTCTAAATAGTTTCATTTTTTAAAATAAATAATCCAATAGAAAACTGACACATGTGTGAGAAACTGTCTATTAAGTTCCTTACAGAAAAAACGTTCATTTCTCTGTCTTATGCTTTTCTCCTATTTATTATTATTTTAGTAAAGAGTATATGCTTTAGCAATACTGTTGGAGATAGCCTTACGCATTCAGAATTTAAATTTATGATACACAGATCCCATTTATATAAAACTGTTCAAATATTTGTATAAGATTTATAAATAATTTATAAAAAAATAGTAGAATTGCTTAAAATTTGTGTAGCTATTTTCTTTTGTTAGTGTAGTGATATCGAGATCCGCAGATCCAAAACTAGATAGTTGTTTTATAGATTCGATGACTATGGATCTAGTATCCCAAAATTTTAGCTAAACTATTTGTGATGATCACCCTTATCCATGACCAAAGTAACAAAAATAAAAATCTTGATAAATCCGCAAATTCAAGTCTAGATAGTTGTTCATCGATCTAACGGATCCCAAAATAGGTATCTTAAAAAAGAAAAATTTAGTAAAAATAATTGGTGTTCACCCTTATATAACAACCCATAAAACAAAAACAAAGTCTTGAGAAATTCGCAGATCCAGATCTAAACTGTTGTTTCATGGATCTTAGAGATCTCGATATAGGTGTCTTAAAATTTTAGCCAAACTAATTCATGCTCACCCAACAAAAATCTTGAGAAATTGAAAAAGTTTAATGAGTTTTTACCTTTTTTTGAGTAAAGCACCGAGTACCTCGTCACAAGATTATCGAGAGCTTTTTGCGCACACCCTTGTCATGTCTTTTAGTTTTTTTTTTTTTTTTTTTTTTTTTTTTTTTTTGTAAAATGAGGGGCAAAAAAATAGGAGGCGGAGCAAATATAGTTTCGAGATATATTTATATAAAAAGAGCAATTTTTAGTTTTAGGGTTTTTAGAAGATTTATTTCCTAAATGTAATAAGTTATTCAAAACAAATATTTAGGACTGAATGAAACTCTTTGTAAATACCTTAATTTAATAATATTAGAAAACAAATTATAATAGTGACCGATTTTAAATAATAGAGTACAAAACAAAACTGAAAAAATGCCCAATAGATGTTTAAAGTAAAATATATCAAATTAAGCTCACAAGATATACTATAAGAATATGTCAAATTTTAAATGGAAAAATAATTGCCACCTACACCAAGTATAGACCAACATATCGCCACATATGCAAATAATATAAATATTTTATTAACTACACGAATTATTGTCATTTCATAAGGACATGCATAAGCAACATGAGTTATGTGTACAATACTATAACCATCTAATTCTGATACTTTGTTTGCCGGAATCCAGTGTCAACCATTATTAACCGGCGTTGACCAGCATTGACCAAAAAAATTAATTATTTTTACAAAAAAAAAAAAAAAAAAATTTACAGATCTTTACTATATAATAAAATTTTACTACAAAATAGTGTAACATATATATCTTTTCCTTTTATAAATCAATATTTGGTTTTAATTTTATACCATATCATTTGTATACCATACCATATTACAGAGAAATGTGTTCCCAATAGCACGAATGATTGATAACTCTCTAATTTATATGTTTTTAGCATTTTTTTTTTGTCCATATTTTGCATTGTTCATACCTCTAACTTAGCATTTTTAGGTCATTAACTGTAGGAATTCACTTTTAGACTATTTAGGGTGTTGTATTTCTGCATTTGCATGTTTTGGATGAAAACAGGTGCTAAAGAGCCAAAAATGGGGGAAAACAAGGACAACCCGAGCATGTAGCCGACGGAGCCATCGAGCTGGAAGAACAAGTCCGAACCCCAACACGATCGAAGAGGATCCGAGAGCATGAAGAAAAACCCAAAGATCCACCCGAGGAGTAACCCGACTTCACCCTCGTGTACCCCATCGAGTAGACCATCAGACAGGTCTGGGAAGCTAGGTCAAAAGGGTTTCCATATATAAACCCCCTCCTCTCCTAGCTCGCAAGCGAGCACGCCGCAGACCCTCAAACCAGAGAGCGAGAGCTTCTGTGAGAGAACTGAGCGACTCAAACACTTTCCCTTTTGTTTTTACATTTTCTTTCATAGTTTTTATAGTTTTTCTTAGATTTCTATCTTGTACTTTTTCTACTCTATCTCTACCGTTTAATACAATGCAATTTTCATTCTTTTTGGTTGCTTTGCTTTTCGTTGCTATGTCTGAGTAGTGTAGTAAAGTTTCTAGGGATGGGATAGATGATTTTGTGTTCTTGATCGGTTAGGATGCCTTAGTTTGATTGTATATTTTTGATAGATTTCCTTCTAGGTTGGTGTTCTTAATGCTATCAACAGACCGAGAGGTTGAGATTAGATCTAGGGCGTTTTACCATAGAGAGGTGTAGATCATTGAGAAAAAAGAAATGTTGGCTAAGCAACAAGAGGATGAGGAGGCTTTGAAGGAAGAAGCTGTGATTGAGAAACAAGAGGAAGTGATGGCCATACAAGAGATCATCATTGCTTACCAAGAAGAGGAGAGAGGACCTGCCTTGGAACAGTATGAACCATATCCTCTCTATAAGGACTTTTTGCTTGAATTGTCAAAGCAAAAGGCTCAAGCTCAAGATGAGAAGGATCTTGAAGACCTTGGAGGAGTTATCATCCCAATTAAGCTTAAAGATCCAGGTCCATTTTATCTGCCTTGCACACTCAGCTATCTTCACTACAACCAGTGTTTATGTGACTTGGGAGCATCTATCAGTGTGATGCCTTACTCCATAGGACAAAAGCTTGGGCGCACTGACTTCAAGTCCACCAACCTTCACATATGTCTAGCTGATGGAACAAACAGAGGCATAGTTGGTAAGTTGGAGAACATTCCAGTGAAGATAGGGAGAGCAAGGGTTCACACTGATTTTGTGATCCTAGAGATGGATAAGGAGCCTGAAGATCCTATCATTCTTGGGAGGCCATTCTTAGCCACTGTTGGAGCAGTTATTGATGTCAAGGAAGGTCTTGTGACCTTGAACATTGCTGAGGATATAACCATGAAGTTCAACATCTATAACCCAACCAACCTCCCTACCATTGATAATCAACATTTCACTATCAAGGACAAAGGTAGTGATGAAGGCTTAAGTGGTGAAGCAACTCCAAAAGCTAAGCTCTCTCTTCAAGAGGATTCAGTGGAAAAGCTTAAGAGTTCAATTCAAGAGTTGACTGGCATGGTTAAGGATCTCCAAGTCAAGTTAAACAAGAGGTCTTTAAGGAAAGCAAGACCAAGGCTCAAAATCAAGAAGAAATCTGGTTTGTGTGTTAAGGCTAAGGTGATCAAGGATCAACTTCACAGTGATCAACTTCACAGTGATCAAGAGGTTCCAAGGAGGATTTCATCACCTCCTTGGTATCAAAACCAAGCCTGAAAAGGCAACCAAAGTCAAGCTTAGTGACTCTAAACAAGCTCACTAGGGAGGAAGTCCCTAAGGTATCCTTTGTAAATATGCTTTATTTTCCTTGTAGTTTTGATGTGTTTTCTTTTATGTCTGTGTTGGGCAGGCCTTTTAATGAAAGTATAGATGGGTATGGAGAGATATTGACTTGGGGAAGTAGATTCACAAGCCCACTCGACCAGCCCACGAGAGGTACTCGACCGAGTTGGAAAGGAACTAAGACCCATTCGATTCTCATCTCTCTAGAATGATCGAGTGGAGGGAAGAAAAGGAAGAAAAATTTGAAATTTCAAACTTTGGTCAAGGGAGCTCGACCACGTGCTGGTCGAGTGTGGGGTCGAGTGGCAGCAAAAAGCAGGTCAAAGATTTCCATTTCAAATTTGAATGGTATGGACGCTCCACCCTTGTCTCCTTGTCCCCTTAGCTTCTTTAAATAGATCTTGATTCGACCTTATACCTCTCACACTCTCTTATTTGCTCAAAACAGCTAAAATCAAGTTTTAAAATCTCTCTCTAAGTTCATCTTTTGCTCAAGCTTAGCTCTTTCAAGTTTTTGGGTCACAAACCTATTAACTTTAAGCTTTGAGTCCATTCCCTTCAGTTCTGTTCGAAATGGTCATTTACGCGTTTGGAATGAAGAAAAAATCACAGCATATGTCCATCCTCAGGATCAGAACATAATACATAACATCTATTTACCCATCCAAGAAAAACAAGACAGACTAATATGGTACTACAACCAATCGGGTGAATATACTGTATGATCGGGATACTGGTTAAGCATGCACAATCAAGACATGGCAATAGCAGAAGGACCCTTACCACATGGTTCTGTTTCTCTCAAAAACAGAGTTTGGAAACTGAAGATTTTACCAAACATAAAACACTTCCTATGGCGTATGTTATCGAAAGCATTGCCAACATCACCCGCCTTAATACTCGAGGAAAGAATCTAGATCATGTATGCCCCAGATGCTTTCAGAAAAACGAAACAATAGAACACATTTTGTTCTATTGTAATTATGCAAGAGAAGTATGAGATCTGTCCAACATCCCTATATATATCTTTCTATCAACGAATTATGATAGTGAGCAAATCCTAACAGCATTTTTAGATATGGAACATATGAACGGAACGACAGATTTATCTCACTTACAACCTCTGTGGACAATGTGGCACCTACGGAAATCTAGAAACAAAATTATTTTTGAAAACCATACAATTATACCTAGGAACATTGCTTTCAGGGTTAAAAATGAGGTTCAAGAATGGTATTATAACAATCCACTTCACAATGCAGCAAACTCGCCTCAAGGACAAGACTCTGCAGTGTGGATCAAACCAACACAATCAATAATGAAATGTAATTATGATGCAGGGTTTGATAAATACACTAACCAAGCAACAGGAGGATGGATTGTTAGGGATTCACAAGGTATTTCAAAGGGATGGGGATCACAAAAACTAGGTTCAGCAACTTCTCCTCTCCAAACAGAGGCAAAAGCATTATTAGCAGCAATGCAACAAGTTTGGATAAAAGGACACACATCTATATGTTTTAAAGGAGATTGCCAATTACTTACAAAAATCCTTGATAACAAACATCATGATATCTCCATTGACGACATCATCCAAGACATAAGATGGTGGCAGTCACGATTCCATTTTGTTTTTACTAAACAATGTTGTAATAAAGTAGCACACCTGTTAGTAAAATTTGGATGTCTTATTTGTACTTTTTATTTTGAATGTTTTAGACCATCGGTTTGGCTAATTCAACAAATGTATGCAGACTTTATTAATTCATCAATATAAATCACTTTTCGACGAAAAAAAGAAATAGAACAAATATTACTTTTATGGTAAAACATTTGAGAAATGGAAAAGAATATCACATTGCTCCTCATTGTTTTTCTAAATTGTGGTTAATAATTGCAGCTTAAAAGGACTAGCTTAAATGGTTATTGAGAATGAAATTTTGAAGAATTAGATGTTGACACTTTGATTAAGGATTTTGGTTCGTAACATGTAAGAAGAATGCTATTGTTCACTTGAACAATGTCTGATTTTTCCTACGTATATTTCTATGAAAACAGTTATGGAAGGATTGGCTAAAAAAATGGTGACGATGATGAAAAGGACTCTCGCACCGGGTGTAGGCTGCTGGTAGCTGATGTCCAAATGGGCCTTTTTTGGCCCATAATGTTAAACGGAAAAGGAATATTGATCCGATCGATCTAGGGTTCTGCAATTTTTCGTTGTAATCTTTCATCGATCTCTCACATTCTGGTCGAAATGGAATCCGATCGCGAAGTGTCGATGGCGTCTAAGATGGGGGACTTGTTGGAGAAGTACACACAGGCGGAGATTGATCAGATGCGCGAGGAGTGTATACGCATAATTGAGGAAATGGATCGGGAGAAGATGGCGAGAGACGAGGTAATCAACAGTAAGGATAGAGAGGCGATGATAGAGGATTACAATGCGGAGGAGATGAATATCATTGCTAAGGAAAAAATGCTTAGAAGGCGCAGAGAGAGGTTCGTGAGGCATTTCAGGAGGCGGAGTCAGACACCTAAGAAGAAATCCAAATCATCATCCGCGGAAGAATCTTTCACCAGTGACTCTGACGATGAGATGGAGGAAATGAAACGCCTCATGGAGAAAGCTATCCAGGAGAATATGACTTGGACTTTGACGGCGAAAGATGAGGTCATCAACATCAACGATGGAGAGGCTTCCAAGGCGAATATGGCCGACGAGAAAATGTTCCCAAGGCGTAGAGGGAGACTAATCAGGTATTTAAGGCGGCAGGATTCCGCCTTCCAAATCGAAGACCATCATCTCCAGCTGCCGATGGCGGAACAATCGTTCATGAGTTATTCAGACGAGTCTGATGATATTGACAAAGGCCCCACATAGCATTTGCTTCTCTTCCTCGCCATCTCTGTATTGTATTCCACAAAGTCATCACACAGCCTTTGTTAATCTTAAGACCAACCTTCCTCATATTTATTTACGCAATTGCTATGCAGAAAAGTCAACAAAAAAAAAAAACACAATTCTCTCTCGGGTACTATTATCGGGACAGTCAAGAAATTAGCTCGCCGGCGTCGGACTGAATCTCATTCTACTTTGCTTATCTTCATAGTAGTATCCCCCAATGGCTATATGCATTAGTGGAAAGGCAGAACAATATGTATGGATCTTAAGTATATTTATGAATGAAATGTTTGAGTTAAAAAGAACAAGAAGGTAGTAAGTATTACACTTATTTAATATGCCTGCCTGCTAAATGTATCTAAAACGTAAAAAAGAGCAAGACACACCTACAAAAGAGAGGGAGAGAGAGACAAGTCTCTTACTGATACAATTATTTGTATTTGATTACACACATACAAGTCTCTTACTAGTAGTACTCGGTCTTCCTTTAAGCTTTTTCCCTTCACGGCTTGTGTAACTTGAACCCAAACACTCTTGGAACATAGCTTTGCGATACCTTTTCTGGCCTCAGAAACCCGTAAGTCATCATAAACAGATGTGAAAATGTTGTCCCAAAGTAAGCTCCATCTATATCTGTTTTTCACATCTTTAAAGAAGAACAAAAAAAACAAAAAAAACCAAAGATAGGAAAATATATCGAATTCCAAACAAACAACAAAAAAGGATACTTGCTTGGTATTTTGATGGCGGATAATACACATCTTCACATTTAGGACAATATATCTTCACGGTACTTGCTCGAGGGATATCGGATAGGCCAACAGGTAAACAAGGTTGGCCACGACAATATAGTTTTGGGCATCTTCCAAAATCATACTTGTTGTATTTTTTAAACATAGAATTGAGTCCGTTGCCTGTCAATATGTAACGAGCATGAATCATTCCATACAACATCTCGGCTGCAGACTCGATCAACTCGTTCTGTTCTTCTGTAATTATCTCACCTGCTTGTGTAACCCCCGTACGTCGTCAATGCCAAATCAAGCATCAGTAAAAAGAAAAAAGAAAAAAAGAGTTCCCAAAGACAAACCAAACGCAGCATATCACATACGAAAGACTTACCACGAGAAGAAGATTCTTCTACATCGAGAATCAAATCGAGAGCATAGTCGTAGTAAGGAACTTGATGGCTGAGTCCACACAAGTTGTAGTCATCTAGGATGTAATCATCATCGACTTCACATAAGAATTTGTTCCCACGAAGGTTACAGAACCAAGAAATCCATGAGCTGTCTTCTTTGTCAGAACCACTGACCTCTGATTCCTCTGATATATCTACAGGTAAGAAATGCCCTCAAAAAAACCTTTTTCTTTTTCAAAACTAATAGGAAAGATTTGCTGCCTAAAATCATGAACAAAAGCTGCGTTTAAGGATCACGTTCCTAACATATATACGTTTGATTAGATGGAAAATGAAAAATATAGTTGAATGAAACTATTGCCCGAGCACAGGTCAAATCAGGAACCAGAGCCAAGTCTAAGATCAAGTTTCTCTGATAAATGCCCACCCACAAAACAGTTTTATTTATAATAATCATTTTTTTCTAATTAGATTTTAAGCAAAGAAGATTGATTTGCAAAATTTATTATCAGCTAAACGAACACACAGAAACTAAAGCCGGGATGCGTCTAAAAGATCAAGCTTCTAGCTTTTATGTGTTTGTTTTGTTTACATCAAAATGAACAACATACTTGCTAGAGAAAGTTTACATTTTCAGAAGATGAGAGAGTGATGTTTTCAATAGCAACTGGTCAAAGTTGACAAACAAACAGATTTCAGGATTAGTAATTTCTATTAAAAAAAAAAAAAAAAAAAAGTCATTTCCCAAATCAGTAAACCCTAAATACAGTCATTCCCCCAAATCAGTAAACAGACTCGGAATCGAATAAAAAAAAAAATACAATAGCGATTAGAGGAGGGGAAAGTCGAGAATCTCACCGTCGGAAATGTTAGTCTTGGAGAGAAGAGGAGAAGGAGAATCATGCATCTGCTTCCCCATCAACACGGACTGCTTATTATTATCGTCAGCTTCGTTGATCCGTTCCCGATCGACCAGCTCGACGTTCGATCCAACTGTTCTCCTCTCCCTAAACATGATCTAATCTGTTATTCCTCTACCAAAGCTTCCCAGTCTCGAATACAAAATCCGGTACCGTCATCGGATATTCCATCCACGCCGGTGGATCCAAAAATAAATGATGAGATGAGATGAGTCTCTAGGGTTTTGAAATGTAATGGGTATAAGTTTAAATGGGTCAACTTGATGGTGGGATTTTAGGATATATGGTTTATTCAGATACTACTGTTCTAAAAGCAAAGAGTTTAGGGAAATCTCTTGTTCTTATTATTGAATGAAGTTTCAAGAGGTTACATATATATAGGTTTCCACTAGGGAATACATAGAATCGACCTAGGTCTAATACAAGGCTTCATGGGTTTTAGGACATGGCCAATGGGCCTAAGTACAATGGACCATGGCTATAGGAACAACAGTGTGCCGGTTGAGTAGAGTCCACTAAGTGTTTTACAACACTCCCCCTTGGACGATACAACCGTGCCTATGCTTGGACGGGATCGCTGCAATGTGCTTAGGGGATGCTGCCTCATTAAAACCTTACCAGGAAAACCCATTGGGACAAAACCTTGGTGAAGGAAAAAGAGTACAGCACATATTGCTCCCCCTGTTCCAAACATCACTCTAAGTCCTTAAGCCTCCGCATTCCAATCTGGTGCGTGAGCTTCCTGAATGTTGTTGTCGGCAGTGCCTTGGTGAAGAGATCGGCTGAGTTGTCGCATGACTGAACTTGTACCACTTGAACTTCTCCGGCCTTTTGTAGTTCATGTGTGAAGAAGAACTTTGGCAGTATGTGCTTCGTCCGATCTCCCTTAATGTAACCGTCCTTGAGTTGTGCAATGCAGGCTGTGTTGTCTTCATAAATGATTGTTGCTGATTTGTCCTCGTCCATGCCAATGTCCGTCCGGATATGTTGAGTCATGGACCGTAACCACACACACTCACGGCTGGCTTCATGGATGGCTAAGATCTCTGCGTGGTTTGACGATGTGGCCACAAGAGTCTGCTTCATGGAACGCCAAGAGATCGCAGTACCACCGTGTGTAAACACATAACCCGTTTGTGACTTACCATTGTGTGGGTCGGATAGATAACCTGCATCAGCAAAACCAACTAAACCATCTTTGTTATAGTTAGTATAGTAAAGACCAAAGTCTGTCGTTCCTTGCAGGTAACGCAGAACATGCTTAATACCATTCCAGTGCCTTTTGGTCGGACAAGAACTATATCTTGCTAGGAGGTTCACGGCAAAACATATATCTGGCCTAGTGTGACTAGCCAAGAACATTAACGCTCCTATAGCACTGAGGTAAGGCACTTCAGGACCAAGAATTTCTTCATTGTCCTTCTTAGGAGCAAATGGATCTTTATCCACTTCTGTACTTCTCACAACCATTGGGCTAGTCAATGAGTGAGCTTGCTCCATATTAAACCTCTTGAGTACCTTTTCTGTATATGCCTTTTGATGCACAAGGATCCCATTATTTGTGTACTCAAGCTGTAACCCCAAACAGAATCTTGTCTTGCCTAGGTCTTTCATCTCAAATTCTTTCTTGAGATATTCGACAGTTTGGGCGATTTCCCCAGAGGTTCCAAGGATGTTTAAATCATCCACATATACTGCTATTATCACAAATCCTTTGTTTGCAAACTTCTTTATGAATATACATGGACTGATCGGGTCATTCTTATAGCCTTCCTTAGCTAAATAGTCACTCAATCGGTTATACCACATTCGACCACTCTGTTTCAGTCCATAAAGCGATTTGTCTAGCCTTATGCAGTATTGGTCTCGAGAACCACTCTTCTTGTGTTCTATACCCTCTGGTAATCTCATATAAATTTCATTATCCAGTGGACCATACAAATATGCAGTTACAACATCCATTAACCGCAAATCCAGTTTTTCTCTTACAGCCAGACTTATTAGATATCTAAAAGTCGTTGCATCCATCACAGGGGAGTATGTCTCCTAATAATCTATTCCAGGTCTTTGAGAGAATCCTTGTGCTACAAGCCGTGCTTTATATCTCACAATTTCATTCTTTTCATTTCTCTTTCTTACAAAGACCCACTTGTGTCCAACTGGTTTAATTTCAGGTGTTGTCCTTAAGATTGGACCAAACACACTTCTCTTCTTTAAAGAGTTTAACTCCACATCAATGGCTTCTTTCCATTTAAGCCAATCTTTACTTTGAGTGCACTCTAATATAGATGTGGGTTCTAGATCCTCATTTATCTCAAGTGCTACCTTGTATGCAAATATATCATCAATGTCGACATCTTTTCGGTTCCATTGCTTTCCAGACATTATATAATTGATTGATATCTCATTGTTATCAATTTCTTCAAGTTCTTGAGGTTCAGCGTCCTGAACGTCACCTGGTACATTAGGGGTTTCCGCGGTAATGTCTGTTTGTTCTGTAATTCCCTGAACCTCGGTCTGTATTGCACCTTTTCTTTTCCGAGGGTTCTTATCTTTGGAACCTAGTGGTCTACCTCGTTTCAAACGTGGCTTAGACTCTGTAGCAACTTGGTTATTGTGTTCCTTCTGAACATCAATACGTACTGGTGCATTGCAAGCCGGTATGTACGATTTTGTTATTCTCTTTGGGTCAGCAAAGGAATCTGGCAATTGATTAGCTAGCTGCTGTAAATGAATTATCTTTTGAACCTCTGCATCACAAGCTAGAGTTCGAGGATCTTGCCAATTTAAGGATGTTTGATTCCATGTTAATTCCTTGACCGGCTTGCTGGTCTCACCACCTAATGTAGGGAATTCGGACTCAACGAATTGACAGTCCGCGTATCTGGCCTTAAATAAATCTCCTGTCAATGGCTCAAGATACTTTATAATGGTGGGAGACTCATATCCAACATATATTCCCATCCTCCTTTGAGGTCCCATCTTAGTTCTCTGTGGTGGAGCAACAGGTGTATAAACGGCACAACCAAATGTTTTGAGATGGGACAAGTCTGGCTCTTGACCCGTTAATAATTGGGATGGTGAATATTTGTGTTCACTAGATGGCCTGATGCGTATGAGCTCTGCTGCATGTAAGACCGCGTGTCCCCAAGCGACACGGGAAGCTTCGATCGCATTAACAATGGTCGAGCTATCATTTGTATACGTTTAATGAAGGATTCAGCTAATCCGTTTTGTGTATGGACATGTGCTACAGGATGTTCCACACTCACCCCCATGGACATACAGTAATCATTAAACGCTTGGGATGTAAACTCACCAGCATTATCTAGACGTATAGTCTTAAGTGGAAAGTCTGGAAAATGTGCTCTTAATCTAATGATTTGAGCTAAGAGCCTAGCAAATGCTAGGTTTCTTGTGGACAACAAGCATACGTGAGACCATCTGGTCGATGCATCTATCATCACCATGAAGTATCTAAACGTCCCACATGGTGGGTGTATTGGTCCACATATGTCACCTTGTATCCTTTCCAGAAAATTTAAAGTCTCTTTTGTGACTTTTACTGGTGAGGGTCTTATTATAAGTTTCCCTTGTGCACATGCAACACAAGTGAGATTTTTAGGGAAAACTTTTCTTTCTGTAAGATTGTGCCCATTCGAACTCTTTATTAATTTTCGCATCATGTTCGAACCCGGGTGGCCAAGCCGGTCATGCCATAGAGTGAATTGTTCATTGAACATTTTGTGCTTTGCTAAGTTAGCTTCTATCATATTGATCCTAGCATGGTATAAACCAGTGGCTAGTGCAGGTATAGTCTCTAGGACCTTCTTTTGTCCTTCTACAATTTCTGTAATGTATAGGAACTCTTTAACTCCTTCACCCTTGGTTTCAACATGAAAACCATTTATTCTTATATCTTTAAAGCTCAATAAGTTTCTCTTAGAGCTGGGTGAGTATAAGGCATCACTTATTTCAATATGTGTACCCTTAGGCAACAAAATGTGAGCCTGGCCGTAGCCTTCTATCAAAGAGACTGTACCCGCAATTGTACTAACATTTGCACTTTTCATTATAAGATTGATAAAATATCTTTTGTCTCTTAGTATAGTGTGGCTGGATCCACTGTCCACCACTAGTTCACTCATGTCCTCGGCCATTTCTATAAAGAGGACAATTATTTTGTGTTTTAACAAGACAAATTTTATAAAATAAAATCCATTGCATTTAAATCAAAGAAAATAATCCAATACATGAAATTAAATCATAAAAGCATAGAATTTAAACCAAAATAGAAACGAAATTCAAACATCATTCTTAAGGCAATCGGAAGTCTCAAAATCTAGTAAGTCATCCTTCTCATGATCGAAGTCTCCTTCATCATCGAGGTGCACAAAGTTAGCTTCTGGATTCTTCTTCTTTAGAACTTCTTGGTATGCATCAACGAGATGTTTGGGAGTTCTGCAGTTCTTGTACCAGTGGTTTGTCATACCACATCGGTGGCAGGTCGATTTGGCCTTGGTGTGTGGTTTAAAAGACCCACGGCCTAAACCACCACGTCCGCGGCCTCCTCGACCAGCCTGACCTCCTCGACCACCCCGTCCTCGCCACCACGACCGCGACTATCTTGGCCGTAGTGTCTTACTCTGTGGACGTAGTTGGTCTCAGTAGGTTCCTTGGGCTCTTTAGGCCCTATTGCAGCTTTCTTTCCCAACTCAACCTTATTAGCCTCCGGTAATGGGGTTGTACCAGGAGGTCTCATAGCATTGTTCATCATCAGCAGCTCATCATTCTGTTCAGCGATCAGCAATGCTTCAATGAGTTCCCCATAGTCAGCAAACCTTTCATTACGATATTGTTGCTGAAGAACTCTGTTATGGAGACTGAAGGTAGACAATGTCTTCTCTATCAGTTCCTGCTCAGTCACCTCTCTCCCACACAACCTAAGGATTGAGACAATCCTAAAAAGCTCAGAGTTATACTCTTCCACGGATTTGTAATCCTGGATCCTTAGGTTTTTCCAGTCGAACTCTGCCTTTGGAAGGAGCACCGTCCTTTGGTGCCCATAACGGCTTTTAAGCTGTGTCCAAAGGGCTAGGGGGTCTCTTATAAAGAGGTACTGGCTCTTGAGAGAGTCGGCAATGTGATGATGTAGGTGCTGGAGGCACTTACTCTTTTTCTTGTTAGTGCACTCAACTGCATCTTTAATGCAATCGTCCAGACCGTTTGATTCAAGGTTGATCTCGGTGTCATTTGCCCATTGCAAGTAGTTCTTTCCTGAAGCTTGCAGGATTGGGTAGTCAAGGCTCTTGAGGTTTGCCATCTTCATAAAGATAGACAACCGAAAGTTAGCATGCGATATTTAAGATCGAACCATGCAACAAATATTCAGGTCATGCGGTATTTGAGACCGTTACCATGCCTTAGGCTATGTGGTATTTAAGACCAAACATGCCATGCCTTATGTATATTTTCGTGGTTTAATTCTTATGCATGCAAGACAACAAAATCAAATGCATGCAACAAAACTAGATGGATTTTCCTATTTAGATGTTTATGTCAAATATGTTTTAATTCCGGTTTCATGCTTTAACAAATAAGGAAGTTTAACAAAATTCCTCTTGATCGGATTCAATCCTAGAACAAGGCTAATTCATGCAGCCGATTTTTCTAGCATCCTAACAATTTTATTTCTAGGTTCTTATGCAACACAAACAATCAAGCAAATTCGGATTTTAAGCTTGAAGTAATATGGTGCAATTATCAATCAATCTAACATTCCTAACAATCCGATTTTAAGTCTTAGGATTTAGGGAAAATAAACTTTGTTAGATTGTGTACTTGGATGTTTTAGGATTCTGTAGTTTTGAGTTCAAGTTCGATCATAAGGTTTTGAGGTGGTTCGAACTTTGTTTACCTTAACACCTTAGGGTTCTGGCTGGTTTGGACCGGGAGCTAAAGACCTCGGTATTCCACTCAATCAGCTCCTCGCGAACTCTCGGACAGATACTCGTACCGTCTGTGTATCGCTATTGATCAGCTTCGTGTATCGCTATCGATCAGCTCCTTGTACCGCTATCGATCAGCTTCGTGTATCGCTATCGATCAGCTCCTTGTACCGCTATTGATCAGCTTCGTGTATCGCTATCGATCAGCTCCTCGTACCGCTATCGATCAGCTTCGTGTATCGCTATCGATCAGCTTCTCGTACCGCTATCGATCAGCTCCTTGTACCGCTATCGATCAGCTTCGTGTATCGCTATCGATCAGCTCCTTGTACCGCTATCGATCAGCTCTGCGTACCGTCTGCGTACTGCTATCGATCAGCCCTGCGTACCGTCTGCGTACTGCTATCGATCAGCTCTGCGTACCGTCTGCGTACTGCTATCGATCAGCTCTGCGTACGCGAGTTCACCCCCGAACCAAGTAACCACAAACCTCGATAGGGTTTTGAGGGAAACTTCGATCACAAGCTAAGGATGCTTGTGTATCAGAAAGAACTTCGAGATCAAGAGAGATTCTCGAAGACGATGAAGGAATAAGAGGTGGTTTTAGGGTGTTTAGGAAAGAAGAAGATCGGCGGCTGCTTTAGGGTTTAGGGCTAGAAAGAGATCGGCGGCTGCTTTAGGGTTTTTAGTGTTTTGAGTCTATCGTGCTGATAACGTGTTGTAAAAGCAAAGAGTTTAGGGAAATCTCTTGTTCTTATTATTGAATGAAGTCTCAAGAGGTTACATATATATAGGTTTCCACTAGGGAATACATAGAATCAACCTAGGTCTAATACAAGGCTTCATGGGTTTTAGGACATGGCCAATGGGCCTAAGTACAATGGACCATGGCTATAGGAACAATAGTGGGCCGGTTGAGTAGAGTCCACTAAGTGTTTTACAACAACTACTAGTTTTTGGAGAGTAGGAAGATTTTATTTGGTTTTTAATAACGAAATTCATAGGAAAGAGCAGGGCATGCGGTTTTAACCCGACCCGATCTTATGGGTTTTGGTTCAAACCGGTTTGGTATTCGGTTCAAACCGGTTTATGCAGTTATTCGACCCGACCCGAACCAATTAATTTGTTAGGAGTCAAATCACAGTATTGGGCCTTCGTGGGCTTCATCAAACAAGGGACTGGACTTTAGTTACATTAACCCTTTTAGGAGTTATATTTAAGTTAACAAATGTCTTTTAGAAACGATTATCGAAAAAGATCAAAAACAAACAAACTCTTTCTTCTCTATTGTTCTTCTCCTTTCTCATTCTATTTCTTCTGATTTCTCACCTCCTTCTTCTGTTTCTCATCTCAATTCTGTTATTTCCTTGATAGAACTAAATCTTGTTCTATCAATTGGTACTTTCGTTGAGAGTTATCAACAACTCAAGTTTTATTTTCATTTATTTTGACAATGATTTTAAGTAGCGATCAAGTAGAACTCCTCCAAGGGGTGCTAGTTCAGCTTGAGCGGATGCAATCAATAATTGAAGGATGGCAAGAGGATTCAAAGCGAGCGAAAGAGCTCAGGACCCGAGCAGAAAAGCCCAAACAGATGGAGGTCTTAGAAAAACCTTTGGGAATTTCGTCGAGCAAGTGGCGGGACAGAAACAAGAACTTTTGATGGTGGATTCCTTGAAGGAAAATCCAAATTTAGATGTGAACGATGGAGCTTCTAGACTTATTAAGCAGATTCAAGAGGATATTGACCTTGTGGATGCCCAAATTAGGAACAGTGAGAGCCAAGTTACTCATCAAACCATGATTTCTTATACTTCTCAAGCAAGGCAAAATGTGAGACTTAGAAAGATCTCTGTCAAACGGAGCTATCACAGGACCTGTAAAAAGAGATCGTTGAGAGATGGCTCAGTCCTTCGAACGTATACAACACGACGAGATCTTGTGCAAGCTCTTAAGAGTTATGGTATGTTTTGTGGTTCAAGATTTAGAGATCGTTTAGTGGATTTGAGGCCAGAGAGAGCGCACAATGGAAAAAGATTAATGGTGATGAAGAAGGTTAACAGAGTCATAAAAGTATCACAAGCGAGATCATCTTTTTCGTTTAATGGGACATATGATTCTGGTTTTCGAGTAGCGAATTCATATAATCCATGTAGTCATGAGGATTTCATGAATGTGGAAGCTGAGAAGGACTTGATGGATTATGAAAAACATTCACCGGTTCCCTTAACTCCTCTTTGCAATGCTGATCTGATGTTGATGCAAAAAGCCTTGGTTGAACCTGAAGCAGCCAAAACTCTTGATCCATCTAGTGAGAAACGTGTTGAGTACGAGGTGAGAAACTCCTCTCGTGACAATTTGGTGATTAAAAACGAAAAACAACATAAAAGTATATCGTGGATTGGTTATGCTTGGGATCCAGGGGGAACATGGTTTGATACAGCTCAATGTGAGAGAGTTACAAGGGACATTCAAGTTCAGTGTCGATTGCGTCCTTGTGACAAGGGTACAACTCTAGCAATCCTAGCAGAAAAGTTTCAAAACCGTGATAGATTGTTGAGCTCAATACAAAATAGTCATTGGGTAAGTATAGAAAGGATCATGATTTGTGAGGTGAAAGAGTAATAGTGAGGGTTTTAAGCTATTTTTCTGCTTTGAGGTTGTTTGTGAAAGGCTGTTAGAGTGGTTAGTTCCTTGCTATGGTGAGAATATAAAGCAGAAGCTGCTGCCAAGATTTTATGAAATAGAATTTCCGAAAATCACTATGGTAGTCAATGTAGTTGGAGTTTCATCTCAGGATCGACGATATCATTGTGAAAAGGGACAGACTCCTGCAATCCATGCTGTTATGAAGCTAATACACAAGCAAGAAACTCGAAAGTGGTTAGTTAATGTTGGGATTAGATTCAAAGGGGATTCTGGTTTTGATATGGAGTTGTGGAGTCAGTTAGAAGACAATTCGCTGGAGTATACACAGATGCTGCTACTTGTTGATCCAAGTTTTGAATTGCAAGTGCTATCATGTTTCAAAGATTGCCATACTAAGAACACTGCTACTCTAGAAGACAAACAAGCGGTAAAGGCTGAGAAAAATAAGGATGTTGGTGTTAGTTCGAAGATGGGTACACAAATAAAGATTATGAAGGTGCGTATGCATGACCAAAATCTTCTTTGTAATTGCTGGAGGCTCAAAACAGCGAATACAGAAGAGAAGGCTATGGATACAAAGTCACTACGTTGTTCGAACCGGCTACAGATTGTGCACCAGGGCTGATAATCCAGAATTTTAGTGATGCTTCAGGGGATTCATTAGATGGAAATTTTGCTTGTTCTGATTGGAAGGATCAACATCATAACAAGTGTTTGGATCCTTCTCTTGGGTTAAATGACAAAGAGAAGTTGAATTCTATAAAGGCTAGATTTGGCGACCTGTTTGGAGTTGCATTTGAAAGGGGCAGTGAGACAAAGTGGAGAACCCAATGGAAGTTAGAATCGTGTACTCCATCAACATTGGAGAATATACAACAGAAGAAGTCACTAAAGTATACTGAAAATATGTGGGGTGAGTTGTCTTTTGAAGCCTTGGCATCCACATTCAAGACCAGATACAACTTATCCCATCATCTTGAGGACAAGATGGAGCTTTCAGGGGCGAGTAATAGTAGGTATGAAGTATTGGTTTGTGATAGTGAAAAGATGAAACTAATGCAGAGAGGTACTCAAATAATGTTATTGAAAGAAGATAAAGATGCTCATACGGACAGTTTGATGGTAGTGATGAAGGAATTTTTGAGTTGTGGGGTTGTTTTGAAAAAGCTAATACAATGGGCGATTGAAAGGCTTCGCGGAACAGGTTTAATCGTTTTTGGTGGGAAAGAACAGACTCGGCTTGTTGCTTCATATGAGCAAAATGGAGTTTCCCGTTGGTGCAAATTTCTGGAATGGATTGTCTCAAAGCCGGTTCCATTATTAGAAGACCCAGCTGTGTTTGGAATACAAGCTGAAGCAAGAGGATGTAAGCAGTTTGAGGTTACTCTTGAAGTGTTCAAGGAGTTTGATGTGAAATTCTTGAGCAAGAGGGACACTGAAGTTGCAGCAACAGCTGAAGTTAAGGTGATAAAAGCAGATGTCGGAGCAAACAAGTTAACGATCAGCTTCGCAGAGTTTGACTATCTTCCACCTTGAGGACAAGTTGGCTCTTCATGGCGGGAGTATTGTTAGGACTCAAATCAGAGTATTGGGCCTTCGTGGGCTTCATCAAATAAGGGACTGGACTTAGTTACATTAAGCCTTTTAGGAGTTATATTTAAGTTAACAAATGTCTTGTAGAAACGATTATCCAAAAAGATAAAAAACAATCAAACTCTTTCTTCTCTATTGTTCTTCTCCTTTCTCATTCTATTTCTTCTGATTTCTCACCTCCTTCTTCTGTTTCTCATCTCAATTCTGTTATATCATAATCGATCGGTTATCCAACATGTCTTGGTAAATCGAGCATATCTTCCAAATGGCTGAACGCAATAACTTGATTCCACTTCGAGGATAAAGATGGCTCTTACAAATTTCCATAGACACCAAGCTCGTCAAAATATAAATCCGAAAAGTTTTTCAAAAGTGACCTGTGCTGTAAAGCTCTTAATCTGTTCTAAAACCTAAAACATTTTGGAAACCTAAAATACTTGATAGTAGACATTTAAGTATCGAAATCATACTACATTCTTCTAAAAGTATAATAAAATTATAGCTAAAATATTCAAAATACAAACAAGTCTAATCGTTAAAAACTACACATGACAAGAACAAAGACTCTCCTAGACATGATTCTCGAGGCAACATTCCCAACATATTGCAACTCCATACTTACCACTGCTATACCCACGAGGTTCAACTGTTGTCAATGCAAATCTCTTGAGTTCCACGGTGGTAAGCATGGATTTGCTGGTGTTGACTTCGAGGGTAACGGAGGAGTGAGCTGACTGACGAGAATCTCAGAAGGTTTGTGGCTAAAATCAACAGATCTAATGACATAAACTTGGTGGACACGCCCATGTTTCCCATTGATTCCCCTTGAAGTCAACATATCCAAATCCAAGCCCATTTGGTTTAAGGCCCATGTTTGAATTTCCTCTTCCCTGTTAAGTCCAATTCGAAAACTGATTTAGGGTCTGATTGGTTCAAACGCAGCATTTGCGGTTGTCGTAGCGGGAGTTTGCGGAAGTGGGTGGTTGTAGTTCCAGGTGTTATTAAGCATTATGAACGACTGATTTAGCATTTTAAAATTGGTGCGTTTGCAGAAGTTTTACGACCAGTTGACCAGTGGATGTAATAACGGTTAAAACATTAATGTCAAAAATAAATATAATATCTAATTATACAAATGTTTAAAAACACCAAAAAATTCATTAAAACTTGAATAGGGCACTATTTTTCTCAAAAGTTGGTGAGGGCATTAAAACTCGTTCATGGTACGTAGAAGACACCTTCCTAGAATAGTAGAGATAGTTTTAGATTGGATAGGGATTATTTTTCTCAAAACTTGGTGGTTAGATTTGTTCGATTGTTACTCAATGCAAGTTAATCTTGGAACGACTCAGTTTTTATGCAATGCATTCCAACTCCTTCAAACCTTATTGAAGAGGACCAACTTATGATCCTGTCTCCAAGGAGCAGCGATTACCGAAACTCTTTCAACCTCTTATCTCTGCCTCATCTGAATACTGAATCCGCTCAAGTGCTTATTAGCAACATCAAGGGAATTATTCATGAAAGCAAGAGGTTGACGAAGCACAACATTATGATCACTGCTCCATGGAGGTGTGGTTACCAATGCTTCCTCAACTCTTTAAACTCGCTTCTACCTTTTGTCCCAATGTCCTCATCGCGCTTTGTCCCGGCGAACCAAGAGGTAAAGGACAGCTTCTCAACGTCTCATGAATCATTTTTTATTGTGAATATTCTGAAACTCCCCAATTTGATCACAGAAGTGTCTATGACATAACAAGAGGTTGCTTGTGGTTTGTTGCTCGTTTGCTTCGGTCTCTGATTCTCTATGGCTTATCCTACATTTGTTAATTTATTCCTTTTGAAGTTTATTGTAACCTTTTTTATGCTTAGAGATTTGAAAATTTTGGCCCTTGAGGGGTTTGTCTGAAAGAAATACAAGTTTGGTTTAACAAAAAAAAAAAAAAAATGGGTCAAAATATGATGTTATCAATATATTAGTAAATTATATTTTTTTTAGGGTTATAAGAATCTATATTTCTATAGGGCTTATGTATTTCTTGATAAAAACTGCTACTTGGAAACTCGATCCAAGTTTTTGTAAAACTTTAAAAGGTTTGAAAAGGTTTTTATGAGGTTTTTTACAAGATCTTGTAAAAGCTTTTATAAAGTTTTTAAGAAAAAAAAAAAAATATATATAGCAAACTTTGTTTCGAAATTTAAAAAAAAAAAAACAAAAAGGCAGTTTTTTTTGTTTGATTGTAAATTTATTTATTGGTTTTCACATATGTATTAAATGAAGATCTGTTTGTGTGCTTGCAGATGATTTTTTATTTTGGCAAATTTGTTAATTAATACACATTCTTTTTTGTCAACCGAACATTAATTAAAATAGAACTCCAAGATTGATAACTCAAACCAGAGAAAAATATTTTACAAAGGTAACTTAGAAATTAACAATCTGGACGACCGGGGGAGACAATCCACCTTCAGATTTTAGGAACGTGAGATCTTAGACAGGGAAAAAAGAAAAAAGGCCGCTCGAAGCAGGTGGAAGTCATCTAGAAAATTAGAAAATGCCGGCCAATCTTCACGGGGTTGGACCATCACAACTAATTATGCGCAATCCGTTCAAAGCTCTGACAAACGACTCCTCTAGCAAGAATACTCTCCATAGCCCAAAGCAGTGCTAGTAGCTCTAAATGAAGAGAGGAAGGACTTCTTCGAATATATTTTGCTCCCAACAGTAAAGTCTGATCCTCGTCGTTACAACACCACCAGCCCAAACCTGAATTCACTTCTGAAGCTTTCCAGGAGCCATCAATCTGGCAATGAGATACCTGACCCTAAAAAGCCCTAGAATCCATGGAATCCAACATACCAGAAGTACTTGAGGTACCTTGGATTGCGCCTCCTCCCATAATAATTTTTCACATAAAGACTAATTAATAATTATCTATGTACCTTGGAAAACTTTTTTTATTCCTAACTTTCCAGAGCGACTATTAGATCCAGGGTAATTGAAGATGGTTATCTTGATCTCTGGATTGAGACTCCCCCTCCACAAGATAAAATCCAAATTTGAATGCACCGACTCATAAGGAAAGCCTTTGTTAAAATCGTAACCGATGACAACTCCCAAACTTGATCCGAACGAGGACACTCAAAGAGGACATGGTTAATTTTCTCCAATGTAGAATCACATCTTTTACACCGGATATCACACTGAACACCTCTATGAGCTAAACGGTCCATCACATGAAGAGAAGCAGATGCAATTTGCCAGAAAAATGCTTAACTTTGGGTGCTACGCTGAGCTTCCATGCATGAGCTTTTACGGCTGAGCAAGTTGGGCTAAACTCTACATCGTTAACAAATTACCATGCTAGCCCATATCCAGATTTAACCAAATATCTCCCAGATCTTGTATAATGCCAAACCAACTGATCTGGCTTGAAAGACTTACTTATAGTCAAAATCATAATAATCTGAATATCTTTTGGATCCATAAATTCCTGCATAATAGGCGAATGCCACTCTCTAGTGACTGGATAGATTAGATAATTGGCCATTAGATTTGGATTGTTCCAAAGAACTAGTGATTTTTTTTTCTTTTATTTTATGATCAAATACTTGGTCTTAAAACCTCTCATAGAAGCAACGGCAATAAAAATATGATAAATAATCACTATTTAATAATTTGTTACTAAATTTTCAATTTATTCACCAAACAAGGTTGGAGGACATGATTTAAAATATTTTATCATGATAAAATATCTAATTTTGATTAGATTTAGATTTGCAATTAAACAAATAAAGTAAATCACAAAACATTATAAACAATCATATAAATGAGTGTTAAATATTAATTATCATATCTTAATATTAAGGCCTAACGGTGTCTTGTACGACTACCTCATGCTGACACAGCCAGCAGTGGAGATTTCTCTACTAACACCGCGAATGAAGCAAACCTCTTAACTGAGAATCTCGCAACAAGCAATAGCTAATATGCTCAAATTTAACCCTGACCTACTCTCTCAAATTAAGAGATCAATTGTAGTACTTAGGGATCAAATCCACAAGAACTCTAGATTCACACAATAGAATTAATAATCTTTTAATTATGCTAAAAAGAAATATTTTAATTAAATTGCAAGATTAAACAGAAAATAAAAGAGATGTAAATTCAGATGGTTTAAACGCTAAGCTTAGGGAAATTCTCAGGAAATCATGGAAAATTAGATTAATTAATTAAGCATGCAGGATTCAACGATTAAGCACTGTTCTTGAACTCTAAACACAATTGTAAAATAAATCAGTTCTCACTGCAAATATTATCTAAGTTTTAAAACCCAAAAATCCAAATCTCTTTGCAAAATTCAAGTTAAAAACCAGCAATAAATCAGGTTTAGATAAGTTCACAAAATCACTAATTCAACTCTCTTTGCAAAAAGTAATTTTGCTCACCAAAGGTTTTATCAGGAAAATCAATTATATTCTTATATCAATCAATAATCCTAAGATCTAAATTCAGATGACTAATCAAAGATCTAGCATTAAGAACAACCTACGGTGAAGAACAAGAAATATAATGAATCCTAAATTAACAGATCTAACAATCCATGAAATCCCTAATAAGAAACCCTAAACCTAACAAGCAGATCTACTCAGACATAATTGTATGAACACAAATCATGAATAAAATAGATAGCATTAAGGGATTAAAAGAAGAAGAAAAGGAGTTCTGAATCTTCTCTGAAGGAGTCTTGATTATTCTCTCCACAAGCTCTCTAAAAATCTCTCAGGGTTTTGCTCTCAAAAGTTACAGGGAAAAATAAAAGCTTAGGTCTAAACAATGACCATAAAAATCCTATTTATATTCCTAAACACGGCCAAGGACTAATGACGCAAATATGGAAGACTTTGGGGCAGCTTTGTAAATCTTCAAAACTTGTGGGAAAACTTCCGATTTCGACTTTGGCCTAGCATCGATCGATGCATATGTTGTGTCGATCGATGCACTCTTCTGATCATGTCTCCCAACTTCTGCAGCTCAGCCTCAATGCTTGATTAAGCTCCAAATCTTCCTATTTAGCTTCATTATGCTCCCATCCATGTTAAATCCTATAAAGACTCAAAAGACTCTAAAAATACCAAAAAGACTCTATAAACAAGACTTATATCATGGCTAAAAGCACCTAAAAACTATGATATATCAGCTCCCCCAGACTTAGTCTTTGCTTGCCCTCAAGCAAACATAAACTCCATCTGTGAAAGAGGTTTGAAAACGCAAGAACTCATTTTCTTTTTAAAGTAATGCCATGATCATCCAAACCTTAATCCACATGCTTAGATAACAAATCCAAATCGAACCACCATGTACTTCTCCGTTGACTTTCATAGCATCCCAAATTCAAATTAAATTCCACTACTTCCTCCATTAAGCCTTCATTGGTGAGTCTCATCAATTTGATCAATATCAAGAACCTTCTAGGTTCATTCACGTACAATACCATAACAAGCAAGACATATCTTTTACCACATGTGGTACTCTTTCTCTCCCCCAGACTTATTCTATTTAATCTTCCTTAGAGCTTTGCTTTTCTTTCTTTCTTCTTTTTTTCTCAAAGTTGTAGGCGAATAATAGGGTCATCGGTAATTTACCTACCCCTCGCTTCCAAGCTTTGTATAATCATTTGACTTAAGAGTAGAATAATGAGGTCACAGGTAATTTACCTACCTCTCTAAACTGATCAAAATCATCTCATCTTTTATTCTCTCTTCTCTTGTTTTTTTTTTAACAAAGCTCTTAGGATTTTTTTTAACTTGAATAAGGGAGAGGAGTACCATTTTCTTTCTGAAGTCTTACTTGTCAGGTATGAACAAGGAGTCAAGCTCTATGAACATCAATCTCCTTGATGAGGTAAAAAGAAAAGTACATAAATTACCTCAAGCTTTTATGGATTCTGTTGAAAATTCGGATGTTTCTGGTTCACTGGTCAGCCATTGGATTTTTCATTAGTCGGATTTGTGGATTCAATCTGCAGCATTAATCAACCAAGGCAGTACACTAAAAAGAAAAATCATAGTTCCCAACAAAATTTTGACTCAATAAAACAATTCTAGATATATATATGTATATATATATATATATTTTTTTTTTTTTTAAAAACAAAGACGTAGTTAGTAACTGCCTTCCCCAGACTTAAACAACATTGTCCCCAGTGTTATCAAGTATGAGATTGGCGAATAAAATAAAAATAAATGAAAAACAAAAGGAAAATGAAAAAGAAAAACCTACCAGTGGGTTGCCTCCCACTAAGAGCTTGTTTTCACTCATTAGCTTGACTGTGTCGGATCTTAGGCATCCGGTGGATCAGAACATGGCAGTGAATGATTCCGAGAGTATGTCCTCTTCATCCAAGGGGATGTGTAGGCAGTATGTGCATGAGATCTGCCAAGGATGTGAGGAACAGGACCAGGACGGGACTGAGGTATGGTTGGCTTTCTTTTAAGTCCTGCAAAATCATCAACAGAAGAAACAAGCGCTCTACGATAATATCGTGGCTTGGTTAACTGCACAACAGTTTTTGTACCTTTGAAATTCTTATTGATGAAGGGAGAAGGTTTGGGAGAAGGAGATGCATACCTTGGCCTTACTTGTGGGTTCTGGACCGTGGAATTTTGAGATTTCAGCTTTATAACTGGTCTAGGACTTGCAGCTAAGGAATCAACTCGAGAATCTTCGATTTTTGACAAGTCCGAACTGTCTTTGGAAGGAGTGTCGATTGATGCAACAGCTGCATCGATCGATGCTTGGTCTACAACTCGTGTCTCTTCAACGTTTATGCAGCTAACCTCTGAAATCCGTGTTTCCATCACAAAAATGTCATCTACCAGCGGCTTGTCATGCATCAGAACCTCATCATGATCTCTAGTACTGATTAGATGATCTCCACTCCAATCTTCAAGCTCAACAGCTTGCTTATTCACTTTCTCAACAGTCTCCAACTCTTTGACATACCCAGCAGTAATGTCTTCATGAAGCTCTATGATCAGATCATCATCAGAAGCAATCTCCACAGAAAATGTCTGACCATCAATAGTGGGAGCCTTTCTCAGCTTGTCCATCTCAAAGTTCATAACCAAATCATCTACATTCAGAGCTATGTGTCCCTTCTTCACATCTATGATTACACCAACTATAGGCAAGAAAGAGCGTCCTAAGATGAGAGGATCACTAGGCTCTCTGTCATACTTCAACACCACAAAGTCAGTAGGAATCATGCAATCTCCAATCTTGATTGGAACATCCTCTAAGACACCTTCAAGAATTCTGCGAGATCGATCAGCTAAGATAAGAGAGATGTTAGTTGGCTTGAAATCTGTCATCCCAAGTCTTACAGCAACAGAAATGTGGCATCAAGTTAATACTAGAACCAAGATCACAAAGAGAGTGACGAAACCTTCCTGTGGAGATAGAGCAATCTAACACAAAACTTCCAGGATCTGGTAACTTCTCTGCAATCCTACTCTGAATCACTGCACTTACTTCTTTAGAGGCAACCACCTCCTACTTCTTATCCTTCTTGCTCTGTGGAGGCTGCTTCAACAGAATTGAGCTGACATCCTTTGTAAGCAGTGCTCCTTCCTCAGGACTCAAACCATTGGTGACCATTCTCTTCACATATCTCTTAATACCAGGAGAAAACTTGACAACATCAATTAATGGCATTTCGATCATCACCTTATCCATCATAGCTTTGCATCTAGCTTCTTCAATCTCCTGCTTAGACCTCCTAGGCTTAGGAAAAGGAACCTTAGGCTTGTACACTCTCTCAACAACTGGAATTGGAGCTTTCATAACTTCCTTCTCGGGCTGGACATTGCATCGGTCGATACTTGAGTTGCATCGGTCGATACTGTCTCGCAAAGTCAACTCTTTTACGACCACTGAGGGTTGCGTCGATCGATGCTTTGCAGCTGCATCGGTCGATGCAACATCCACTACCGTATCATCGTCTACTTCCTTCACCAAAATCGCATTACAAGCATGGTTGGGATTCTCAGTTCTTCTAGAAAGAAGTTCCTCTTGTCTGTTAACAGACCCAGCAATCTGAATCACTTGATTCTTTAGCTTCTTGACATGAGTGTTTAGAGCTTCAAAATTCCCAGTCAGCTCAGTGTAAACAGAATCAATCTTTCCATTGAAGTCTACAGTTAACTTCTGTTGACCTTCCAAAATCTGTCCAATCATTGATTCCATCTTGCTCTCTGAATTGGGTGGAGGGAGGGGTTGGTAAGAAGAAGAACCATAGTTCCTAGTGAAGTTGCTGTATGGATTTCATGTGAAGGAATTCTTCTGACCAAATCTCTGACTTTGATACCCAGCTCCATACACATAGTTGACATTTTCTTCTGTAGTCTCTGGCTTTGGCTAAAAAATCTCAACATCTTCAGCAAAATGGACTGACTTCTTGCCCACAAGAAGATTGTGCACTGAATCCAGTTTGGCATTAACTGAAGCTAGCTTATTCGAATCATAACCCTCATGTGCTATTTTCCTTTCTAAATCCGCATTCTTGGTATTGTTGCTTGATGCTAACCTTTCTATCAACTTTTCAGCATCATCTGGGTACCTTGTCTTGAAGTTCCCATCACTAGCTGCATCTAAAGCCATCTGATACCTTCAATCAATACCACTGAAGAAGATACTAATCAACTGCACCTCTGAAAACCCATGATGCGAACAATCTCTCTGATATGCTTTGAATCTTACCCAAGCAGCTTTGTAAGATTTAGCAGGTCCTTGTCTAAAGGTAGAGAGCTTGATCCTCAGCTCATCAGACACCGCATCATTGTAGAAGTAGTTCAAGAATTCCACCTTGATGTCATGCCAGGTTGTCAGAGATCCTGGTTTGAGTTGCCTTAGCCAATGAGAAGCTTCCCCAGCAAGAGAGTAGGGGAAAATCTTGGAATATAAATAGTCCTCAGTGACTCCATTAGCCTTGATGCTTGTAACTATGTCCTCGAAGTGCTCAATGTGGTCTAGAGGCTTCTCATGTGGCAAGTTCTGGAATGG
Source organism: Camelina laxa (assembly GCA_024034495.1). Classification (NCBI taxonomy): domain Eukaryota; kingdom Viridiplantae; phylum Streptophyta; class Magnoliopsida; order Brassicales; family Brassicaceae; genus Camelina; species Camelina laxa. The sequence continues at coordinate 38,292,939 of CM043880.1, forward strand.
TCTTTGTCCAACAAGAGCAAAGTAGGCAGGCTTCAGCTCAAAGTCATTCCTTGGGAATGGAGGAGGGACAATTGCAGAGCGGTTCTCATAGAACAAGTCTGGCCTGTTGAACTCCGCAAGAGTCTTGACAAGCTTTCCATTGTCGTCCCGTCTAGCCGGATTGTGACCTTCCACGGCTCTGGCATTGCATCGATCGACGCCAATGTTGCGTCGGTCGACGCCTACTTGGTTGTGTCGATCGATGCCGTCGTTGCGTCGCTCTACGCCACGTGCATCATCCTCAACCACGACGAGTTCTTCCTGAATAACTCGTCCTTCAGCATCAAGTTTCTGGCCTTGCTCGTTGTACGCATGACCCTCTTGATCCCTCAAAACTCCAGCCTCATCAGGTCTCAATATGAGTGTTTTGACCATCTTCACTGACTTGGCTGCTTTTGTGTTTGCACGCTCTAGTTGTCCTAACTCTTGGTTTGTAAGCTTCACAACTGGACCAGTAGGATTTTTCCTCGTGCTAGGCTTAGGCATTTACCTGAAACACACAAGAGAAAAGAAACAAAAGCGTGTGAGTAAAACAGAAAAATAAAAATCTAGACCAAATTTAATTTGCCCAAATTTAACCCTGAGCTAATCTCTCAAATTAAGAAATCAATTGTAGTACTTAGGGATCGAATCCACAAGAACTCTATATTCACACAATAGATTTAATAATCTTTTAATTATGCTAAACATAAATATTTTAATTAAATTGCAAGATTAAACAGAAAATAAAAGAGATGTAAATTCAGATGGTTTAAACGCTAGGCTTAGGGAAATTCTCAGGAAATCGTGAAAAATCAGATTAATTAATTAAGCATGCAGGATTCAACGATTAAGCACCGTTCTTGAACTCTAAACACAATTGTAAAATAAATCAGTTCTCACTGCAAATATTATCTAAGTATTAAAACCCAAAAATCCAAATCTCTTTGCAAAATTCAAGTTAAAAACCAGCAATAAATCAGGTTTAGATAAGTTCACAAAATCACTAATTGAAATCTCTTTTGTTGTTCGTGTGACTTGTGAGAAATAATACTAAAAGGCAAACCTGTAGGTGTTTTACCTTGAACCTTGTGAATCTGGAAGTATATTTGAGGGGCTTCTTCCAGAGGGTTTGAACATCTATGCCACAACTGCATCAAACGCCGAAGAAAGCAGTTGGGGGACCTAATCAAATGATGCATGCTCTGATGGATAATCATAAAAAAAAAGTGCCACTGAGATAAATGTTTAGATCGACAACATAAATTCAGAGCCGATTGGGAGAATATAGACATTGAACACTCAAATGCGAGTCTTAGAGAATCAAGTAGCACAAACTTCAGCAAGGGTTAAGGCACCTCAAGGAACACTTCCAGGAAAATCAGAAGCTAATCAAAAAGAATTCGTGAGTGCTATCACTCTTCGGAGTGGGAAGGAATTAAAAGGTCCACAACAAACAGATGGGATCGATCAATCCCAAGAAAAGACTGGTCAATCCTCAGCCCAAAAACAGACCGACGTCCCGAAAGAGGCAACAGACGAAGCTGTAGATGATGTTGCTGGTACTCAAGAGATTGATAAAGGGCACAACTGCAGACCACCACCGCCATACGTGCCCAAGCTCCCTTTTCCTATGCGTCGTAAAACCAAAGTACAGGAGCGAGAATATGCGAAGCTGAAATCATTGGTAGGAAAGCTTCAGGCCAGACTTTCTTTCATCGAAGCAGTGTGGAAGGTTCCATCTCTTAAGAAATATATGAAGGAAATCCTCACCGATAAGCTCAGTTTGGAACAAGGGGTGATGTATCTGACACATGCGTGTAGCGCAATGCTTCAAAACCAAATGCCAGAAAAATGTGGAGATCCATGTCCGTTTACAATGCCCTGCACAATAGGAGATTTCAAGTTCAGCTATTGTCTCTGTGATCTAGGAGCTAGTGTAAGTTTGGTGCCACTAAGCATAGCAACACGACTTGGACTGCACACTTTTAAACCAACCCAAGTCACCCTGGTACTAGCTGATCGCTCTACCCGACGTCCAGAAGGATTGTTAGAGAACATACCAGTACAGATTGGGAACTGCTACATACCCACTGATTTCATTATTTTGAAGCTTGATGAAGAATCTTAGGATCCTATCCTGCTCGGTAAGCCTTTCCTAGCCACTGCATGTGCAATGATAAACGTCCGTGAAGGAAAAATAGATCTGCACATGGATGATTTGGTCCTGAGGTTCAACCTGGAGAACGTAGCGAAGAAACCCACCATTGATGGCCAAACTTTCTGGATTGACACAGTCAAAGAGATAGCAAACGGGGTCTACGAAGAAGTCTGCTCCAATGATAATCTTGCGGTAGCTTTGACAAAGGAGGAACCAGAGCTGGGTGTCATGAATGAAGAGACTGTTAGGATGGCAAAAACACTCGACACTGCAACAAACCTCGAACACGTACTCCGTTTTCTCGACATACAAACTGGATCAACTGATCCAAGAACCGGATAGACCAATCCCATTTTTTCTATAGAATCCAATGATAAACGTAAAGGATCCACCATTTCTGTCTCCAGATCAATCGATCCCGACCCTTGCTCTGAAACTGAAGACATCCAGGAAGACTGGAGCGAACTGAAGGCTCCTAAATTAGATCTGAAACCACTTCCTAAAGGTCTCTGGTATGCTTATCTTGGACCAAATTCCACATATCCAATAATTATTAATGCTAACCTGAACAATGTTGAAACTGCACTCTTACTCTGCGAGTTGAGAAAATACAGGAAAGCTTTGGGCTATTCCTTGGATGATATTTCAGGTATTTTACCAGAATTGTGCTCTCACCGAATTCACCTTGAGAAACCCTCCAAGTTTTCTATTGAACACCAAGAAGACTAAACCCAAACCTAAAAAAGGTCGTAAAAAGGAGATTCTCAAACTTTTGGCCGCCGTTGTGATCTTCCCAATTTTTGACAGTACTTGGGTGAGTCCAGTCCATGTGGTTCCAAAAAAAAGGGGGTGATAGTAGTCGCTAACGACAAGAATGAGCTAATCCCTACAAGCACTGTCACAGGACATCAAATGTGCATTGATTACCGCAAGCTCAATGCGCCACCAGGAAGGATCACTTCCCTCTCCCTTTTAATAATCAAATGCTCGAACGTCTAGCTAACCATCCTTACTATTGCTTCCTAGATGGCTATTCTGGTTTCTTTCAGATTATAATCCACCCGGATGATCAGGAGAAGACGACATTCACATGCCTTTACGGCATATTTGCCTATCATCAAATACCTTTTGGATTGTGCAATGCGCCAACCACCTTCCAGCGACGCATGATGTCAATCTTCACCAATTTGATAGAGGACATCATGGAGGTATTCATGGACGATTTTTCTGTCTATGGTTCATCTTTCTCCTTGTGTTTGTCTAATTTGTGCAAGGCGTTTCAACGTTGTGTGGACAAACATCTTGTTTTGAATTCGGAAAAATACCATTTCATGGTCACCGATGGAATTGTCCTTGGGCATCGTATTTCATAGAAAGGAATAGAAGTTGATAAGGCTAAAATCGAGGTGATGTCCAGCCTACAGCCACCTAAATCGGTGAAAGATATCTGCAGCTTTCTCGGCCATGCTGGGTTTTATCAACGGTTTATAAAGGACTTCTCCAAAATCGCCAGATCTCTCACCCAGCTGCTATGCAAAGATACCATGTTTTTGTTCGATGTAGAATGTTTAGAAGCTTTCCACACGCTAAAGCAAGCACTGGTCTCAGCTCTAATAGTCCAACCACCCGACAGGAGTTTACCTTTTGAGGTTATGTGTTATGCAAGTGATTTTGCAGTGGGGGAAGTCTTGGGTCAGGGCAAGGATAGCGAGCTACATGTCATTTATTATGCCAGAAAGACACTCGATGAAGCACAGATTACTCGCCATGGTTTTTGCTTTTGAGAAGTTTAGATCTTACCTGGTCGGCTCTAAGGTGATTGTCCACACCGATCATGCTGCGTTATGATATTTGTTATCCATAAAAGATGCAAAGTCGAGGCTATTACGTTGGATCCTACTTCTGCAAGAGTTTGACCTTGAAATAAAAGAAAAAAGGGGCTGGATAACGGAGTTGCAGATCACCTTTCTCAATTAAGGATCGACGCTGAGATCCCCATTGATGACCAGCTTCTAGAAGAAAATGTGTATGTGTTCTCGCTGCTTAAGGACTGCTACAAGGAAAAATCTGATGTCAAAGTTATTCAACAGTCGGTAATGATTCACCATGGTATGCTGACATTGCCAACTACTTGGGTGCTGAAGAGGAGCCTCCGAAGTTTACTGACCATGCGAAGAAGAAATTTTTGCAGGATGTGCAACATTATTTTTGGGATGAACCCTATTTCTACAAGCATTGTGCTGATAGTCCTTACAGAAGGTGTGTCCCAGAATCAGAAGTTCATGGATCTAATTACGCACATTCAAAACTGCAACTTAAGTACTTTAAGCCGGCCTATGGTAGCCTACTCTGTTCCGTGATGCACACGATTTTGTCTCTCGATGTGATACCTGCCAGCGAACAGGAAACAATTGTAAGAGGAATGAGATGCTGAAACATAGCTTTTTGTGGGTGTGATGAATGAATGATATAAATGATGATGATGAATGGCAAGAGGTTTCAATTACTCTTATGTTGTTGTAATATAAGAGATGTCAATCCATGATGAGTGTGATGCAAGCAATCAGGATATGAATATCTGTCTAAGTCAAGTCAAATATGTAGGATGTTTGTCACTAACAACCTAATGATGAATGTAAAATGCAGAAAGTAAAAGCTACTAGAACAAGATACTAGATGCAAAGAGAACAGGATGATCTAAGTAACAATGCAATGTAACAGAAACTATAGTAATGCAAGACAAGTAAAGAACTAATGCAAGGCAAGTAATGAACATGATTGAACAGTGATGTTCATATATTTTACCCTGTTTTCCCTTAGTATATTCACATCTTTTGCATCTTTTGCTATCCATTTTCACCATTATTGCATAGCTTTAGGAATAATCATGCATTAGAGTTTAGTTGCATTGCATTTGCATCTTTTCATGCATAAACAGGTGATTTTGAAGCTTAAGGAGCATGGAAGCAATGCTGAGGAAGGAGTGAAGCAATCATGAAGGGAAAGCAAGAGAGTTAAGGCTGAAATAACAAGGTCCGGAGTCCAACTCGACCGCGCACTCGACCAGACACTCGACCGTGGGCTGAGGAGGACTCGACCGAGTGGACAATGCACGAGAGAAGCCAGCTCGACCTGCCACTCGACCGAGCACAGGTCGAGTTGACCGAGCCGTTGACTATTTTGTCTTTTAGCATTTTTAGGGCTTCCACTCCCCTCCTATATAAAGCCTTGTACCTGCAGCCACAAAAGCAGTCAGCTTTTTAGATATTCTTAAAAACCTAGTATTTACCTTTTTGGGATTTATTCCTTTTGCTTTTTATTTTCCTAGATCTTGTACTTGAAAAAGACTAAATTCCTCAATATTGTTAGTTTAATAACTTTCTTAATATTGAGAATTTAAGTTTCATTTCTTTTTCAATATTGTAGATCTTTGTTTTATCTATCTAATGATGCAAGTTTCAATCTTTTCTGGGTTTATGATTTTGATGTTTATCATGTGTTCTTGTGAGTAGTAGTTTAGGATCTTGAGGATGGGTTAGGCTGGGCTGTGAATGAGGTTTGTTTGGCTTGATCAAGCTTGATTGTTGTAGATCTCTTCTAGGGTAGATGTTCTTAATGCTGATCCTATATCTGAGAGGGTAGGATCTGATTTCAAGTTCCTTAGCATCACACCAATGTTTAAGAGGCATAGATAAGGCTAGATCTAGAGCTTACCATCTTGCTTGCTAAGAGATTAGAGGTTTTGTTTGGTATGAGACATATTTCTTACTGCCTGCTTGTGTAGATTCTTTACTATGTGAGAGCAAGTCTAGAATTGTATAGGTTTGATTGTTTCTTGACCATGAGAGTGGGAGAAACTTGTCTTGGATTCATATGTCTAGAGATTAGCTCATGTTGTTTGAGATTTGTTGATCAAGTTAGATAGCCTCAATCATTAGTCCAGCCCATGAATCCCTCCTCAAGTCCTTCTTTGTTTATTGATTTTACAATCTTAATCTTGTTGCTTGATTGTAGTTTGATCTGTCTTTGCATTACTGTTTTTATTGCATTGCTCTGTTTCGCGTTTAGTCTAGCTCGACCACTCACTCGACCTACACTCGGTCGAGTGCTGGCTCGAGTTCATCCCAGAACTCTGCTATTTATGATTTGTGATTGTCTCGTTTCATTCCTGTTCCATTTCTGCTGCATCCATTTAGTGTCCTATTCATCACTGTCTTGCATTTGTTCTTTAGCTTAGTTTCTGTTTCTGTTGGTTGCATCATTACTGTCTTAATCATTCTATTTCATTTGCATTTAGTTCTTAGTTCATTTAGTTTACCTTCTGCACTTTACATTTTCATCTTAGGATTGTTTAGTGGCAACATCCTTTTCATCTGGCTTAAATTAGATCTTTATGCATATCTTAACTGTTTACAACCACTCAAATTGGATTGATACCCCTTATACTGCAACTGCATAAGGGGAATTGAAACACCTTACCAATCATTGCATACATTCATCATCATCCATTCCATCTTAACCTGTCCACCACAAATATCTTGTTTCAAACAGGAAACTAAATAAATGCAACAGGAATGCAACTAAAATGAAATAGGAAGTGAGACAGGACAAACACAAAGCATAAACAAGAATTCTGGGGATGAGCTCGAGAAAGCACTCGATCGAGTGTGCGATCGAGTACAGGGTTGAGTTGGACAAATGCGAGAACAGAGCAATGCAAACAAAACAGAGCAAGGCAAAAGTAAACCAAACAGTAGGCAAACAACAAGATTTAAACTAGGAAATCAATAGATAAGGAAGGTCTTGAGGAGGGATTCATGGGCTGGACAATGGATTATGGTCATCTAACTTGGTCAAAAAATCTCAAACAACATGAGCTAATCTCTAGACAATGATCTCCTAGAACATGTTAATCCATTCTCATAGCAAAAACAATCAAGCTCATATATTTCTAGACTAGTTCTCACTCTCTAAAGAACTTATACAAGCAAGCATTAAGCAAAAGATCATTTATGTCAAAAATCAAACAAGACATCTAATCTCTTAGCATGCCTAATGATAATCTCTAGATCTAGCCTTATCAAACAACCTAGACATTGGTGTGATGCTAAGATGCTTAAAATCAAATCCCACCCTCTCAGTTATAGGATCAGCATAGAGTATATCTAGCCTAGAAGAGATCTATAACAAACAAGCTTGACCTAGCTAAACAAACCACAACCACAATCCAGCCTAACCCATCCTCAAGATCTTAAGCAAACTACTCACAAATGCTAAACATGATGAACAAAGTTATAAACCCTGAAAATAACAAAGCTTGCATCATTAGAAAGATAAAGCAGAGATCTACAATATTGAAGAAGGAATCAAACTCGAATTCTTAATACTTTAAAAGTTATTGAACAAACAAGTATGAAGAAATCTCTTGTTTTCTCCTTCAAAAGTAGAACAAAATCTAAGAAATGTAAAAAGCAAAAAGCATAAATTCCCAAAAAGGAAAAAACTAGATTTATAAATTTTCTCTCATATGGCTCTCTTTTTGGCTGAAAGGTACAAGACCCTTTTATAGGAAAAGTAGTGGAAGCCCTAAAAATGCTAAAAAACAAAATAGCTAGGCGGCTCGGTCAACTCGACCTGGTGCTCGGTCGAGTGACCGGTCGAGTTGGCTCTTCTTGTGCTCCTCCCACTCAGTCGAGTCCTTCTCCGCACACGGTCGAGTGGGCGGTCGAGTGGAACTACGGACCTTGGTTCTTCAGCTCTTACTCCTTTGCTTTCTTCTCTTAATAGCTTCACTCCTCTTTAGCATTGTTTGCATGCTCCTTAGACTCCAAAATCACCTGTTTATGCAAGAAAACATGCAAATGCAATGCAACTATACTTTAATGCATGAACAGTCCTAAAAACTATGCAATAATGGTAAACTAAACAGTAAATGATGCAAAAGAGGTGAAAATACTAAGGGAAAACAGGGTAAAATATATGAACATCAACACCCCCAAACTTAGTCTTTGCTTGCCCTCAAGCATATAAACAAGACATAAGAAGGTAGGTGAGGTTTGAAAGTGGGATCTCGGCTCCTAAAGCTTGCCAATAAACCAGCTAGAATCAATGTCCAAGTTACTAGTACTATGATGCAAGTTGAATGAGCTGTACTTAAAGATTTTAGACAAGCCTATCACAACCCTAACTGATTTGAGCCTTAGATGTCCACATGCATTCAAATCAACCATTTCCTGTAACATTTATTAATCAAGAACATGAATCAATCTTATGCAATGCTTAAACTCATCTGGCTTGGTAATAAAGGTTTAGAGACAATGATGGTCTCTTTTTAGAGTGGGGCTTACCAATATCAAGGTTCTCTCATAAAAAATGGATTGAGCTTTAGAATAATGCTAAAGGTAAGAACACTTAGACACATACAGGAACAAAACCTTGTCTACCCAAAGGCACCCAAAGTATTTGATCCTAACACTCTAATCCCAAATGATCTTAGTTCTACCCTTTATCTTCTGCACTTCTCAAACACCCCTTTCTCTTTTGTTTTTTTACCCTTAGGAGAGGTTTTTTACTTGAATCAACTTGTGGAATGGGGTTTCTTTCTTTCGTGCTATGGTTCCCTTTTCTTCTTATTCTTTAAGACATACAAGCATTTTGCTAAACTCTTCTTTTCTTTCTTTCTTTTCTTTGACTAGAACCATCTTTAATCAATCTCAAACTTTCCCATTCTTTCACTAGAGCTTAACTTTGCTTAAAAACATTCCCCTCCTAAAGACTCTAACCTTTTCTTTCTCTTTTTCTCTTTTCTTTTCTTTTCAAAACAACCAAGTCCCAAACCCAACAAGTAAACCACCTAGTCCTATCTAGTTTGAAAATTGCAAACTAGAACTACACAAGGCTTTACTCTTGTCAGTTCAAACCTAACACTTTCTACCAAGCTCAACCCCAAAATAGGCCTCACACACTCAAAAATAAACATGGCTTGAAAGAAAGATAGGTTAAGGGTAGGGGAAACTAATTTTAATGTTTTAATCAGCTACTTGGATCAACAAGAGTGGTAAAAAGGAGAAAGATTATCCAAATATGTATATGGTATCCATGAATGCACAAGATGATAATTAAACGTCAATATTAGGTTCTTATAAATAGGAAATGGCATCAAATCACAACACGCTTCAATTTAGACCAAATGCAATGCAGGAATTCTAGACATGGTTCAATCTTATGCTTCTAACTACTCAACTAGCATCAAAGTACTATTAACTTGGGCATTGATCCTAGTTTAGTGAATTTAAACAAGCTAACAAAGTTAAACTCATCATAGATCCCTAATACAAAGGTATGAAACAGTCCTATATGAAACATGCTAAACAAGATTCTAATATGCAATGCAAACTACATGAACACTCTTTTTTTATAAAGATTTTTGCAAAAAATTTCAAATTTTTTTTGTTTTTTCTATGCCTTAGATGAAATGCAAATACTAACATGATGAAATGTGAAATAAAAAAACAAAACACAACATCAAATACTATCTCAAACCCTCCCCCACACTTAAATCACACAGTCCTCTGTGTGAGAAAAATTTGGAAGAAGATTCAAGACTAAAAACAAAACAAAATATGATATGCAATGGTATTTACAAGAAAGGTGATAGTCTTCATGGATTGTGGAAGAAGCTGTCCACATCCTCATTCATGCTGTCAAATGTGTAGTGGGGGTCTGGTGGTGGACTTGGAGGTGGAGACTGGGGCAACTCGACTATGGCAATCGACTGGTACTCGGTCGAGTGCTCAGTCGAGTGGGGGGGGGGGGTCGAGTTGGCTGCCGAGTTGAAAAATTCTGACCTTGCTGCTGGTAGAACTGCTGCAAGAGTGCTGGATCCATGAAGTATTGAGGTGGGAAGGGAGGGTAACCTGGATAGCCTGGATATCCTGCTGGAGCTGGGAAGCCATAGGGAGGCCTTGGCAGGTACTCGGTCAAGTGCACCGGGGGTACTCGGTCGAGTGGTAGCTCGAGTGAACCGGTCGAGTGCCTCGAAGATTGTTGTTCTCGGCAACTTGAACTTCTCTTCCTCTGAATTGGCTCATGTAATGAAGGTCTAGCTGGTTCCACAAGGTTTTCAGCTCTTGAAAGTGCTCTAGTTGAGCTACTCCTCCTCAAAGGGCTTGCATGGCGTGGTGATGAGTTCTCACTCTTCAGTTCAGCCATCTCCCTCTTTAAGCCCTTGATGGACTTAGTCATTCTTCCCACCTTCTTCTTCAGCTTTTCATAGTTCTTCCCATGCCACTTGCTCCACTTTTGTAGAAGTGTCAACCTCTTGCTAGTCTCCCTTACTCCTCTACTATCTCTAGGGGTTGGCTCATATTCTGCAAAGTAAAACTGCTCCTCCCCATCAGCCATTTCTACATCTCCAGCTTCATCAACTCTAACTTGAGCTGTCCCCTCAAACAAGAACTCATCAGCTGGCCAAAAGTCAATGTTTGCTCCTTCTTGTATGGTGGTGAGCTCTTGATTAGGTAGGACAAGCTGTCTTTTCCCAATTGTTGGAAGCTCAAAATTGAAGAGATGCTTCCCATGGTTCATCTCCTTGGCTAGGATGAGGGTAGAGGTGAGATAGCTTGAATCAATCCATCTTGGATGGCCTTCTTTCCTCTAAGTGGTACCTTAGCAGCTTGTAGTATTGGAGTGATAATGCCTCTAATGGTTAGGGCTCCCATTGAACCTCTGTTGTGCAGCTTGCCCACTCAGATTCTCAAATTGATCATGTGGTCAATGAGCACCATTGCAAGATCAGTCCCCACACTGCTTCCAAGGATGATGCTTCCATCCTTTGCTTGAAGAATTATGCTATTGAGTGCCACATCAATCATCTTGAGCTCACCCTCATTCACATTTCCAGTCTCCTTCCTAGCAAAGAAGGTGTTTGCTAAGGCCTTGTGGAAGTACCTTAGGACTGGGCTTCTTATCTTGGAACTCTTGGTCTTGGAGGATGAGTAAGTGATGTTATCTCCAATGGTTTCCCAAACAGCATAAAGCTCTTCTCTTGGTATGACCATGCTCCTCTCACTACAGACTTCAAAACCAAAGATATTGGCTATCTTCTTCAATGAAAGCTCATACTTCTTTCCCTTGATAGTGAAGTCAACATGACCAGGTCCAAACTCCTTTTCCTTCTTTAGGTAGCAGTGCAACTTGATTGTGGCTAGAAACTCACAACTTTCTTCTTTATACCCTTCCATGCAAAGTCCCATGAACTTGCTTAGGTTGCACTTCTCAAAAAGATATTCCACATCTTCATCAATGCCTAGCTTCTCCATGGTTTCCTTGTGTGGGTATCTAGTCCCCAAGAACTGCATCCTCATGAAGGCTTCATAAAGCTGCCTTTGAGTTAAGCCACAAGATTCTTCTTCTCCATCATCCTCCCCCTCTTCTTCTTCATCTTCTTCTTCACTCTCTTCTTCAACCTCCTCTTGTTCAACCCCAACTGCTGGCCTCTTCCCCTTGGCCTTGTGTCTCCTAATGTGATCTTGAAGAGTGAACTCCATCTCTTCTTCACTCTCAGTTCGCTCAGGGTCTTCCTCATATGACTGATGCCTCCCTCTCGCAATCTCACTCGACCGCCTACTCGAGCTTGCACTCGGTCGTGTGCTTGCTCGAGTGGTAGGTCGAGTTCGTCCACCAGCTTCTTTCCTTGATGCAAGGTGTGCATCACGACGTCCTAGAGAGCGATCAGCGACTTGTTGAGACATTCTTGTGGACCTTGAAGACATTCTTGAAGAGAACTTGAAAGGAATAAACTCAAAACTCTGAGTTAATAGGTTAGTAACCCAAAAACAAAAGAGCAAAGCTTTGAGCAAAAAGATGAACTTGAGAGAGATTTTAAACAAGAACTTGGTTGTTTAAAGCCAAATGAAAGAGTGTGAGAAGCATAGGATCGAGTCTAGTTCTATATAAAGAAGCTAAGGGGACAAGGGAACAAGGGTGGAGCGTCCATACCATTCAAATTTGAATGAGGAATCTTTTACTTGCTTTTTGCTGCTGCTCGACCCCACACTCAACCGCACGTGGTCGAGCTCCTTGACCAAAGTTTGAAATTCAAAAATTTTTCTTCTTTTTCTCCCTCCACTCGATCATTCAAGAGAAATGGGAATCGAGTGGGCCTTAGTTTCTTCACAACTCGGTCGAGTACCTCTCGTGGGCTGGTCGAGTGGGCTTGCGAGTCTACTTCCACAAGTCCAAATCTCTCCAAACCCATCTACACTTTCATTAAAAAGCCTGCCCAACACAAACATAAAAGAAAAGAAATCAAAACTACAAGAAAATTAAACATATTTACAATGATACCTTAGGGACTTCCTCCCTAGTGACCTTGTTTAAAGTCACTAAGCTTGACTTTTGATGCCCTTTTAGGCTTGGTTTAGAGACCAAGGAGGTGATGAGATCCTCCCTGGTACCACTTGATCAATGTGAAGTTGACCCTTAATCACTTCACTCTTAACACTTGAACTTTGTTTCTTCTTAATCTTGAACTTTGGTCTTGCCTTCTTCAAAGACCTCTTGTTAAGCTTGACTTGGAGATCCTTCACCAGATCAGTCAACTCTTGAACTGAATTCTTGAGCTTTTCAACTGATTCCTCTTGATATGAGAGCTTAGACCTTGAAGTCTCCACTTCACTTGAGACCTCATGACCATCCTTGCCCTTGATAGTAAAAGGTTGACCTTTGATGGAGGGTAAGTTGGTTGGGTTGTTGATATCAAACTTCATGGTCACATCCTCAGCTATATTCAAAGTTATAAGCCCTTTCTTGACATCAATGACAGCTCCAACAGTAGCTAGAAATGGTCTCCCTAGTAGGATAGGGTCTTCAACCTCCTCATCCATCTCCATGACCACAAAATCAGTAGGAATTCTTGCTTTTCCTATCTTGACTGGAAGGCTCTCCAATTTGCCAATCACATCCCTCTTGGAACCATCTGCTAGACCAATATAGAGTTTGTAGGGCTTAAAGTATTCATACCCTAACTTCTCAGCTACTGAGCGTGGCATCAAACTCACTGAAGCTCCAAGATCACACATGCACTTGTTGAAATGCATGTAGCTGATTGAACAGGGTAGGTTAAATGAACCTGGATCTTCAAGTTTTGTTGGGATAATAGCTTCCCCAATCTCCCTCGAGTCCTTCATGTCTTGATCCTGAGCTTTCTGCTTTGACATCTTAAGTAGCATATCTTGGTAGAGAGGATATTGATCATACTGTTTCAAAGCAGACCCTCTCTCTTCTTCTTGGAATGCAATAATCATCTCTTCCTTAAAAGCCATCACTTCCTCTTGTTGCAAAGCTAGCTCTTCCTTTTTCTCAATAATTTCTCTTAGTTCCTTCAGCTTTCGTGCCTTAAAACGTCCTGGGCATGGCAGAGGTGGCTTGTAAGCAAGAGGAATGTACTTAGCAGGCTTAACAGCTTCATTGTCTTTAACTCGACTGGTCACTCGATCATGCACTCGGTCGAGTGTGTGGTCGAGTGCCTTGACGATTTCAGTCTGTTGAGTAAAACCTTCACTCTGAGCTGCACTTAGTGATAAATCCTCCCCATCTTGAACTTCACTGTCCTCAGTGACAGCTTCCTCATAGAATTGGATAGCTTTAGCAGTGAATTCCCTTGGGTTTTGAATGGCTTTTCCAAGGAGTTGATTAGGCTTTGGAGCTGATGTGGAGGCAATGTTGCTCTCCATGTACTTGATTCTAGAGTTCAGACCTTCAAACTTCATGTTGAGATCATTATACTGAGAAGTTAGCTTTTGGTTCAGCTCAGCAAACTTCTTGGCTTCCTCAATTTGCCCATTTGCTTGCCCAAGCAACATTTGTTGCATCATAGCTCTTAAGTCTGGTTCTTGGCCTTGGTGTTGTTGCTTGGGTGCATAGCTGTTTTGTTGCTGGGACTGTTGAGGAGGGTATACTTAATCTTGAGGATTGGCTACATTAGTGCTTCTATAGGAGAGGTTGTTGTTCTTAAATCCTCCTCCTTGATTGTAACCCTTGAAGCCTCCCTCTTGAACTTGAGATTCTTCTTCACCAATGAAGTGGATTGTCTTTTGTTGGCTAAGGAGGATCTTGTCTAGCTTCTCATTGACCATCTTCAAATCTTTCTTGTACTTGTCTTCTTGATCAGTGGATGGGAACCTTATTACTCTATCATAGTCCTCATTATAGTTGCCATCTGACTGAGCAAGATTTTCAACCAACTCCCAGCCTTCTTCTAAATTTTTGTTGAGGAAGTTACCATTGGATGCTGTGTCTAGGAGCATTCTGATCTTAGGTAGAACTCCTCTATATAAAGTGCTGAGCAAAGACTCATTGCTGAAGCCATGGTGAGGACACTGAGTCTGGAAACCTTTAAACCTCTCCCATGCTTCACTGAAACTCTCATTATTCTTTTGAGCAAAGCCAGAGATTTCATTCCTCAATCTTACAGTCCTAGCATTGGAAAAGAACTTGGCCAGAAAAGCTTTCTTGCAAGCATCCCATGTGGTTATGGCTCCAGTTGGAAGTGTCTTCTCCCAGAGGTGAGCCTTGTCTCCAAGTGAAAAGGGGAACAGCCTAAGCTTGAAGCCATCTTCACTTACACTTTTGAACTTGGTGAGACTACATATCCTATCAAACTCATCAAGGTGGTCTAGGGGATCTTCCATTGGTAAGCCATGAAACTTGTTTGCCTGAATCATAGAGATCAATCCACTCTTGTTCTCAAATTTGTTGTCGGCAACTGCAGGAGGCACAATACCAGCTCTCTGGTTATGTGTGTTTGGTGCATCTCCAGCACCAATGTTTCTTGCTCTTGGAGCTTGTTGATCTTGTTGCTCCATTAGCACTTTTTGTTCTTGTTCCTGATATATTCTTGTTCTCTGCTGTCTCAAATCTCTTGGTATGCGGTTGATGTGATCAAGGTACCTTAGAAGATTCTGATTACCCTTAGATTTGGTTTGGATCAACTGACTCGATCTTGAACTCTGACAGACACTTGGTCGAGCACAGGCTCGAGTGGGTGGTCGAGTCAACTGGGAAGAGAAGTCTATTTGTATCCGGCTTCTGACTCGATCAGGTGCTCGATCACTCACTCGTTCGAGTGGTGCTCGAGTTGATGGTCGAGTTGGTACCTGAAACTCAATAACAGACAAGCAGTAGAAGAATCGAGATCAGTAGCGAACAAAAGGATAAAGGAACTTGATCTTAGACTAATAAAGATCCTAAATGTCACAAACAAACACTCATATGGCAACAGCGTCAAATTGAAACATATCTTTTTGTGGATGTGATGAATGAATTATATAAATGATGATGATGAATGGCAAGAGGTTTCAATTACTCTTATGTTGTTGTAATATAAGAGATGTCAATCCATGATGAGTGTGATGCAAGCAATCAGGATATGAATATCTGTCTAAGTCAAGTCAAATATGTAGGATGTTTGTCACTAACAACCTAATGATGAATGTAAAATGCAGAAAGTAAAAGCTACTAGAACAAGATACTAGATGCAAAGAGAACAAGATGATCTAAGTAACAATGCAATGAAACAGAAACTATAGTAATGCAAGACAAGTAAAGAACTAATGCAAGGCAAGTAATGAACAGGATTGAACAAGAAACTAAATTAATGCAACAGGAATGCACCTAAAATGAAACAGGAAGTGAGACAGGACAAACACAAAGCATAAACAAGAATTCTGGGGATGAGCTCGAGCAAGCACTCGATCGAGTACAGGGTCGAGTTGGACAAATGCGAGAACAGAGCAATGCAAACAAAATAGAGCAAGGCAAAAGTAAACCAAACAGTAGGCAAACAACAAGATTTAAACTAGGAAATCAATAGACAAGGAAGGTCTTGAGGAGGGATTAATGGGCTAGACAATGGATTATGGTCATCTAACTTTGTCAACAAATCTCAAACAACATGAGATAATCTCTAGACAATGATGTCTTAGAACATGTTAATCCACTCTCATGGCAAAAACAATCAAGCTCATATATTTCTAGACTAGTTCTCACTCAGTAAAGAACTTATACAAGCAAGCATTAAGCAACAGATCATTTATGTCAAAAATCAAACAAGACATCTAATCTCTTAGCATGCCTAATGATAATCTCTAGATCTAGCATTATCTAACAACCTAGACATTGGTGTGATGCTAAGATGCTTAAAATCAAATCCTACCCTCTCAGTTTAGGATCAGCATAGAGTATATCTAGCCTAGAAGAGATCTATAACAAACAAGCTTGACTTAGCTAAACAAACCACAACCACAATCCAGCCTAACCCATCCTCAAGATCCTAAGCAAACTACTCACAAATGCTAAACATGATGAACAAAGTTATAAACCCAGAAAATAACAAGACTTGCATCATTGGAAAGATAAAGCAGAGAACTACAATATTGAAGAAGGAATCAAACTCGAATTCTTAATACTTTGAGAGTTATTGAACAAACAAGTATGAAGAAATATCTTGTTTTCTCCTTCAAAAGTAGAACAAAATCTAAGAAATGTAAAAAGTAAAAAGCATAAATTCCCAAAAGGGTAAAAACTAGGTTTATAGATTTTCTCTCAGGTGGCTCTCTTTTTGGCTGAAAGGTACAAGGCCCTTTTATAGGAAAAATAGTGGAAGCCCTAAAACTGCTAAAAGACAAAATAGCTAGGCGGCTCGGTCAACTCGACCTAGTGCTCGGTCGAGTGACCGGTCGAGTTGGCTCTTCTTGTGCTCCTCCCACTCGGTCGAGTCCTTCTCCGCAAACGGTCGAGTGTCTGGTAGAGTGGGCGGTCGAGTGGAACTCCGAACCTTGGTTCTTCGGCTCTAACTCCTTTGCTTTCTTCTCTTAATAGCTTCACTCCTCTTTAGCATTGCTTCCATGCTCATTAGGCTCCAAAATCACCTGTTTATGCAAGAAAACATGCAAATGCAATACAACTAAACTCTAATGTATCAACAGTCCTAAAAGCTATGAAATAATGGCTAAACTAAACAGTAAATGATGCAAAAGAGGTGAAAATACTAAGGGAAAACAGGGTAAAATATATGAACATCAGATGCCTCATAATTTTATTTTGAAGATCAAGGTATTTGATTGTTGGGGAATCGATTTCATGGGGCCTTTTCCTCCTTCTTATGGGAACCTCTACATACTTGTGGCAGTAGATTACAATTTTTAAATGGGTAGAAGCATTAGCAGGCCCCACTAACGATTCAAAGGTGGTGCTCAAGATGTTCAGGCATGTGATTTTTCCACGGTTCGGTGTTCCTTGAGTGGTTATTAGCGATGGTGGGACTCATTTTATTAATAAGCTCTTTGAGAATCTCTTGAAAAAACATGGAGTAACACACAAAGTTGCCACACCATACCACCCTCAAAATAGTGGGCATGTTGAGATCTCAAATCGTGAGATTAAGAGTATTTTGGAAAAAACAGTGAATTCGACAAGAAAGGATTGGTCTTTGAAGCTCGACGATGCATTATGGGCATACCGGAATGCCTATAAGACGCCTATTGGGACCACTCCATTCAAGCTGGTTTATCGGAAATCATGTCATCTCCCTGTCGAGTTTGAGTACAATTCACTTTGGGCGACTAAGAAGATGAACTCAACAAGACCGTGGCAGAGAGACGGCTTATTCAGCTGAATGAACTTGACGAGATTCGCATGAACGCATATAAGAACACCAAAATATACAAAGAATGGACAAAAGTGCTACATGACAAGAAGACTATTCCCAAGAATTTTGCTGCTAATGACCTGGTGTTACTTTTCAACTCACGGCTGAGGATTTTTCCGGGAAAATTACGTTCTTGCTGATCCGGACCTTTTCGCATCAAGGTAGTTATGCACTATGGTGCAGTCGTTCTTTGGAACCAAGAGGGAGAAAAATTTACGGTTAACGGTCAACGCCTAAAGCCATATCTTGCAGATCACGTTCCAACAAAGGAATCATCCATCAACCGATGGAACCCCCATCCGCCTAAGCAGCAAAACAGTCAGGCTCGCGACTTTAAACAAGCACTCATGGGAGGCAACCCAATGGGGGGTAGCATTTGCTCTCCCTTTTCTTTTATTGTTTTCTTTAGGATTTTTTTTTTGTTTTGTTTAGGAGCTACTCGAGGATTATTTTTGGTATTGAGTCTTTCAGGAACAGGTTTGAAACGCAAGAGATTCAAATCCCTTTAAAAATATAAAATGTTCCAGAGTCAATCAGGATCGGTCAATCCGACTTCAGATCGACCGATCTCCGTTACAGGTAAGTAAAATATAAAAAAAAAATAAAGGAGGGAAGGGGGGGGGGAAAGAGAAAAAGGAAGAAAATATGGTTTATCCTAGATTTGGACTTAATTCGAACCGGATCGATCTGGTTTGTGCCCAACTCCATGAAACACATATGGTTGGGTGGATGAATGATGGTATGATGGAATGAGATATTAATGATGATGAATGGATGGCAGGGTGTTTCAATTCCCCTTATGAAATTGTAATACAAGAGGTGTCAATCCAATCTGAGAGTTTGTAAGCAATCAGGATGTGCATATATGTCTAAGTCAAGCCAAATGCAAAGGATGTTTGTCACTAACAATCCTATGATGAAATGTAAAGTGCAGAATGTAGAAGCTACTAGAACTAGATGCTGAATGTGAATGGAACAGAATGATTATGACAATTATGAAGCTAGAACAGAAATAGAAACTATATTAATGCAAGTATTGAACAGGACACTAAGTGAATGCAACAGAAATGCAACTAGAATGAAACAGGAAGTAAGACAAGACAACTACAAATCATAAACAAAAGTTCTGGGGATGAACTCGAGCAAGCACTCGATCGAGTGTAGCTCGAGTGCAGGGTCGAGCTGGACAAACGCGAGAAAACAGAGCAACACAAGAAAAACAGAGCAATATGAAAGCAAATCAAAGAACAAGCAAGCAGCAGGATTAAGACTAAGAAATCAATAAACAAGGAAGGCCTTGAGGAAGGATTCATGGGCTGGACTAATGATTGAGGTCATCTAACTTGGTCAACAAATCTCAAACAACTTGAGCTAATCTCTAGACAATATTATCTAAGACATGTTTAATCCACTCTCATGGCAAGAAATAATCAAACTCATGCATCTCTAGACTTGTTCTCACACAGTAAAGAATCTACACAAGCAGGCATTAAGCAATATGTCAAATACCAAACAAGACCTCTAATCTCTTAGCAAGCCTAATGGTAAACTCTAGATCTAGCCTTATCTATGCTGCTTAAACATTGGTATGATGCTAAGAGGCTTGAGATCAAATCCTACCCTTTCAGTTGTAGGATCAGCATTAAGAACATCTAGCCTAGAAGAGATCTACAACAATCAAGCTTGACCAAATCAAACAAACCTCAAACATAATCCAGCCTAACCCATCCTTAAGATCCTAAGCAGCTACTCACAAGAACACATGATGAACATCAAAGTCATAAACCCAGAAAATACTGAAACTTGCATCAAATGAAAGATAAAGGAAAGATCTACAATAATGAAGAAGGAATCAAACACGAATTCTTAATATCTTGAAAGTTATGTAACCAACAAAATCCAAGAATCTTATGTTTTCTCCTTCAAAAGAAGGTATAAGATCTAAGAAAATAAAAGTGCAAAAGGAATAATTCCCAAAAAAGGTAAAAACTAGGTTTTTGACAATCTAAAAAGTTGGACTCTTGGTGGCTGTAGGGAACAAGGTCCTTTTATAGGAAAAGTATTGGAAGCTCTAACCCTTGCTAAAAGACAAAATAGATAGGCGGCTCGGCCAACTCGACCTTGTGCTCAGTCGAGTGACCGGTCGAGTTGGCTTTTCTTCTGCTCCTACCACTCGGTCGAGTCCCTCTCCGCACACGGTCGAGTGTCTGGTCGAGTGGGCAGTCGAGTGGGACTCCAGACCTTGGTTCTTCAGCCTTAACTCTCTTGCTTTCTCCTCTGGATTGCTTCACTTATCCTCAGCATTGCTTCCATGATCCTTAGGCTCCAAAATCACCTGTTTATGCATGAAAAGATGCAAATGCAATGCAACTATACTCTAATGCATGATTAGTCCTAAAGCTATGCAATAATGGTCAAAATGGATAGCAAAAGATGTGAATATACTAAGGGAAAACAAGGTAAAATATATGAACATCACTCCACCCTTTTAACTCGATTTCCTCTTCTTCCTTTTCCCTTCTCTTCCATCAAACCCAAATTTTGAATCCTCCCCTCTCCCTCAATTTTTCATAATTTTGACTGAAAATTGGGTGTAATCCACTCGGATTTTCTCTCTCAGCCAAAACCCCATAATCGTATCATCGATCAAGCAAGGTAAGTTCTTCAATTTCCCACTCTTATACTCTACTAGATGAAGACCCGCCCGATGTGCGGGTTTAAAGTTTTGTAAATAAAATAAAAAATAATAAAAATAGAATTAAATTTATTGTACATTATTTATATAAAAAATAGTAATTTTGCTATAATACACTGATTTATATTCATATACAAATCTTTTATGTATGTTACCATTAAAAATATATTTTTTACACCTATGTATATTGTATGTTACAAAATATATTATTTACCACCACCTAGAAATTGTCTATATGAACAAATTAAGCCAACTATTATATGTCTCTTTACTTTCACTTATGCATAGTTTCTTTAATCACTAAAATTGTTGGCTCAAAAACATTTTGAATAAAAAATAAATTACATCACAATAGTGTATGACTAACCATAGAGAGAATCTTGGTTCTGCCCTCCTCCCTTATGAAGAGAACCTTCCAACCTCCTCCTCCATGGAGAGAACATTTACTCCGCCATCTTCCCTTGGGGAGATAACCTTGCGTACAACCTCTCCCACCTTCCTCCCTTGGGGAGATAACCTTTGCGTCCAACCTCCTCCACCATGGAGAGAATCTCGGCTCTGCCCTCCTCCTGTGTGGAGAGAACATGTTTACGTCTTTTAGCTATCTCAAAGTGGCTTGCTCCTTCAACCAATGAAACTAAAGACCCTTTTCCAATGTCACAAATTTTTTTGATAGTAACTAATGTTAAATTTCTCAATGTATTGATGGAAGTTTCTTTGACACACCATGGCATAGCCTCTGTCTTCAAGCTCCTATGGATCTATTAACAACAATTTATGTTTTTCAAATCTATCTATGTTTGTTGTAGGCTTGTGTTTGATTAGCCTATTTTATCAAAGCATTAGGTTGATGGCTTTCTCTTATTTATCTCCTTTTGAGATTGAACGAATGGTAACAATTATGTTTGCACAAAAAAGGTCTATGACCAACCAATCAAGATTGAGAATTAGAAGAAAATTAATTTGACATAATTAATGAAATAATAGAAAATTATAAGCACGGTAATATATGAATATCAAATAATTCAAAGATGAAATATAAATTAAATAAAACAATCTAAAACTACTACAATGAATTTTAAAATACAGTGTTAGAAAAAGAAGATGCATATATTAATATTCCATTTTTTGGGGGTCAACATATTAATCTTACCTATTCCAAACTGAAAAGTAGAAAGTAGGACTATATTTTGGTTTAAAAAAAAGAAGGAAAATTTGTCTTCCCATTAAAAAGGTTTGACCAATAGAACAAAGTTAAAACAATATTTCTGAATAAATTATTTGGTTAGATGAATAATATGAGACGATCTATGTTTATATAGAAGTGAGTATTTACATTTTTTAGAAAATTAAAAATTTTCTGTATATTTTCCTTAATCCCTTTTCTATTTTATGAGAAAATTTATTTCAGTTAGCTCATTGTTTTTTTAAAAAAATTTCTTGCTTCCCACTTTCTTGTAAGACATACTATCATTCGACGATAAGAACGCTTTCTGTTTAGCTGATCTATTGTTATATAATCTCAGTAGTTATCTTGCATTTGGGTATTCATCTTTTTTTTTTATGCTACATGTCCTGCAAATTAATAGAAATAATAATAACACCGTGAGAAATTTGTTAATCCCAAAACCTTAGTTATTATGCATAAGAAACTTTGTCAACACTTCAAAGTCAAAGATTGCATAGTATGCATTATGAAATTGAGAAACGAAACAAAATTCAAAGAAACGACGACGAAAACACGTGATAATATCAAGGAATCTTTTTATATAGTTGCTTTAATTAGATAACAAACATATTACCTTCGAGACTTGTTCAAGAACAATGATGTGTCAAACAAAAGGTTAATAAAAAACTAAGCAAAAATTTTACCAAGAAAAACAAAGCTAGTCGAAATTATATTGTTTGGTGAAAAATATGTCATCATCTTTTTGCTTATATAGAGGGGTGTATTTACAATCCTTTACCTTTTAGGATTAACAAAGTTTTTTCAAATATAATAAGATTACAATTCTCTTATGCATCGTTTTACCAAGCTCGAAAACTGTGATTTCTGATCGTTAAAATTGTCACGTGTCACGATCTGATGAGTTACTAACTTGAATATTTTATCTTTAAAACAGACACATGTCACGATCTGGTAAGTTTTTAACTTTGATCTCTGATCGTTAAAACTAACACGTGTCACGATCAGGTGAGTTAGTAACTTTGAGAACCAAGCTTTAGATAATAAGATTTTCGGAGGTCTTCAAGGGTAACTTTAGATTCTCAAATTACTTCTACTTTTTTGCCAATTTGGGCTGCGAATCGATGGTTTGAATGGTCCTAAGTATGCTAGAGTATGAATTTTTGATGCTATGGCCTTGATCTAGTTTAGGTTGAACTTTATGATAAGTTCCTAGGGGGGGGGGTTTGATTTTTCTTACTGCTGGAATCAATGTCGGATTAGGATAGGAAAATGTTTCTGAGAATGTTCTTATTATTCATCTTATTGTGACTTCTCACTTACCTTGTTTGTCTCTCTTTGCAGACAATGCCCAAGCGACGTCGAAGTGGGAAGGAGCCAGCGGTTGAGCAAGTTAACAAGCAGACAACCAGAGTTTGGGATGCTGACGATACAAAGTGGTTAAAGGAGTTGGAGCAGTCTAAGATGGAGCCAACTCGGTTTCCCGACCGTCAATTACTAGAAAAGATGGCAATGCTAGCGGATTTTGATGAGTTGGTACAAAACATGGGGTTCTGTTCTTTTTCTGAGAAAGCATGGGACCTATATGAGCAGCTTGCGCGTGAATTTCTGGCCACTGTGAAGGTGGAATCGTCTGAAGACCCTAAACCTTCAGCTAAGCATTGTTCGATAAGCTTTTTCCTGCACAAGAAACACTACACCATCTCCATGTTCGACCTTTGTGACATCTTTGGGTTCCCCAGAAACACACAGAGCAAGATTGAGAAGCTTGAAAGCTGAGCTGACGTCTCGAATTTGATTGGAGCAGGAAATTATGTATCATGCGGAGCCCGACAATCTAGCATCCAAAACCCTGTTCTTCGAATTGCTGCTAAGTTTGTGAGTAACACCATTTATGCTAGGGCTGAGACTAGCACAATGCAGCTGTCAGAATTATGGCTGTTCTTTCATGGTCTCCATCGGTTCCTTAACGATTCGACCTCCCAGACCCACTATTAGAAACACCAAGTCAATTTCAGGGTCTTGCTTTTTCAAGAGTTTGAGCAGATGCGGAAGACCATGGCCAAGGCTAGAAAGAAACTGATCCTTATTGGTAGCTTGGTGACTCCTATCATCGAGTATTGTGGCATCACCTTCCACCACCAGTTTCCAAAGGGAAACGACGGCTCCTTGACCTTAGGTATATATTCTCCGGTGGGATCCTTGTGCGTAACAATCTCGTTGATAAGAGCATAAACACCTTGTCAAAGATAGTAACATAAATAGAGATGAGAAGCAGAAGAAATAGATAAGAGATCAGAAAAAATATGGATTTAGCTGAAGAAATGAGAGAGAAGAAGAGAGAAGAATAGAGACGATGAGGAAGAAGATGATAAACATTGATTGTTGATTAATTCGATAATTATCTACAGAGAACAAACACGAGATATAAAGAGAAGGATTAAAGGGCTTAGACAATATTATTTTAGTAGCCCATTCAGAACTAAACGAGGCCTAAATGGTCTATTATCACTCATCTATAGATTTCAGGACAAAGCATGCGTCCTGAAATCTATGTGAATTTCGTTACAAGTGGCTCCCCATGCCACCTTGCACCACACTACGTAAGACGGAGAACATCGCCTTTCAGCCTCCTGTCGAATGTTTATGTGAATTTCCAGGACTTTTTGCCACTATAGAGCACAAGCATGTTTCCCATAGATCCTGACGTGGCTCACAACCAGATGGTGCTTCAGAGCCATTACGCTCTGCTCCCTTGTTCACACCATTTCCACATTTCGATGTGAGTCAGCTTGTTGCTACGCAGCCTCTACAGAAACCTCAATCGGAATTTGAGAAGTGGGTTTATGACACTCAAAGGAAAAACAATTTGCTACTCACGCGGATCGCTAGTTGGCTTCAGGGACTCGCCCCATCTTGTTTTGCTGCACCACCAGCAAATTCTGCTACTACGGGTGACGAGGACGTCACAAAAACCGAGACCCTTCACACTACCCATTATGCGACCAGCTAACCCTCCAGCCAGTCCAAAGCCTAGAAAACATGGCATACTTTTACCGAAGGATTGATCACGGGTTTATTTTTCTTTCTTTCTAGGACTTTTCTTTTCTTTATTTCTTTTTGTTGTCGGAGGTGCCCTTTCCTGGCTTTTCTTTCACACCGAGACGGTGTGAAGAAAGTCCGGGGGAGGGATGTCTCCAAGTTACTAATGTCGTTTTCTTTAGTTGTTTTCTTTTGGTTTTTATTTTCTTTGAGTCGTTTATCAAGTAAAACATTGTCTGGAAACTATGAGCTTTTCTAGGAATTATCCTCTTTGACTTAACACTCTTATGATTGCTTTAGTACTTTTGATTTTAGAATTAAGCTTGGAACGAACATGAGCAGAATCAACACGCCCCAAAAGACCCTCACCGAAGAGAACATTAAGTTGATCCAACGTTGTCTCTAGCTTTGACAGGACTTAACCGGGTTTAACTTCTTGCCTTGGGACTTGGTATTCATCGAACAAGACTCCTCCCTGCAAGCCTTACAAGACATGCATTTCCTCACAAAGTATGCTTCCCCACTCTCTTCCCTTCAATACTCAATAAAAAAAAGAAGAAGAAGAAGAAGAGGATATAGGTAGCAAAGAAGGGAGCCGAGGGTTGTGCGTAAACCCGTGCATCCTTCTGAATTCATGGAAACCTGTCCAAAAGAAAAGACCAAGGGATCGATGAAAAAAATACAATGATACCCTAGAAAATTAGGGAAAAATCGATCCCTTGGAAGTGAGAAAAGAGAGAGGAAAGGGAGCATATGAAGGAAGTCTTGGGCATTAAAAGGTTGAAGGAGTCAATAAGTTCAGTGGTCGATATTCCCTTGGCGAGACCACACATTTTCACTAATCTAATGTAGAGAGACAACAATAGGGATACTGAAGGTTCTTTAAGGTAGTGATGTTCAGAGTAAGGAGTGTTGATCATAATCATGGGTAGAGTAAAAAAAGTAGTTCTTAATTTGATGAGATGAAGAGTGCAAAGAAGAGGTTCCCAAGAATATGTGAGTTTCCACTTTCAAACCTTTTCTCTGTTCCTGAGTTTTTTCTATTCTTGTTTGAGGACAAGCAAAGATTCAAGTCCGGGGTAATTGATGTGTCCATATTATGTAGCGTTTTAACCATAGTTTTTACACTTGTTTGAGTTTTTTTATTGAGTCAAAGTGTGCTTTTAGAGTCTTTTTAGTCTTTTGTGAGTCTGTACAGGTTTTAGGTTATTTTGGAAGGAAAATGAGTGTTTTGGGGATGAAAACATGCATCTGGAGCCAATTTGGTTAAAGACTGATCTGACTAGCAAGCAGATGGCGCAAACACAGAAAAAGCATTTAGGATTGACTAATCCTCATTCGGGATCGACCAGTCCTGTACACCTCCTTCATATTCTTGCTTAGTTTTTTAAATGCTCAAATTAAACCCTAGAGCTACTCTCTCAAATTAAGAGATCAATGCAGTACTTAGGGGTCGAATTCCACAATGACTCTAGATTACACAATAAATTATAGAGTTTTATAATTAAGCTAAACAAATTAATTTAAATTGAAATAACAATGAAAAGTATTAAATAAAGGCTATTGTAAATTCAGAAAATCAAAAAGCTAGGTCTAGGGATTTTCTCAGGAAATTATGAAATATTAAATCAATCAATAAATTAAGTTTCAAGCAATTAAGATCAGATATAGAACTCTAAACACTTCTGTAAGATTGATGTTCATATATTTTACCCCGTTTTCCCTTAGTATATTCACATCTTTTGTATCTTTTGCTATCCATTTTCACCATTATCGCATAGCTTTAGGACTAATCATGCATTAGAGTTTAGTTGCATTGCATTTGCATCTTTTCATGCATAAACAGGTGATTTTGGAGCTTAAGGAGCATGGAAGCAATGTTGAGGAAGGAGTGAAGCAATCATGAAGGGAAAGGAAGAGAGTTAAGGCTGAAATAACAAGGTCCGGAGTCCAACTCGACCGCACACTCGACCAGACACTCGACCGTGTGCTGAGGAGGACTCGACCGAGTGGACAATGCACGAGAGAAGCCAGCTCGACCTGCCACTCGACCGAGCACAGGTCGAGTTGACCGAGCCGTTGACTATTTTGTCTTTTAGCATTTTTAGGGCTTCCACTCCCCTCCTATATAAAGCCTTGTACCTGCAGCCACAAAAGGAGTCAGCTTTTAGATATTCTTAAAAACCTAGTATTTACCTTTTGGGATTTATTCCTTTTGCTTTTTATTTTCCTAAGATCTTGTACTTGAAAAAGACTAAATTTCTCATTATTGTTAGTTTAATAACTTTCTTAATATTGAGAATTTAAGTTTCATTTCTTTTTCAATATTGTAGATCTTTGTTTTATCTATCTAATGATGCAAGTTTCAATCTTTTCTGGGTTTATGATTTTGATGTTTATCATGTGTTCTTGTGAGTAGTAGTTTAGGATCTTGAGGATGGGTTAGGCTGGGCTGTGAATGAGGTTTGTTTGGCTTGATCAAGCTTGATTGTTGTAGATCTCTTCTAGGGTAGATGTTCTTAATGCTGATCCTATATCTGAGAGGGTAGGATCTGATTTCAAGCATCTTAGCATCACACCAATGTTTAAGAGGCATAGATAAGGCTAGATCTAGAGCTTACCATCTTGCTTGCTAAGAGATTAGAAGTTTTGTTTGGTATGAGACATATTTCTTACTGCCTGCTTGTGTAGATTCTTTACTATGTGAGAGCAAGTCTAGAAATGCATAGGTTTGATTGTTTCTTGACCATGAGAGTGGGAGAAACTTGTCTTGGATTCATATGTCTAGAGATTAGCTCATGTTGTTTGAGATTTGTTGATCAAGTTAGATAGCCTCAATCATTAGTCCAGCCCATGAATCCCTCCTCAAGTCCTTCTTTGTTTATTGATTTTTCAGTCTTAATCCTGTTGCTTGATTGTAGTTTGATCTGTCTTTGCATTACTCTGTTTTTATTGCATTGCTCTGTTTCTGCGTTTAGTCTAGCTCGACCACTCACTCGACCTACACTCGGTCGAGTGCTGGCTCGAGTTCATCCCAGAACTCTGTTATTTGTGATTTGTGATTGTCTTGTTTCATTCCTGTTCCATTTCTGCTGCATTCATTTAGTGTCCTGTTCATTATTGTCTTGCATTTGTTCTTTATCTTAGTTTCTGTTTCTGTTGGTTGCATCATTACTGTCTTAATCATTCTATTTCATTTGCATTTAGTTCTTAGTTCATTTAGTTTACCTTCTGCACTTTACACTTTCATCATAGGATTGTTTAGTGGCAACATCCTTTTCATCTGGCTTAAATTAGATCTTTATGCATATCTTAACTGTTTACAACCACTCAAATTGGATTGATACCCCTTATACTGCAACTGCATAAGGGGAATTGAAACACCTTACCCATCATTGCATACATTCATCATCATCCATTCCATCTTAACCTGTCCACCATAAATATCTTGTTTCAATTTGGCGCCGTTGCCTATTTGAGTGTGTTTTTGTGACAATTAGGATCCATAAAAGTCTAAGATTAAGTTCGTTTATCCACTTGTTCATTACTGATCTTGTTTGTGATTGAGTTTCAGGTACCAGCTCGACCATCAACTCGACCACCACTCGACCGAGTGTGTGCTCGAGCACCTGATCGAGTCAGAAGCCGGATACAAATAGACATCAGTTCCCAGTCGACTCGACCACCCACTCGAGCCTGCGCTCGACCGAGTGCCTGTCCGAGTCTGTACTCGACTCTGTTGATGCAAACAAGGTCCAAGGGTCCTCACAATCTTCAGAGACTCCTTGATCACATCAACAAACCACCAAGGGACCTGAGACAGCAGAAAACAAGGATCCATCAGGAACAAGAACAACAAGTTCTAATGGAGAATCAAGCTCAACAACCTCCAAGAGCAAGAAACATTGGTGCTGGAGATGCACCAAACACACATAACCAGAGAGCTGGTATTGTGCCTCCTACTGTTGCCAACAACAACTTTGAGATCAAAAGTGGATTGATCTCAATGATTCAAGCCAACAAGTTCCATGGGTTGCCAATGGAAGATCCCCTAGACCACCTTGATGAATTTGATAGGATATGTGGTCTTACTAAGATCAATGGGGTCAGTGAGGATGGCTTCAAGTTAAGGCTATTTCCATTCTCACTTGGAGATAAGGCTCACCTTTGGGAGAAGACTCTTCCTACTGGAGCAATAACCACATGGGATGCTTGCAAGAAGGCTTTCTTGGCCAAATTCTTTTCCAATGCTAGAACTGCTAGATTGAGAAATGAAATCTCTGGGTTTGCTCAAAGGAATAATGAGAGTTTTTGTGAAGCTTGGGAAAGGTTTAAAGGATTCCAGACTCAGTGTCCTCACCATGGCTTCAGCAATGAGTCCCTTTTAAGCACTTTGTATAGAGGGGTGCTTCCCAAGATCAGAATGCTTCTTGACACAGCCTCAAATGGAAACTTCCTCAACAAAAATGTTGAAGAAGGATGGGAGTTGGTTGAAAATCTTGCTCAATCAGATGGCAACTACAATGAGGACTATGACAGAACCATAAGGTCATCCTCCACTGATCAAGAGGAAAAGTACAAGAGGGATTTGAAGATGGTCAATGAGAAGCTGGACAAGATTCTTCTTAGCCAGCAAAAGTCCATTCACTTCATTGGAGAGGAAGAGGCTCCAGTTCAAGAAGGGGAGACTGAGTTTGCTGAGTTGTGCTACATGCAAAACCAAGGAGGATTCAAAGGCTACAACCAAGGAGGTTTCAAAAACAACAATCTCTCATATAGGAGTACCAATGTGGCCAACCCTCAAGACCAAGTTTATCCACCTCAACAGCCTCCACAGCAACAAAGCTACATCCCTAAACAACAACATCAAGTGTTCCAGCCTCCATTGTGTCCCCCACCAGGGTTTCAGACTAACCAAGGCCAGGAACAAGACTTAAGGGCAATGATGCAACAGTTGTTGATTGGGCAAACACAAGGAAAGATTGAGGAGGCCAAACAGTTTGCTGAGTTGAATCAAAGACTCACTTCACAGTACAATGATCTAAACATGAAGTTTGAGGGTCTTAACTCAAGAGTGAAGTATATGGAGAGTAACATTGCCTCTACTTCAGCCCCTAAACCTAGCCAACTCCCTGGAAAAGCTGTCCAAAATCCAAGGGAGTTCACAGCCAAGGCCATTCAAGTTCATGAGAAAGAAGTCACTGAGGACAGTGAAGTCCAAGTTTGGGGGAATTTATCAGTTCTTGAAGCCCCAAGTGATGTTTTTGTAAAGCAACTGGAGTGCGACATTGCACTCGACCAGGTACTCGAACAGCCACTCGACCGAGTGCATGCTCGAGTGGTTGATCGAGTTGCAGATACAGAAGCTGTTAAGCCTGCTAGATACATTCCTCCTGCTTACAAACCGCCTCTACCATTCCCAGGACGTTTCAAGGCACAAAAGATAAGGGAACTGAGGGAAATTATTGAGAAAAAAGAAAAGATGGCTTTGCAACAAGAGGAAGTGAAAGTCTTGAAGGAAGTAATGGCCATACAAGAGATTACCATTGCTTACAAGGAAGAAGAGAGAGGGCCTGACTTGAGCAAATTTGTTCAGAATCCTTCCTACAAGGACATGCTGCTTGAATTATCCAAGATGAAAGCTCAGGAACAAGACATGAAGGACTTAAGAGAGATTGGGGAAGCTGTTATACCAACAAAACTTGAAGACCCTGGATCATTTGATCTACCTTGCTCCATTAGCTACATGCACTTCAACAAATGCTTGTGTGATCTGGGAGCTTCAGTGAGCCTAATGCCATACTCAGTGGCTGAAAAGTTGGGGTATGAATACTTTAAGCCTTGCAATCTCTATATTGGCATGGCAGATGGATCCAAGAGGGATGTGCTTGGGATAATTGAAAACTTTCCAGTAAAGATAGGAAAGGCAAGAATCCCAACTGATTTTGTGATCATGAACATGGACCAAGAGCCAGAAGATCCTCTCATCTTGGGAGACCATTCTTAGCCACAGTTGGAGCTGTAATAGATGTTAAGATGGGAACCATCAAACTTCATCTTGCTAAAGACTTCACTATGAAGTTTGACATCAAGAATGCTAATCATCAGCCTACTATTGAAGGTCAACACTTTATGATAGGGAAAAAGGCTAGTTGTGAAGATTTTGAGGAAGGAGGGAACCCTAGGATTAAAGGTTCAGCCCAAGCTAAGACTGTCCAAGAACTAAGGGGTTCAGTTCAAGTGCTAGCTGGTTTAGTAAAGGAACTTCAAGCTCAGCTCAACAAAAGGTCTTTGAAGAAGGCAAAACCAAAACTCAAGTTTAAGAAGAAACATGGTTCAAGTGTTAAGGAAGTAGTGATCAAGAAGGAGCACCAAGGTTACCAAGCAGAACCAGGAGGGATTTCATCACCTCCTTGGTCTCCTAATCAAGTTTAAAGAGCTATAAGAAGTCAAGCTTAGTGACTCTAAACAAGCTCACTAGGGAGGAAGTCCCTAAGGTATCCTTTGTAAATATAGTTTATTTTCCTAGTAGTTTTGATATGTTTTACTTTATGTTTGTGTTAGACAGGCTTTTGAGGAAGAATGTAGTTGGATAAAGAAAGATTTGGACTTGGAGAAGGAGACTCGCAAGCCCACTCGACCAAGACCACAAGAGGTACTCGGCCGAGCTGGATACTAATAGAAGCCCATTTGATTCCCATTCTTCTAGAATGATCAAGTGGAGGGAAGAACAAGGAAAAAATTTTGAAATTTCAAAATTTTTCAAGGAGCTCGACCACGTGCTGGTCGAGTGTGGGGTCGAGTGGCAGCCAAAAAGTAAGTCAAAGATTCCCATTTCGAATTTGAATGGTATGGACGCTCCACCCTTGTCTCCTTGTCCCCTTAGCTTCTTTATATAGTCCTTGCTCGAACCTACACTTCTCACATTCTCTCATTTGCTCAAAACATTTAAATTCAAGCTTTAAAATCTCTTTCAAAGTTCATCTCTTGCTCAAGTTTGTTCTTTCAAGTTTTTGGGTCACTAACCTATTAACTTTGTGCTTTGAGTCTATTCCCTTCAGTTTCTTTTGAAAATGTCTTCCAAAATTACCAAGAAGTCGCACCAAACCGCTGCAAGCTCCATGGAACGTCGTGATGCTGACCTTGAATCAAGAGGTGAAGCTGAGAGAGTCACTCGACGGTCCACTCGATCAACCACTCGACCGAGTGGCCGTTCGAGCAGTAGGTCGAGCCAAGTGCCGCGTCCAAGGAGAGAGCGAGTTGAGGAAGATCCTGAGAGGACCGAAAGTGAGGAGGAAAGAGAGCCTACTCTTAATGAATTTATGAGGAAGCACAAGGCCAAGGGGAAGAGGCCAGCTGTTGAAGTTGAGCAAGAAGAAAGTGAAAGTGAGAGTGAGGAGGAAAGTGAAGAAGAAGAATTGATGGATGATGGAGAAGCTGAGTCTTGTGGGCTGACAAAGAGGCAACTTTATGATGCTTTCATGAGGATGGAGTTCTTGGGAACTAGGTATCCACACAAGGAGACCATGCAGAAGCTTGCTATTGATGAGGATGTAGAATATCTCTTTGAGAAGAGCAATCTCACCAAGTTTATGGGGCTTTGCATGGAGGGCTACAAAGAGGAGAGTTGTGAGTTCCTTGCCACTGTCAAGCTCCACACATATGCAAGGAAAGATCCTGAGGCTGGGGCTGGTCACATCACCTTCACAATCAAGGGGAGGAAGCATGAGCTTACAATAAAAAAGATAGCCAATGTGTTTGGATTTGAAACTGGCAGCCATAGGAGTTTGAGGATACCAAGAGAGGAGCTCTACTCAGTTTGGGAAACCATTGGGGACAACAAGCTCTACTCCTCCTCCAACTCCAAGAGCTCAAAGATAAGGAGCCCAGTCTTAAGGTACTTCCATAAAGCCCTTGCAAACACCTTCTTTGCAAGGAAGGAAACTGGGAACATCAATGAGGGAGAGCTGAAGATGATTGACTTGGCTCTCAATGGGATCATCCTCAAGGCAAGAGATGGAACCATCATCCTTGGGAGCACTGTAGAGACTGATCTTGCAATGGTGCTCATTGACCACATGATTTACTTGAGAAGCTGGGTAGGAAAGTTGGAAAACAAGGGGTCAAGAGGAGCACTTACCATTGGGGGCATCATCACTCCAATCCTTCAAGCTGCTAAAGTTCCACTTAGAGGAGAGAGTGTCTCACCAAGATGGATTGACTCAAGCTACCTCACTTCTACTCTCATCCTAGCCAAGGAAATGCATCAAGGGAACCACATTTTCAACTATGAGCTTCCAACACTTGGGAAAAAGCAACTCATATTGCCTAACCAAGAGCTCACCACCATTCAAGAGGGAGCCAACATTGACTTTTGGCCAGCTGAGGAGCATTGGTTTGATGGAGTGGTTCAACCTAGAGTTGAAGAAGCTGGAAATGCACAAGTAGCTGATGGAGAGGAGCAGTTCTACTTTGAAGACTATGAGCCCAACCCAAGAGATAGTAGAGGAGTGAGGGAGAATGCCAAGAGGTTAACTCTTTTGCAAAAGTGGGGCAAGTGGCAAGGAAAGAGGTTTGATAAGCTGAAGAAGAAGGTGACCAACATGGCTAAGTCTATCAAAGGCTTAAAGAAGGAGATTGCTGAGCTGAAGAGTGGAAACTCATCTCCTAGCCATTCAAGCCCTTTGAGGAGAAGTAGCTCAACTAGAGCACTTTCAAGGGTTGCGAATCCTGTGGAACCAGCTAGGGCTTCAATGTATGAGCCAATTCAGAGGAAGAGGAGCTCAAGTACCCGAGAACAGCAGTTTTCGAGGCACTCGACCGGGTCACTCGAGCACCCACTCGACCGAGCACCACCAGTGCACTCGACCGAGTTCCAGCCCAGACAACCATATGGCTTCCCACCTCCAGCTGCTTATCCAGGTTACCCTCCCATCCCACCCCACTACTTCACGGATCCAGCCCTCTACCACCAGTTCTACCAACAGTTCTCCCAGCAGCAAGGACAGAGTTATGACATCCGCAGTCCAGCTCGACCCCCACTCGGACATGCACTCGACCGAGTCACGGTCGATCGCCATCGTCGAGCTGCCCCAATCCCCTCTCCAAGTCACCAACAAGACCCCAGCTACACCTTTGATAGCATGCAGGAGGATGTGGATAGTTTCTTCTACAATCCTTGAGGTAACACTATCACCTTTCCATTGTAAATACCATTTGCATTTCATATTGTGTGTTTTGTTTTAAGTCTTGAATCCTCAAACAAATTTCTTTCACACAAGGGACTGTGTGATTTAAGTTTGGGGGAGGGTTTGAGATAGCATTTGACATTGTGTTTTGTTTTCTTATTTCAAATTTTTAGCATCATCATGTTAATATTTGCATAGCATCTAAGGCATAGAAAAACCCTAAAAATTTGAAAATTTTTGCAAAAATCTTTATAAAAAAAAAGAGTGTTCATGTAGTTTGCTTTGCATATTCAAGTATTTTGTTTATCATATAGGACTGCTTGCATTAGGGATCTATGATGAGTATTTCCTTGTTAGCTTGCTCATTCACTAGACTAGGATCAATGCCCAAGTTAATAGTACTTTGATGCTAGTTGAGTGGTTAGAAGCATAAGATTGAACCAAGCATTGAATTCCTGCATTGCATTTGGTCTAAATTGAAGCATGTTGTGATTTGATGCCATTTCCTATCTATAAGAACTTAATATTGACTTTCAATTATCAATGTGTGCATTGCTTTAAACTCATGGATACCATATACATATTTGGATCATCTTTCTCCTTTTTACCACTCTTGTTGATCCAAGTAGCTGATTTCCTCATTAAGAATCAGTTTCCCCTACCCTTAACCAACCCTTCTTTCAAGCCATGTTTATTCTTGAGTGTGTGAGGCCTATTTTTAGGATTGAGCTTGGTAGAAAGTGTTAGGTTTGAACTGACAAGAGTAAAGCCTTGTGTAGTTCTAGTTTGCATTTTTCAAACTAGATAGGACTAGGTGGTTCATTTGTTGGGTTTGGGACTTGGAAGTTAAAGAAAGAAAAAAAAAAAAAAAAAAAAAAAAGAGAAAAAGAAAGAAAAAGGGTAGAGTCTTTAAGAGGAGATTGTGTTTAAGCAAGGTCTAGTGAAAGGATGGGAAGCAAAAAAAAATGTTGAAGATGGTTCTAGTTAAAGAAAAGAAAAGAAAGAAAAGAAAAGTCTAGCAAAAAGCTTGTATGTCTTAAGAATAAGAAGAAAAGAGAACCATAGCAAATAAGTAAGAATCCCCCATCCCACTAGAAAGATCAAATAAGAAACCTCTCCTAAGACTTGAAAATCAAAAGAGAAAAGGGTGAAAGAGAAAAGAAGAAGTTAAAGGGTAGCACTAGGATCATTTGGGTTTAGATTGCTAGGATAAACACTTTGGGTACCTTTGGGTAGACAAGGTTTTATTCTTGTATGTGTCTAGGTGTTCTTACCTTTAGCATTCTTCTAAAGCTCAATCCATTTTTTATGAGAGAACCTTGATATTGATAAGCCCCACTCTAAAAGAGACCATCATTGTCTCAAAGCCTTTACCTCCAAGCCAAATGAGTTTAAGCATTGCATAGAATTGATTCATGTTCTTGATTAATGAATGTTAAAGGAAATGGTTGATTTGAATGCATGTGGATATCTAAGGCTCAAATCAGTAAAGGTTGTGACATGCTTGTCTAAAATCTTTAAGTACAGCTCATTCAACTTGCATCATAGTACTAGTAACTTGGACATTGATTCTAGATGGTCTGTTTGCAAGCTTTAGGAGCTGAGATCCCACTTTCAAACCTCACCTACATTCTTATGTCTTGCTTATTTGCTTGAGGGCAAGCAAAGACTAAGTTTGGGGGTGTTGATGTTCATATATTTTACCCTGTTTTCCCTTAGTATATTCACATCTTTTGCATCTTTTGCTATCCATTTTCACCATTATTGCATAGCTTTAGGACTAATCATGCATTAGAGTTTAGTTGCATTGCATTTGCATCTTTTCATGCATAAACAGGTGATTTTGGAGCTTAAGGAGCATGGAAGCAATGTTGAGGAAGGAGTGAAGCAATCATGAAGGGAAAGCAAGAGAGTTAAGGCTGAAATAACAAGGTCCGGAGTCCAACTCGACCGCACACTCGACCAGACACTCGACCGTGTGCTGAGGAGGACTCGACCGAGTGGACAATGCACGAGAGAAGCCAGCTCGACCTGCCACTCGACCGAGCACAGGTCGAGTTGACCGAGCCGTTGACTATTTTGTCTTTTAGCATTTTTAGGGCTTCCACTCCCCTCCTATATAAAGCCTTGTACCTGCAGCCACAAAAGGAGTCAGCTTTTTAGATATTCTTAAAAACCTAGTATTTACCTTTTTGGGATTTATTCCTTTTGCTTTTTATTCCTAAGATCTTGTACTTGAAAAAGACTAAATTTCTCATTATTGTTAGTTTAATAACTTTCTTAATATTGAGAATTTAAGTTTCATTTCTTTTTCAATATTGTAGATCTTTGTTTTATCTATCTAATGATGCAAGTTTCAATCTTTTCTGGGTTTATGATTTTGATGTTTATCATGTGTTCTTGTGAGTAGTAGTTTAGGATCTTGAGGATGGGTTAGGCTGGGCTGTGAATGAGGTTTGTTTGGCTTGATCAAGCTTGATTGTTGTAGATCTCTTCTAGGGTAGATGTTCTTAATGCTGATCCTATATCTGAGAGGGTAGGATCTGATTTCAAGCATCTTAGCATCACACCAATGTTTAAGAGGCATAGATAAGGCTAGATCTAGAGCTTACCATCTTGCTTGCTAAGAGATTAGAAGTTTTGTTTGGTATGAGACATATTTCTTACTGCCTGCTTGTGTAGATTCTTTACTATGTGAGAGCAAGTCTAGAAATGCATAGGTTTGATTGTTTCTTGACCATGAGAGTGGGAGAAACTTGTCTTGGATTCATATGTCTAGAGATTAGCTCATGTTGTTTGAGATTTGTTGATCAAGTTAGATAGCCTCAATCATTAGTCCAGCCCATGAATCCCTCCTCAAGTCCTTCTTTGTTTATTGATTTTTCAGTCTTAATCCTGTTGCTTGATTGTAGTTTGATCTGTCTTTGCATTACTCTGTTTTATTGCATTGCTCTGTTCCTGCGTTTAGTCTAGCTCGACCACTCACTCGACCTACACTCGGTCGAGTGCTGGCTCGAGTTCATCCCCAGAACTCTGTTATTTGTGATTTGTGATTGTTTGTTTTTCTGTTCCATTTCTGCTGCATTCATTTAGTGTCCTGTTCATTATTGTCTTGCATTTGTTCTTTATCTTAGTTTCTGTTTCTGTTGGTTGCATCATTACTGTCTTAATCATTCTATTTCATTTGCATTTAGTTCTTAGTTCATTTAGTTTACCTTCTGCACTTTACACTTTCATCATAGGATTGTTTAGTGGCAACATCCTTTTCATCTGGCTTAAATTAGATCTTTATGCATATCTTAACTGTTTACAACCACTCAAATTGGATTGATACCCCTTATACTGCAACTGCATAAGGGGAATTGAAACACCTTACCCATCATTGCATACATTCATCATCATCCATTATCCACCACTTGTTTCA